>JAUMHG010000008.1:1505579-1537930 GCA_032359395.1 Enteromius anoplus | reverse complement strand
AGAATGTTCAGCCTGTTTAATCATTTAGCACATAAACCCATGAATTTATCAAAACGGCACTGGTGCATTTGCACTCCGGACGATTTTTTTTACAAAAATTTTTTAACAGTAAGTAACAGCACAGTAACAGTATAACGATAGACCCATTTTTGCTAAAATATTAAACTCAAATGCTTTGTGTTACATAATCTTGCAGCAAATAGCCAATTTTAATAATGCATTAACTTTACCTATTTTAAGGGTAAGAAATATTCTAACTCAATTATATCACGTTTTATAATTATTATTTTGGTCCCACTTTATATTAACTTAATGTCCCTAATACCTGTGTACTTACATAGTAACTAGAGATGTATCTAGTATGTAACCACAGTGTAAGTACACACCAGTACATACAGTAGTATCTACAGCTGTAATATTTCTGTAACTACACACATGTAACAACCCTCAGAATGGTGTGTGCAAGTATAAAAGTGTAACAGGACATTGGTAACAACACTTTTTTCACTTTAAGTAGTCATGTAACAGGAATTACATAGCTACATTTTGTAACAACAGTATGTATAAGAGGAACTGGAACAGGGGTTGTAGTTGGGTAGGTTTAGGGATATGTAAAGTGGGTGGAGTTAGTGCACCTCTGTAATACCAGTGTATATACATGGTAACTATTTAGGAACTGCCCACTAAATATAAAGTGTAACATTCTGGACAATAACCACAATATATATGTAAAGCCTAATTACTGCTTGCTGCTGTGTAACATCAGAGTAATTACATGCTAAATCCATAGCAATTGTTTATTTAATATAAAGTGTAACACTTTATTTACCGAAAAGTGCTGTTAGTCCTGTTACACATTTGTACTTTTATTACCAAAAAGTGTTGTTACCAATGTCCTGTTACACATTTGCACTTACACATACCCTTCTGAGGGTTGTTACAGAAATATTACAGCTGTAGATACCATGTACCGGTGTGAACTTACACTATGGTTACATACTTCATACACATCTAGTTACTATGGAAGTACACAGGTATTAGGGACACTTAATATAATAAACATCTATGCAAGAGTTAACTGAATAATACAATTTATATATTTTATATTTATATAAAATTCTCAATGAGTTGAAACCAGCAGAATCAAATAAAACATGCTTAATAGATAAAGGCTAGATCAAGTTAGAGGATCTTCCCCTAGTATTAAAAACTTGTGTCATCATGGAATGACCAATTCTACAGCGGGTTGAATTTCGACCAGTATTATGTGTTTAAACTAGCTGATCATCAGTTTAAAAACACCACTATTAAATTTAATTCTGTAGATATTGCACACCACCTATTTAAGCAGCAGTAAAAGAACCAAGTTGTAAGGCCTATCTCACATCTTTTGAGGAAAAATGGTCCTAGTCTTTATAATTTAAATTTAACAGACGGTGAAGTCTGACTCATAACCCAATCTTTGGATCCTCTTATTGTTATGTAATAGTCCCAAAAACATGCTTATCAACTTGTTCCTCTCCTCTTTCTCCCTTGGCATTGCGATATCCGTGAGGGGTGTGAATGTGTGTGTGTATGTAGTGTGGGGGGGGAGAAACAAATATGGAGGCGGCAGACAGCGCTCCTTCTCAAACCGCCCGCAGCCCCTCTCAGGTCTCACAGCACCCAGCTCAAGCTGCCCATTAAGGTGGAAACACGATCTTCGTCAAACAGACGGCAGAAAGCAGGCTGGCCTTTAGGTGTAAAAAGACACCTCGGAGTCCAGATGGGCTTTTACATGAAAAGCAGCCATGGCCAAGACCTTCTGTTAAGAGCTTGTTAAGTATCGCATTAAAAATGAACGAGGCAACGGGGGACAGATCATCCCTAAAATTGGAGAGAAGTCTCATCATATTTTAGGGTGTGCGCGCATGCATGTGATGGGCGTCTGTGTGCATAAAGGTGTTGAGTTTTTCTCGCCTCGGTTTCATCTGAAGGCACCCCACAGCTCACCTTCATCAATATTTCACCAAACGTTTTTAAAACATCCCACCAACTGGAGCACAGCTAAATTATTCAGAGCCTGAGATAAAGGTGCTCCATCCGCTGGAGATTTCACTCGAAATCAAAACGCCTACCTTTCACTTGTCATCGCTGCCTTCGATCAGACCCAAAAGATCCTTCAAAGGAGGAGACTTGTCATCCCTAAAACAGCCTTGACGACTCCATTAATTGAGATTATAGTGTGTAAACATATCTATTTCATTGGGTGCTTATCAGGGACTCAAGTGGACTTAATCTTAAAGTGAAGCATTTCCACTGCATGGGAGCGTCGGTGCTGAAATGGAGAGATTAGAAGTCGCTGGTCTGGCATGTATACGTGAGAAAAGACGTGGTCGAGCTGCATGCAGAACCCGTTTGGAACAATCAGTGAATAAGAGGGGGATTTCGCTGTCTTTTTACGTGGGTTAAGTACACAGAACTCTCTCTCCGTTTCCTTTTTTCTCCCTCTCTCTTTAGGCCCCTGGAGCAGCTGTTTCCTCTTTGAAGTTCGGAAGCTTTTTAAATGGCTTGGAAATAAAACTCCATCAAGGAAGGCAAGTTAGTCTCTTGTTTAATTGGCGGTTCTGTTCCCACTGTTGGAGAGTGTTTGATATTAACCCAATAACAAATGCCTTGCATAAATAAACAAAAAGGGAACCGGAAAAGCTATGAATACGGCAAAGAGGGTTTTGACTTTCGCAAATGAAATTAATCTTGATTAGATGGATATATCAAGCATGAACGTGCTGCTATAAAAACGTAATGTAGTGAGCATTCCAACCTGGCTGATGAGGTTGAGGAGAGGTTTCCCCTCTGAGCCAACCAGACATGTGAGAAGCTGAGGGATCCAGGCCAGCCATTGGATGGGCGGCACTCCAATGCAGTACTTGTCCACAGCATCGGCCAATGTGTTCTTATCATCAAAACTCAACAGCCACAGCACCTGAAGAAGAACAGAGATGGGCTTTTTTTGGCAACAGTTCTGATTTTATAAACCCTGCTGCAGGACAAAATTTCATCTAGAAATTTCTTTGAAATACTTGCGAAAAAAACATGACAATTACATTTTATTTCAAGCAAGAATCACTATATATTTCATTCAATGGACCTTTAAAAACATTTTTAAAAAGTTCACATTTTAAAATATTTATCATACACAGCCAAATCTGCAAAGGGATCATTTATATATTTAAAAAACAGACTAATTCCTACAATTGCCAAATTAATCATCCTTTTTTCTTTTTTCCATAATATCCCCTCACGCACATGTCCAGCCGTTCACAAATCTCTTAATTTGGAAAGTCATGTTTTCAACAAGTCAACATTCATATTCAACAATCAGTTTGTACAAAGCGGTCCTCAACCTATGTGAATGAGTATGTAACGTTTTCATTTGAAACTAAATCTGTAAGTCAGCGACTGATGATGAGGCCATCAGCTCCATGAAATAGCTACTCCAGGGCTTAATGGCTTGTAAAATCATCTCGCCCACCTTACTCCCACCAGTCAGCTGCTGTCTTTTGCTATTGTTGGTGGGGCTCAGCTATGGTGGCTGGTGGAATGGTAAAAGATGAACCTTCATCTCTGCTGAGGCCTGATAGAGACATTAAGCACTGGACAGCCTAGGCTACATGGCTTACGGATAATTACTGATCATCAGCGAGCATCTACTCTCATTAATCACGTGTAAACTACGCCACCGTCTCTAAAGCTTCAGTGGCAAGCAGCAGTCCAGACAGAATCTAAAGTGCTCCTCGCAGTCAAATCCACACTGGGACAAAAAAAAGAAAAGAAAAGCAACAAGCCAAATGGAGCTGTTTGATCTAGCGTACAGTACTCGACAGAGAGCAGACTGCCATGTATATACTATCCATACAAAACCCATCATCAGGTCTAATAATATAATTATATCCATCATTGGAGGTTCATCAGTCTGAATGCAGTGCGTCCCCCCTGCCGCAGCTGCATTAATTCAGAAATGGCATACGGTGACGGATATGCCCCCATTTAACAAAGCCATCAGAGCAGAATGGGTTTACTGGACCACAAATGAGCACTGAGTTTGCCTGTGTGTTATGGTAAATGGGTTTAATGGTAAAACTAATTACAGGCCTGTCAAAAAAGATGCTATCATCAACATGCTCTGTGCATCCCTGCCAACCATTTTTGCCTGTTATTGACAAGAAAAACACTAAGTACATTTTGCCACAGTAGAACTGATGAGTAGTTCTTGTTTCCCTCCTTTCACTAATCACAAAGTTCACTGAACGTTTTAGCAAACTTTAATCAGCGTTACAAAAGTCAGGCTATGAGTATCTGATAAAAAAAATCTTATTAACCTAATAGTATAAAATAAGTAAATAGCCGAAAATAAATGTAGAAGTACATGTTATATCAAAGGCTTATCTTTACATTACAAATGCATAGAATTCAATTAAAAAAGCCATGTATGTATTTTTATGAACATTTCTAAACCTTACAATTTGCCTCCTTCACTCAGTGAGGTCAGCAGGAGAGGGAAAAAAAAAGAGAAGAGGTTGTACCTTGGCAAGGTATTTCCGCGACTTGCTCTCGTTCTGATGGCGGCAGGCGTGTAAGTAACAGGTGATGGCGGAGACACCAAGGTGGGGCTGGCGGTCTTTGACAAAGATGTTCTCCAAGTAGTCGCCCCACATAGCCCAGGCTTTCACCAGAACATCATGCATCTGCACTGCAGCAGAGAATGCCTTATTTGCCTCCTCTGACCTGGAAGAGGCAATTCAAATGAGAAGGCAATGTCACTTCGGAGCATTACAATCGAGAAATCTCAAAAATGCAACCAATATGAACAATTTGGTGAATTAAGCTTGAGTTAGTAACATTTTCTGGGGCCCTGGTAACCAGGAGGCATTTAAACTTTGTGATGATTATATTTCTACTTCTTATTGGAATTTCACTATAAGTCTGAGCAGCATCTAAGAGAAAAAAAAGTTAATGGGAATCATTATTACTTCTAAAAGCTATCCAGTATTTCAGCACCTAACTGAAATTAGCTGACCGGGTCTAATATTTTGTTTCATCAGCCGTTTTAGAGCTTTGAGAATTTGTCCCCCGAGAGCATCTTTTCTAGGACCCTTTATAGAAGAAGCCGTTTAAGAATAGAAGTTGAGAAAGGCTCATAAAGGGCTTTATAAGAGACTGAAAGCACTCGATGGGACTTATAATCTGTGCTTCCAGCCTATGCCCTAACCATCGCCATCTCTAAATGCTACCCTATGACACACCTACTAAACCAATCACATATAATGGAAACTTTTAATGAGTATGTGGCAAGCAACAAAATTACACTTGATTGCAATGGGAGTCTGGGGAGCCCAAATCCACTGAAGCGTCACGTCAGTCGTGGACATGTATAATATGTTTCTGCTCGTGGCCTTTGCCGAGAGTCGGGCAAAGTCCCCACGCCCAGTCAAGTGTCAAACATCTTCCTCCGACAGCTCTACTGCTTCATCAAATCCCTACGTTAATATTCATAGAGAGTGAAAATGTAATGATTACATTAGGCCCTGCTGAGGCTGGGGGAAACTTCTGCTGATCACAGAGATTTGGCAAATTGCTATTGAGTTAATTATTCAGCATGTGTATTTAATAAGCTATTCCAATCCAGAGTCGGGCTCTGGGTTCGCCATCAATTCACTCGTGATGAGGAAAAGAAGAAGGCCTATATAGAGCTATGGTGGTGTAAGGAGGTGGTTATCGGTTTATTTTTTGAATGACATGATGCAGTTTTTTTCAGGATGTGTTAATATATTAATCAAATGAAAATCATACTGACAATCACTTAAAATGCACCTCCTTTATCCTTTAGCCATCAATTTGCGAGTTAAAATTCACTTCAAACTATCAAACACTTTCTATCCATAATTTGGTAATAATGACAACTGTAAAATATAATGGGATAAAATTTTTTGTGAATGCACATTTCCCTTGTTCATTATCTTGGCAGCTCTTTATAGTCAATGACCCTTATCTGTTTGTTTAAATATCTTGTTGGGCGGTTTAAACACCTGGCCTCATTGTATTACAAATTAATCTACAGTATTCTGAGATGTTTACCAATTACATGACAGATTCTTACCCAGAATTGTTGACTGACTCATGGAAATGCCAGTCAATAGAAATATGACAGGAGATAATCACTCATCATGAGTTCAGTGTCATTATCCTCTGCTGAAGTCATGCTATATAAGGTTAATTACTCATCATACTCTCATATTGACTGTTAACGACTGTTCTGACCTCATTATTGGCCTAAAGTTTTAGAAGTGATGATTAGTGGCACAAACACACAGGCACACACAGATGTTTATCTTTCCTCCCCATAATGACGCTTCATTGAAATTCAGTTCATTTTTAAAAAGTGAGCTCGCAATGATCGCGGTTTCCGATTCTTTATTGTCAGTGCAAAGAATCGTGCACAAAATAAAAGATAATGAGAGCGGCGTCGATTAAAGACAAAGAGAGAGTGAATGGGGGCGATAAGGCGAAGGACTCAAAGTGACAGGTAGAAAAGGAGAGAAGATGAACAAAGCCAGGGATCAACTCTTACTTATTGATCTGGGCTAAGAACATGCCCTTGAGAGCGTAGAACTCGGCGGTCATCTCCTTGGTGAAGTACTTCAGGTTGGTGGACTCAATCACCTCCAGACCCTGACAACACAATAACAATGATTGCATTTGAAATTCCTCAAAGTACATTTCATTTTATGAGTTATTCATTTCCCTACGAATGATTCTACATCCCTCAAAATGGATGGGCCAGACTCGGCCAATGTGTCATTTTTTGACCTAAAATTCATTTCCATCAAAAGTCAAAACCACTGAAAACAGAGTATAGCTGTTGTAGACATCTCTGTTGCTCAATATAAGACTCCCAGGTGAGAGCCAGTGGCTTAGAGTGTGCCAGAGAAATGATAAAGGGAACAGAACAGGTCCAAGTGATAGCTGAGAGAGAGAGAGATAGAGAGAGACTTATTAAATCCAATGGTACTTTAATGACTTGAGCTCAGTTGAGGCAGCTCCATTAATCAGGCTTAAGCGAATGCTGCAGCTAGCAGCCCATTCCTTACACTGTTTGGAATGCATTCCTTACTGTGACAGCACCGCAGTCATTCTCACCGTAATGAGAGCAGCGTTATTTGGATTAAGAGAGTCCGGCTAACAGCAAAATCAGCAGGTGTGTCGGCAAAGCAAACTAGATTTGGTATAGATGAAGTCAGTTTGACAGATTCAATGATAAATAATCATTCATAAATATAGGACTAGTGCTGATAAGAGGAGCAACTCACATGTGCTCAAGGTGTGCTCGCATTTTGTCTGAATGATGATTAGATTGATTTTTAAATCTCAAAATAAAATGTCAGGGTTAAAAGTGCAGTGGAAAAATGTCTTATCGCGCAATAAAAAAAATATCTCTGTTAATCTATTCACAAAGTTGGGTTGGGAGCTGGATCACGTGCTCTGTATGCGTGCATTGCTATAGTCATTCGGATTGATTACAATTAGTATAATCACAAATACCATGGTGAATAGGGGTGGGAGAAAAAAAATCATTTAAAAAAAATCGATGCAACGCTATTCTCTCTTTTTTTAACGATTCTGAATAATTCATAATCAATGTTTTTCCCGCATATAGCGCATATGTGCTCTTGAGACTTTAGATATGTTTTTTATATACCGTTTTGAATGCATTGGTATTAGATGCAGGAAACCTGCACGTTGACAGACTTTATCACTGACAGTCACCCGCGCTTTGTGTTGGTCCTGAAGCAGCTGGGGTTTAATGCACTTGCATTTTCAAATGCTTTTATACGACACTGATGTGCACACCGTCAGTTATGTTTTCAGAGCAGATCAAAACATCTGATATATCGAAAGAGATCTGTGCATTAGTCTGAATACAGCCTGTTAAAGCTGCCACTGTCTATGATCTCATCAGTAATAATCAAGCGGCAATAATGCAGAAGAAAAAAAGAAAAATCCAACTTTTGAAGTCAAAACTATTTCTGTAAACTTTTGTATATTTAAAGAGCACGTTTGAAAATAAGTAATAGTTTTAAAAGAGTATAAAAAAGGCACGTTTCACACAAAATACAGACTAAAATGCATGTTTGAACTGCTTTAACTGAAAATATCTTGCTCTGACAAATCTTAAAACTTTGTAAAAGATGCATTAATATCTTAATTTAACTAAGGCCTAGTTCTGGCTTAAGATAAGCCATGTTTGTGGAACTGGGCCATTGTGTTGATAATAAAAATCTTATTGATTTGAATTGTGAAACCAAGATGGCAGTACTGACAAATAGATTTCTCAAATATAATTGGGCTTTATTTTTAGTTATTATTTAGGTAGCACATATATTCTGAATGCCTTTGGCAGAATTCAAATAAGCCATTTAAATCTAGATTAATTAAAAAATATATATATAGTTCTAGTAAGTTTCAGTGTATTGTCAAAAAAAAACATTATTGTTCATTTTATTTTAACAAATAATTTTTTGTTAAAAACTAACCAGAATAAAAATGTATTTGCTTATGATTTCTGCACAAGAGAAACTTGGTGTAGTTTTTAAGCTTACGAAATATATCAGTATCGGCCAAAATTGTTGAAAAATATCGGCATATCAGAAATCCGCAAAAATCCAGTAGTATCGGCCATATTTATTTTTCAAAGAATGTTGCAATATTTACTATATTTACTAATGCTTTTAAAAAAAATTATTGCAATTATGATAAAAATTAACTTCCCTCCCCTTTATATCCTTTTACTGATGACGTGCACAGACATGTAGAAATTAACAAGCAAAAATGACCAAATCAAAATATTTTTTCCCTCATATGTCACTGAATTTATCCAGCTGAATTAAAACACAGAAAGTTCTATGAGATGCTTCAGATCTGGGGTCAGGTGACCCCAAAACCACATTAATTAGATGACAAGATTAGATGAGTAGTCATTCAAGAAACCTAATGACTAATTAATTTTGAAATTATGCAGTCATGCTATAGTTGACTCACCTGCATGCACTCATTCTTGCCCATTACTCCAGCCAACTGCAGGTAGCATTTAACCTGTTGACGGATCTTCTGGAAGCAGTCTACAATTGGCACGGTGGGGATGGTGTGGATGCGACTCAGGATGTCCAAAGCTACGTTAACTAGACCTTGCTTCCGGGCGATCTTCCCATACTGTATAATGGCTGATGCGGAGGCATGCACTCCAAGCATGGCATTGTTAGTGTTTGGATCGTGTTGCGTGTTGGTTTCAAAAGCGGTCACAATGGCTGCAAGAAAAAAAAAATCAATATATTGAATCAAAAGGGCTGAAATAATAATTATTCTGTCACTAGAATTTATCTTCATATCCTGGCATACCCTGATAGTGGTGTTGCCGCCACATAAAGATGCTGCTCCAATGGGAGAGGTCATCGGAGACAATCGGGAGCCTATTTCTCCAGGTCTTCACCACGGTCTTCATGTCGTGGAGGCTGGTGTTGCGGCCTAGGTTGGCGGGCTGGAGGCCTGCATTAATCTGAGCAGCTTCTTGTAGCTCAATAATCTGTTGTGCTGCCTGAATAAAAATAATCCAGGAATAAACAGATAAGAATTGCAATGTAGTTCGTAAACATCCAACAGGAAGATGCAACATTCACAAGCTCAGTTTAAAGTGCCTGCTCGGTTTAATTCTGAGGGCTACAGTCATTCAAGAATCCACATATCACACACACAGAGCGCTCTGAAATCCATTACTGAGACTGTATTACAGGCTTATGATTCCTATAGAGAAAGAAAAAGAAACAGAGAAACGAGGTGTCTCAAGGTGGCTGAACGAATGGATGGATCAAAGTATCTTAAAAGTCAGAGAACGGGCAGAGACAGGGAAGCGCACAAGCCATGTATCTATTCCCTTAATGCCTAATCACACTCTCAGAACAACACTTAGACCACACCAGCAGAGGACACTGGCCACAGTGACCCAAAAAAATGCGGCCCATTCCTCACAAACTACCGATGCATGACCTTAACATATCAGCCAGTAACACACACTGCACACAGTCTTACTGAAATGCCACACAGATCTTCAATCTCCTGTGCGAATTGGAAACGAAAGATGTGAGGGAGGGAGTCTGGCACTTACAAGTTGATTTACAACATGAGGGTTTACCATGAGTAGCTTGAGCCGTGATAATGAATTATGCCCGCGAACACACATACACGCATCCAAAAACAATCCGTTCAATAGTAATGCCTGCTTTACAAGATAAATGTCTCAAATCAGTCTATGGACTTGCCAAATCACCCCCCCCCCCTCCCCCCAAAACAAAATAAATTAAGCAATACAATATTTTTCACAATTATCTGTTAATATCAGCTGATGGCACATTATAACCTTCATTCTGAGTGCCCATTCATCATGTAAATTTAATTTTCTTGCAGGTATTTAATCAAACACTATCTGATGGGGAAAAGTAATTACGAGCCATTTTAAACTTGGTGGCGTTCTCACTCTCTCTGTCTCACAGCTCCTTTCTGCCTCTCACGTCCCTTCCAATCACTCTTATTGGACGGACTTGGTTTTTCGGGATGGTTGCATTAAGGAGTGCAGGTGTAAACGGATTTCACCTCATCATCAGCAAATTCAATTATGAAGTCTATGGGAAAGTCTGGGGCAAACACTCACTTTCTAAAGGAGCGATATTAATATGTATCTATATATCTATATTAACATGTAGAAAATTAACAAATTTACAAGTAAAAACAATCAAGCTTGATTTCTGGCTATTTATCATAAACGGCCTTCACACTTCTCGTTTGGAGCTTTTTTTGTGTTTCAGAAAGCAGTCCAGAGAGAAAAAGACAGATTTGTGAAACAAAGAGATTGTGTTGTTGGAGATTGTGTAATCCCAATCTCCAACAACAGCGCCTCATTTCCTCAATTTGGATGTCATATTTGCCTTCACACCACAGCCGAGCTCAAGAGAGTCTCTAACAGTCCCTAGAGGACGTGGTGCGTGGACAGCTCTCACACATTACCCTAATCTACAGGCACATATCACCTCCGCTCCGTCCTATTGTGTGCTCTGCCTGATTATGCATGTGGCAGTCAGGAGGCTGTTCTTTCCGCTGAATATTAATACAAGCTGCCTATTGAGCACCACAATGGTGCAGTCGACACTATCTCAGCCATTTCAAAAAGGGCTAAAGGGCCAAAAAGAGGGAGAGAGAGAAAGAAGGGACTAGGTTTGATAAAGAAAGAAGTGATATTGTGCAAAAACCCACAGTGTAAAAGGCAATTATAAGCAAAGTGTCAGCTTTAACCACTCTCTCAGCTAGAAGGGCTTGTATAAAAGTCACACTCGCAATTGAGATTGCCAGTCTCATGCTTGTCAGCTTAGGTATCTGACCAGATGTTCTGCTTATGAGATATCATTATTAAAAATTGACAATCAATTTAGTGATGCTCAAATAACTTGAAAAACATTATCAAGACCATAAAATTAAAGTTTGTCAGCTCACATGCCGAAGGTCCTTACCTGCAGCAGAGGTGTGTGCACGTGAGAGACGATGTGTGGCAGTCTTCTCCATTCTCTGATAGCCAGACTGCTGGCCATCTCCACTAGCCGCTCAATGAAGTTGAGCTGCTGCTCCTCTGGGTGACAGATGGCCAGGTAACCGCGATGCATATTCACTTTCCAGGCCATCTCCTTTGGACAGCTCAGCTCCACCTGATGCACACAGAAACACAGCTGTATCAGCATACACTACACTTACTGGATTACTTTCTTTTTTTTTTAAAAAGTAAGTATTTTATGCTCACCAAAGCTGCATTTATTTGATCAAAATAATGACTTTCTTTGATAGCTAAGCAGGACATTCAACAGCCATTATACTTGCATGCATTGTTTTTATTCATTTGATTACTTTATACAATATATATAGCATTTATTTATTTGTTCCACTGTATTTTTTGTCTTATTGCTTGTAATCAGTTTCTTATACTTATTAAATCACTAATAGTTTACATGACTTCAGTTAGCTTGAGTGATGCTGACACTGGTGACAAGAATTATGACATTTCTATGGTATAAAAAAATGTTGATAGAAAATATAATAGTGATATAGATTGATAACACACACTAACCCCAACTGTTCAAGTGTACAGGACACTAATCTTCACTGCAGTTTCATTGCTAAAAATAATTAATTCAAACTAAAACCCCTATGATTTTAGCATCATGTGTGCCCCAGTTTTTACTCATGATCATCTGGTCATCTTATTCCATAGTGGGTGCTGCACACTGCAATTTGAGCTAAATAGGTGGTCGTAGGGAGAGTAAAAAGTCATACAGGTTGCTGGCACTGTGCAGTATGATGATGTGAAGGGATTTACTCTCTTTGGTCAGTGCACGCTTATCACGACCGACATTTGATAAATAACCCTGCGTCAGGGCAGGCCTTATCCACCAGCCTTTAATTGAAAGAGGGGACATTTAAACTTCCTGAGAGCAACTGCTTCTGCCAAGCAGCCTGCCCTGGAACGGAGAAAACAAATCACTTCCCAGCAGATGTTTGAGCAATTATTCAAGCACGTGTCCGTAAATATTAGATGCAAAGCGAACGGAGGGGGAAGAGGAGGAGGAGGAGTGGGAGGGCTGCTGGGCTGGACAATTTAATTAGGTGTCACCTTAGGACAGAAACCTGAATGGATTCGTTCCAAGTCTCCTTGAACAAGAGCCAAGAGTATTTATAATGTGTCCAGCCCCTATCACACACTTTTTCTACTTTGTTTTAGAAGTGAAGCCCATAAATTAACCGACGACGGCAAGGCTACAATTCTGAACAGTCATAAACAATTCGGCGAGCACAGTAAGAGTGTGACTTTCTGCATAATAAAAGTGTGTGCTTTCACGTTCTGCAATTTGGTGAAACTAATAATAATTTGAGGTGTTACAGTGTCATAACTATAGTTTTAGTTCACATGAATAGGCTGGAAATATGCCTAAAATTTTACTAAAATAAAACCCAGTATCTGGCTAAAAACGTACAAGTTTTTCTTTTTAAATTGTTATAAAATACATATGAATACATTAAGTAGCATATATCAGTTTTAAATAAATCCTGAGGGGAAAAAAAAAAGAGTTTCCACAAAACTATCTTGAACATTGTCATGTTTTAAGATAATAATTATAAACAATTCTTGAGCAAAACAGCATAACAGAATATTTTTTTAATATACATATACATATATATATATATATATGTATATTAGGGGTGTCACGGTTCTGTATGTTTTCGATACAGCGCAAAAAAAAAAAAGAATTTCTTAGATTTTTCACATTTTTATTTATTTATTAAAACTAACATAAAAGTATGATCTTGTTTTTTTTTTCTTTTCTTTTACTTTAAACAAAAACATACTTCACATATCTTCTGGGTTTTTTTCTTAGCAGCAAATAAAACAAAACCTCCTTTATAACCACAACCAAATGCTCCTTATTAAAAAATGAAATGCAATATCGTAATAGTTATAAACTAATAGAAGAACAGAACAATTTTGTTTTTAAATGGAATTCCATTTCAATAGTTTTTAAAGTTTTTTTTTTGTTAAGTTCAGAAAGATGAGTAAGAAGTGTCCACATTTTCTTCAGACAGCACAGATTGTGTCTTCAACACATGGGCTGCTGTTGTGCTTCAGCTGAAGGAGGTCACAATCTTTCTGTTCTTTGCTAGGAGTGCTAGGAGGGCTCAATAACATTTAGTATTTTCTTAAATCTCGCATTAAAATCCGCGGCTACAAATGTATCGATGGATTATTTTGCCCTGTTCCAAACTTTTTAAAAGCAGTGCAAATATATATAGGCTGATTGAGAATTTCACAAGAATTCAAATCAAGCATACACTTCATTAAATAAAACATGAGCTTTCAATCCTGGTCTGTGTTGACGGGAGTGTGGTTTACCTGAACTAGAGCCTCTTTCATTGCAGCCCAGTTGGACACTCTCCAGGCACACTCCAGCACCAGGTATGGGTTGTTATGGCCTTTAGATTGCCCATACTCTGTCAGAGGCTCCCACTGGTTCAGCTCTTTAGAACAACTGGAAAGCAGAAGAACATTTCATTAAATGTGTGTGGGGTTGGGGACAGCTGACCTCTTCCATCCATGGGGGAGCGGGGTCTATGGTCTATGCATACCTGCATCTGCTGAATTATTTCTTATCCCTGGGGGGGATAAGATGATTCGCGAAACGCTCTATAAACTCCCGCTTTGAATTAATCGATTTTCAAAATGTGCTAAAAAGTCCCGTTCTGAATCAAATGATTCTTGATACATGATACAATTGGAGGGCTTTAAATCATTTTGTGAAGCAATGGTTTAATGGACTCTGAGTGTCAGGAAGCTCCATTGATACATTTTCCACCACATTAAAAACATTTAGATCGTAAGATCGTTCATCATGATTTTTTTTTTTTGAGAAAAAAAGTTCTCAAAAGTATCCTCCCACTCTCCTTTTTTCACAAACTTCACCCTGGTAGTACTGCTTGACAAACTCACTTATAATCAGAGCTGTGCTAATATAACTTACCGTATCCAGTGATCCTCCCACAGCTGGTACTCTGGAAAGATGGCAGGTGAGACATTGTGCTCTTTGCGAGCTTTCTCCATTGCCTTCTCGTAGGTTTCTTGAGCCTAAGGATGATGGACTCATTATTATAATACACAGGGTCCTGAGAAATCTTTGATTTATTCCCAAATTCTATGCTTTCTTAATTCTACATTTTCTATATTAATTCGGCATTGTTTTATTGAGCCTTATGTTTATATATATATATATAGTTTTAAACGAATGCATACAATTTTGACAATTTATTTTCTAAAGGGTGAAATTTGAAATTTTTTACAGTTTAATATTTACAGACACTAGTCCAATATCATGATTTGATTAAGTGTGAATCCCTTCTTTTTGATTTATTCATTCAAATTTAGCCAAATACATGCAAGGCGATAAAATCTGAGATTTTAGCCTCTCACTTGTTCAAAGAAGCCATGCTGCTCATATGCAATGGCAGTGCTGGTCTCAGGGAACTTGCATCTCTTCTGCCAGAGCCCCGCCCACATGTCCTCTTCCTGGAGCAGGGAATAGAGCTCCGCCAGCGAGTCAAGGATCTCCTGAGGGAATACAAGAACACATCTTCAAAGAATATAGGGGACAAACACATCCATATTCAGAGGTGTCCCAATGAGATGACTGCTTAGCATAAGCAGCTTGAATGCTGGGATACTTCAAACTGAACTCACTGACAGGTCAAAACAAAGCCAATTGGAAATTCAGCACACAAGTTCATTTTGAGTGACACCGGGAAACCTTCAGAACACAAAACTTCCTCTGCCAAGAATATCAATAGCAACAAAGACAAAAGAAGGGCTCATGCATCACTGTACCTGCTGTGGAGGAGTGATGCTTTCCTGCTCATAGAACTCTGTGCTCTGTTTGGGTTTGATGTGCAAGCTAAGGCCTTTCTCAAAGGCTTGCTGCTCCAGCATCAGGGTGGAGCGTAACCATAGATTGTGGGTCTTTCCTAGGTACTTCAGCACACAGGGCCTGATGGGTATGGGCGGCACGCACTGAGACATGGCCTCCACAAAGCAGTTTAGAGCACTGGGCTGGCAATCCCTTTGAGCTTGATGACTACCGCTACACAGGAACGGACCCATCTCGCCTGAGAGTGCCTGCAAAATGGATACATTTGACCAAAATAAGATACACATAATATATTGGTACATTATATGTCATTGGCTGCTAAGAGAATTTTTCTTTTTTAAATTTTATTGCCAGTTTCAGAATTGGTAACAGTTTTGAAAGCTCACTTTAGACATTCTACTACCGGTAAGTGATTTTGCATCTACATGTCAACTAGCAGCCATTAGACTGTCTGCTTAATCTCGTCCAACATTTTATTTTGATGGATCCACAAGATAAAACGTACTGACTATGAGAAAATTTGCAAGTATATGTCAAGTTATTCCACTAACCCTGAACCTACCCAACAGTCTACTCTAAAGGTTAGTAGAAGTAGTTGCAAATTAAGAATTAGTTGAGATGTGGTTAGTAGAATGTCTAAAGTGGACAATCAAAATACAGTGTAACCTCAGATTTTTAATGTTGATTTTTATTACTTTTATATTTAGTTTACCTTTGCCATCACTTAGTCACATAAAAAAGCAATAATGCCATAACATGTAATCTTCAGAAAATTTCAAAACTAATATTCACACTATAAATTGGTTCAAATAAAAATAATCAGCCAATCTAGCAGGCGAAAAATAAGATTTAAGAAATTAATGTTTTTTTTTTTTTACAATTATTTATTCATTTATTGACTGACAGACAAAACAAAGTTTAATGGTATCAGCCTGAATATTGGTCGCATACAATTAAAAATAAATAAAAATTTATAAAATAATAAAAACAGGATGCCTTTGATGAGAACTTTACAATAATGTTTAAAAAAAACTAGCCTTCTCAACAAACTGCTATAAATATTCAATAGGAATATCAGCGCAATAAAAAACAGCCTTTGTTAAACAATGACCTTTGCATTATTATTATAATAGAAAAAGACTGATGCAGTAAATACGTCTTAGTATTTTATCCCTACTTTTGTCATAGTGTATAGCCTCAGACACTCAATTTAAAGCCCTTTAATGAGAATTCGAATACTTAAGACATCTGGTCCATTAAACTCTGATATTTGCATAAAAGGTTTAATTTCTGCTCATTAGCAAATGCTGCCCGTTTAAGTTCATCGACAGGGGTAGAAAGACAGCCCGCCAGACCCCCCACCCATGCAAAGGTCTCCAAGTTGAGTGGATAGGCATAACCTCTGACACCATTAACACACATTTTGCATGCTGATTCTGCAGTGATATGCATTATTAGTAGTAAAACAAGCAGTCTATACTTAAACCACAACAAAGGTCAAACTAAAACGAGCAGCAGTCATACGCTGCATCAACATGGAAAATGTTTAAAGGATATGGCCAACTGTTAGCTCAGTTCTCTGGAGAACTGAAGTACTCACATGCTGCTGGCGGTCCGACAGAATCTTCCACAGGCGGGGGAAGAGCTGGACCCAGGTCTTCTCAGCCAATGGGGTGGAGATGTGGCACAACTGAACAAGTGCATTCAGCAGCGCTCCCGTCTGATTACACACACAAGAGACTCATTTAGAGATAAGCAATATATCGTTCATTAATCAACCGACATTTAGCAACTTGAGATTATCGCATTGGCTGATAACAGTGCCAGCTCAGCCGATTAACAGAAGTGCACCTTGCCTCAGTTCCACAGTCTACCAAGACTATTCATTTTTGTTCCTAAATATGTATATAAACTTCATGCTTTAGTTTGTTATTTCAGTACACAAATCCAACCTAAAAGAAACCTGATGTAACAAAAAATGTTTTTGTATATATAATCTATACAATTTAACATTTATTTCAAATAACAAAAATGTTCAAGTTTTGGTTTCGGTTAACTATAAAACCCTGCTTAATACACAATATTCTTTATACTTGCTTCCTACATGTCAGGTTTGCAGCTCAAAAAAAAAAAATCACCTTCATCTTCACAGTTAAAGAAGGACAAAAGAGACTATTCCCTTTCAAAATGGTCACTGTACGTTCATGCGCATGACTGGCCATGACCTCTTGCCACTGAATAATTCTTAGGGCATAACTGCACGTAAAGGTTTGGACCTCTGACCACAAGAGGAATGGAGATGTTAGCATAAGCCAGAGCTCAAATGTGTGCTGTGGTTCCTGACAGCAGCTCCGGTGGGCAACGCATGCAGGTCAGGGCTTTGAACTCCTCACTTCATCATTTATCTAAAGCCAGCTTGAGAGGTGCATATAAAGCAGCACTGTGTCTAGGATTAAATAGAAATCAATGACGCTGTGACCTCAAAGAGCTTGGAGACAGAATCCCATGTTGCCCAGATGCTTATGAGGAAGCAGCCAAATGAGAAAGAGCAGGTTAGAGATGAAAGAAGCCAGAACCAAAAGCGCATATTAACTACGCCGTTCAAAAGCCTGTATGACTTCTACATGTGACTCATCCCTACATATGTCCTTTATACAACCAGTCTTTTTTTTTTGCTTTACTTTTCCTTATGCTTGAGATTAGGGCCGCATGTGTTGAGTTGATGGCTCACCTTGACCTCTCTCAGGGAGTCCAGGAACTTGTCATGGCGGTTGGTGAGCATGTGCAGCTGGTTGCCAGCGTCTCGCTCTGCCTGCTCCTTGGTCTTAGGAAGGCTGGTCTGGTCTCCGGGTGCTAGTTCAATGTCTATCTCCACATCCTACAGACGAAAAAGGTCACAAAAACACGAAATATGGTGAAAAATTGTTATCTTGCTACACTTGCAACAGGCCTCTATGAACACATTTGAATGCACATTTAAATTCCACAATTTCAATTATCTCTCTATACATACACACACATAAATACATACATCCCCAAATTAAAACTAAGTAAGTCCCTAAATTGATGTTCCCATAAATTTTAATTTAATCAGAACCTCCTCTATACATGTGACCCTGGACCACAAAACCAGTCTCAAGTCGCTGGGGCATATTTGTAGTGATTTGTAGCCAAAAATGCATAGTATGAGTCAAAATTTTAGATTATTATTTTTTGGCCAAAAATCCTTAGGATAGTGAGTAAAGATCATGTTGCATGAAGATATTTAGTCAATTTCTTAATGTAAACATATTAAAACTTATTTTTTGATTAGTAATATGCATTGATTAGATCTTCATGGGAGAACTTTAAAGGTGATTTTCTTAGCATTTAGATTTTTCTGTACCCTCAGATTCTAGATATTCATAGAGTTGTATCTCGTTCAAATATTGCCCTATCCTAACAAATCATACATCAATGGGAAGCTTACTTATTCAGCTTTCAGATCATGTATAAATCTCAATCTCAACTGGTTTTGTTGTCCAGGGTCACATATCAGAATTTGCTACTAGAGTCAGCTAAATTAAGCAATGAAGGCACAAACAAGCTTTTTGTACAGATGTTTGTGTACACTGAATGGCATAGCTGACCTCCTCCTTGGTCTCGCTGTTTTCTCTCTCACGAGGTTCCTGTTTGATATGCGTTGCCATGGCAAAGGCTGCACGATCATGGCTGTCAGCCAGGTTGATGACGTTGGTGATGGAGGGAAGCATGGATCCCTGGCAGCTGGTGCCAATGGTGGTGTTCCTCTCACAGACCGCCAGCAGCAGCTGTGAAGCAGAGATGACAGAATCATCAAAAACTCTGAACTGCCACGATTCCTAAAACACGCAAGCAAACAGCTGCTCCTTCTGTGAAAATCACAACACTTGGAAGAAAGTATCTAACATTCACACATAAGTGACACCTGCATGAGCCAGCATTGTTTAACAGCTGCCATTTTTAACCTTGCGCATATATAGCTCTGAATGCTTGACACTGGCTGGAAAGCTCCAACAGTGAATATTCTTCTACTCTATCACGGCAGGCTGATTCGCGCACACAGCCGCGCCATGTGTAGGACAGCGTTAATAATTCAAGAGTCAGAGTAGCATTGATTGTGGCTGAGATGGATGGATTGTGACCTGACTTGAGCAGGAGCAGCCAAATACCCGAGCTGTTACATCATGGTGAATGCATTAACACCAAAAGAATAACTATCTAAAATCCAGCTGAAAGGAGGAAAACTGAGATGGTAAAATGATACAGTACGCCTACAACTGCTATACAAGGTGCAATTAGCTTCTATGTAATTTAAACATGTGCATAATTATGAAGTATTATCTACTCTGCACAGAGCTTATAACATCGTTGAATATGTACAATACATTTAATTATTAAAAAAAAAAATCTGTATACATACAGTATAACATGCAATCTCTACACAAACACATATTTAAACATACATATTTAAATATAATTCATAAATATGTGTATATATTTAAAACTATTATAATATTATTCACATATTATTTATTGTAACACACATTCCAGTTTAAATATTATACATTTATTTGTTTACTTCAGATTTTATTTATTTTATGTAATATTACATCCTCATATTTTCTCAATAAAATGTGTATGTACCTCAATGCACTGTTTGATCCAGAAGTGGCTGCCCATGGCCTCCCAGTTCTGCGAGCAGCAAATATACAGAAGCCTCTCATAGACTCGTCGCTTCATTGATGCATCAAACACCTCGAAAAACTTTGCTCTGATCAGCGGCTGGGAGCAGCGTAGCCCTGACAGGAACGCTGGCTCCAGCTTGGATGTGATGTCACTTCCTGAGAGATTCTCATCTCTGAAAAAAAAAAAAGTACCAAAGTGCTTTACACAAACGCTGCAAGAATGCTGTAGTGTTTACCTTTTGATACAGCGTGAAATGCAGCGTGACAATAAACATGGTGGGTCTTTAGCAAACAACAGCTATTAAGCACTGCATGTGTTCCGACATAGACACAGCTGCTGATTTCAGCCTATAGGTTCTCACCAGGATGAATTGCTCCTGACACTTGAGAAATGCTCTCTTGCCCAGTGACAATACCTCCTGCCCCTCTGCCGCCAAACACCACCAGCCCCAACTTTAGCAATCAAAAAAGGGCCTACCAGCCACAGTCTTGTTGCTAATGGCAATAGATGGACGGCCAGTGCGGACAGCGGACCCTGTGATTAATCGGCGTAATTACCTGTAGACATAATTAACGATGTCCAGGAACTGGGCATTCAATTCAAGGTCATCAGGAAAGCGCTTCTCAATGTAGGTCATCATTTTCACCAGCAGAATGGACTTCTCTCTTGGATTAGGCACCTAGGAAAGAGAAACGAAGAGAGCGTAAGACAGTAGAAAGGAAGGATAGCTGAGGTGGAGAAGGGGGTAACGGATTGATACAGTCCATTTATCTTTCATCTACCAGGAGAGCTGTGCAGCACCTTTGCTCGGCTCCTTTTTCTCCCTGTCTGCTCTCTCGCCTTTGGCTAACAGAACAGACACCTGGGTTCAGCTGTCCGGGCCACAGCGCACTGAATACACAATGCCTCATTTACAGCAGGATAGGCTTTGAGCTCAAATGTTTTAACACTGCTGTATTCCGAGCCTACAAAAGGCTGGTTTACTATTGTGCGGTTTAGCAAGGCTACAGAAATGGAAAGCAGACAATTACATCTTGTTCAAATATAAAGGCATGAAATATGAATCAGGTTTATTTGTCGATTAACAAAAGAACTGTAAGCACTACAGTGCTATCAAATCATAGTCCTGCTTGTTTCAGGAAACTCGCAGTGGCTTGAGTTTGGGGTGGGATTATACATTGATGCCTGTTAAAAACAACTCAAAAGTCGGTTTGGCAGTGCAGCATTAACACACTTCAGGTTTACGCTTCACTTTCTTCGGAAATTTGTATTTGATTGAGATTACATTCTTTTAAAATTGACAGCTGATTTTGAACGTTTAGGGAAAAAAAGCACTGAATAAATGTTCTTTTTAAGATGTCTTGTCATACATTTTTTATTACTGAACGCTGTTCCCCGAGGTCAAGTTATAATGACCACTTTCCCCTCTCTCCCTGACCTTGCTATCGACTGTCATTTTTAACTGATCCATCATTCAATAGTCTCGTTGCAAAGTCTGCATTTCATGGTGAAAGGATCACAAAATAATCTATCCCAAAAGATGTCGAAATTAACGGCATTTAAATTTAGTTACCTTAATAAACTTAATTAAAATATAAAAATAAAAAAAATAAAAAAAATGAAGATGTGCATTAAACTGAACTTGTTTAAGTTCTCATCACCCATGAGTCGTTGACGAGTAAATGTCATCATTTCTGCTTAATGTTAACTTTCTGGAACACTTTTAAGTAGGGCTGGGCGATTTAATTATAGATTAATTAATGCGCAGTTTGTCAGTAAAGCCGGTTCTTTGATTAGTGGTAAATCTCAACCAGTTGTTTTTAAAATTAGTGCAATATTGTCTTCAGAATCAGAAGCGTAGTGTATCTGTGTATTAACTGACGCACATTTTAAAAACAGCTGATTGAGATTTAATCTCTGCTTAATATTGAACGGGAAATGATATCCCAGGCATCCGGCCAGAGGAGAACTGGCCCCAACTAAACCTGCTTTCTCCCAAGGTTTTTTTTTCTTCTCCATTCTCTCTTGGATGGGGTTTTCTTGCCGCTGTCGCCTCTGGCTTGCTTAGTTGGTGGCACCTTTCGTCGTTTTGATTACAGAGACCGTCTCTGCATTTGATAAATAAACCGTTTAATCTCATCATTATACATTACCATCACTCTGTTCTCCTATTTGATAATGTTCAGTGCTTTGCTACAATATAAATAATAATAGATTTACCGCTATTGATGAAATGCGCATGAATGAATTGACGGTTAAATCGCCCTGCCCTACTTTTACATAATTTAAGACCAAAGAAAATTCATCATTTTATTTTGACACCTGGGGCCTGTTCCATAAAACAAGTTTACCAAATAAGCCAGGCTTATAGCAGATAGTCTGACTTATTTTAAACCAAATTAACTGGCAATAAGTCAGACTTGGCTTATTTGGTAAACTTGTTTTACGGAACAGGCCCCAGATGTTAACAGAATATTTATTTTGAGGCAGCGGCTTGTGAGATTTCACCTGGTTGGTAGCCATGGTGTTGCCAGAGTTCTTGACCCATTCCTCCACGATCTTCACCACAGCTCGGAGAATCTTTGGGTCAGGAGATTTCTCGATGAGAGAGGTGAGGATGACCTGGATGAAGTTCTTTCTCATTTCCATGTTCATGACTGAAAGCCTCTCCTTTACCAGATCCAGACTAAGCATGACCAACTCGCTCGTCACTACAATCAAACATAGAAGAGGATTACACGACAGCAATACCATTTTCCCTTTTGTTGAGTTTCACAGGCCTGTGATTTTCAAAGTGGAAAAACTACACAGGCTCACACAAACAACAAAATGTTACAAAAATCTCAAAGGCTACCATTGAACATACATCACAAATTGTAAAAGACAGCTGAGGATATGAACCATAAAATACCAAATTCTGCTGAAAACAGGGGTGATTGAGTTTTAGCATGGAGACCCATAGCAGAAAGGAGAGAGGTTATGAGTTTAGCCTGGCCTCTGAATGGATTTTCTGCTTGATTTGCTCAAGGTAAAATGTGATTGTTCTGATGAGTCAAACCCTTGGGGGAGAATATGTTAGAGGCTGATTTCCAGTCCGCCGCTGACTCACGCTGTGAAAGGGTCTTGGGCGACGCTGTCAGGGTGACATTGAGGCCCTCAGACAGCACAGGACAGGCAGGGCCGAAAATGTGCGAATGTGTATGCGTGTGTCTGTTCAATACCATCTCCATGTACCATTTAAAAGCCATAATAGCATCTAGAAGGCACTGAGCAGATGGGATTGTCTGGATTTTATATTCCAGTGGACACAGTGGGAGCTTTTTGACTTCAATCACAGAAGATGTTTCTCAGTATGGATGGATTTGTGGGCCAGTCTCCGAACATTTGATTGGCCCTCCTGCAACACCCAGTGGTCAAATATGAGCAGCACACGCTGAAGTCGAACTGCTCTCTCTCACACTCTGCTCCAAGGTGACAACGTGTCTTTTTGTCTTTCTGCCCACTTTTTAAACTCCTCCATATGACTGCAGACAACAGGATTAAAGCTGTCCCAGTAAGAGCGTATATTTTTCCATCATACTGTCAAAAGCCTAAATTTAAGACAGACTGTCAGTTCTGGGCCAAGAGGAAGAGGACCCGTTCTGTCAGAAGCAGCAATAGATTTTAACCTACCTCAGCTGGCTTCCATATACCATACAAAATAAAGACAAGCTTGAAATCTTTAAAGGCTTAAAAACGGCCTCCTCAAAAGGAAGGAAGTGATGTTAACCAAGTGCAGATGGGATAATGACAGAAAGAGGCCGACGCTAAAGCCCAAGACTGTTTAAATTGAGCATTGCATACTGTACTGAATTAACCTAACATGGTTGCTTCTAGACAGCAACCAATTAGGATCGATTCAGATGATTTAGTGATCCATCGAGTGACATCAACAGAAGAACTGATCTGACCTGTGTGCTGCCTGTTCTGTTTAAATCATAGGGACAAGACTTATTACCCTTGATCCACAGGGTCTGCAGGCGTCATCTCTTATACAATGACACAATATCCTGTTTTTCTTTTCTGCATGTTGGTATTATCATTACTTTAATACATATTATAATTAACATTTAAAATGCATTACAAAAAAACAATAGATTTAGCAGCGAGATGCAGTCAAGGGGCTACACACATTGGAACAAAAAAGAGGCTAAAAGCAAGACAGTGAGCATCACACTAACTAAAGACATTTGGAGACTATTTTAAGTCAAACTATTGAAAACCCATGAATACAATCACTTGTAATGTGACAATTGATTATTACTTTTGATCAATGGGTTTTGCTTGGCGTCACCACACATCTGGTATAGTCAATGTTGGGTGACAACACGGAATCAATATTTTTAAGCTTTGCAGAGATAAAGCCTCAGATGCAGTCGGCATCATGCCATTAAATCTGTTGATGTGGAAAACGAAAATCGTTTTTGTCGACAAGAAATCCATAACTTCTAATAGTTATGGTTGCCAAAAAACACACACGGTTCTCAATGTACTAAAGTGATATAGCCTTACATCCATTTTAGCACGATCATCATATTTGTTTGCACATTATTTGAGAAGTTTATTAAATTCCTTAATTTTTTGATGGCATAGTCTAAAGATGATCCAACACAATTTTCATGAAAATTTTAGCAAAGTTTCAAAAAAGTACATTTTTATAGAAAATACAAGAGTTCCAGAGGGTTCGATCCAATTATAGAGGTAGAGTTTTCAAATTTGTTATGTATTACTCAGTAATAAAAAATATAGGATTATTCAGACTATCCTATATTTTTGTGCCTAATTTCATAACTTTCCTGCAAGGTTGTGCAGCCATAGTCACAAGAGCAAAAGAAGAATAATAAAATTAATGATGCTTCAACCCTAATAATAATAATTATTCACCATTTCAATTACTTAAGGTGAAATACATTTTTAATGCATCTTTAGAGGGAAAATTTCCTTGACCTAAAAGTCTAAAGAATGGTCACCTGTGCTAGTTTCAGCAGCTCCGGGGTTGGGTTGTGGGCTCAGGTGCTCTCTCACCATCTTCTGCAGGGAGCGCATAAAGACGGAAATGAGGCGGTCGATGTAGCTGGAGTTGTTGCTGCAGGCCGACTTCAGGATCATCAGCGTTCCTGGAAGCAAAGAGGAGAGAGAAGCTGGTAACATGACACTCCACTGCCCTCACGACACTGTCAGGGACAGCAAGCGACATGCGCCTGCTAATGACTTTGGGTGCAGCTCCTTTGTCCCTGTAGTTGTATTACAAGGACGTTTCTGGAGAAATCTAACTGAGTAAGGATGGAGACCAAAAAAAAAAAAAAAAAAAGCATGAGTAATGCATTTCTTAGATCACAGCTCTGGGGAGGAAAGATAAATGTAAAAAGTCACCCTCGATGGAGACACATACAGTACATCAGTGGTAAATGTAACTCTAGAGCACTGCCAGAGCGGAATCAGGAGGCATTTATTGACCAATGGTGCCATTTTGGGCTGAAATGAAACACTGGTAACTTTAGAATGTTATCCAGGAGTTTCATCACTTTTTGTTTTCAATTATGAAATATAATTATAAAAAAGTGTTCTTATATGAGATGGATCCACACTACCATTCAAAAAGTTTAGAGTTAATAAGTCTGCATTTATTTGATACAGTAAAAATAGTAATCTTGTGAAATGTAATGCATGCTTGCAGCTCAGTGGCAAGTATAGAAACATGTCCAGTACATAACTAAAAAAGCCCCTTTTTGAAATCCTTAACATCTGTTCTGAGTTGGGGATCATTTTCCAGAAAAGTTCCCTTAGGTCATGTAGTAGAGCCATTACATCTTCTCACCAAACAATTGAGTTGGGTTAGCGCTGCTGGCTTTCTCGTAGTTTGTGAGGCCTTCATAAATGACCTTCCCTACAGCAGCGTACAAAGACTCCAGCTCCTCATACTTGGAAGCCACCGAGGATGAGCCTAAAGAGAAACCAAAACATTAGAAAACAAAAAAAAAAAGGTTTTAATGTACATAATTCCCACAGTTCAATTGATAATCTAGCACAAATTGAGAGGTTAGCGATTCCAGAACTAGGGCTTTAACATATACTGTCGTCGATAATCACTAGAGTATCTAAAGTTACGTATGCACAGATGATCCCAAATAAGGTCTGCAGGTGAAGATATCATCAATCACAGCTTGATCTACTCACTAGGTTCTGTGGGGAAGGTGCTCATAAGTCTAGATAGGAGGGAATGGACTGCCCTCAACACTTTGGTGTTTCCACAGGACATGCAAGCTGCAATGCCACGCTGCAGAGGCTTGAAGTGCGCGAGGATGGCTGGAGGTTGCAGCACTGACAGAAGGAAGCTGAGAATCTCCAGCCCTGTGCAGATGTTGGAGAAGTTCGCCTGGTTTGGCTGCTCCTGAAAGAAAAAAAAAAAAAGAGAAGGATATGCTGAATGATGAGGTACAGAGGAACAAGTTCAAAGGTTTGAGGTTGGCAAGATGTATTTCTGTTTTGGAGAAAAGTCTCTTATGCTCGCCAAGAAGAATACACTGTCACAAGTTCGCATCCCATTTTAAGGACAGATCCCGCCCCTGATCTCTGTCCCACTTTGCTTCCTGTCAGTCCTGATCTGTCCTATCCTAACAAAGGCAAAAATGCCAAAAAAATGTGGAACTTTCTGTGCTACACAAAGTGCTAAAATTAAGTGAAAAAAAAATCTCTTTAGTCTCTTTCTTCAGTCAAGTAACACACAGGCTTGGCCCAATGAGTAAAAATCAGTGCTGATTATGTTTCAGGGGCCACTGAATATTGACAACTAAGGTCTGGCCCCTGAGGACTGAGCCACATTTGCACAAAGCTAAGCTTGTCCCTGCAGCCTGTCCTTTAATCACTGACAAGTCGACACAATGAGATGATAAAAGCCCCTTGGATTTGCAGCACTGGTCATTAGTTTGTGTAAGAGAGCTGAAAAGAGCACCTCACTTCTTCAACAGGGCTCTGGGGCACGGACGATGAGTGACCTGTTTGTCTGAAAATAAAGACGAAAGATCCAGTAGAGTGGTAATCGTCAGCTTTTCTGTCATTTTAAAATGAGGGCACAAAAGAGACCTCATGTGTCATGTGGGAGTCATCATATGTACAGAACGTCAATTTTCTCAAAGCATTAATTGTTCTGAATACTTCCTTGGAGAACAAGAAAGCACAATCTAATCTTTGGTTGAGCAAAGACAAATTAAAAGCCTGAACAAGCTACAGACAGTCTCCTCTCTGCCATATCAGAGTATTTCAATCACAGGGCTACATGAGTAGAGGGAGCTGCATAACTGTCAGGCCCTGAAAAGAATCGATAGAGTGGTGTGTCCAAACGACAGGAAGCCCATTGCCTGATAACAGGTGGAATGACAGAGGAAGTGAGAGAGGGATGGGAGGTTGCAGAGATAATAGTGCAGGTGGTGGACGCTCACTAACTGAGAGCCGTTCTCTCAGATGACAGCTGAGTTAGTCACACCACTGAACTCCAAATAAAGAAAAATCATTCATAAGCGTCAGGATATCGATTCGGCTGGAATAAAAACTGCTTGGAAAAGCAGTGGAAAAAATAAAGAGGGAAGTGAGATGAACAGCATATGGTGATCTTCTCCAAGATCTTCAAGGTTGATGAATGGTTGTTAGTGTGCCTGATTCACACAAACATTTCCATGTTGTAAATTTATTCAATTGGGCTGCGGAAAAACTGGCTAACCAATTCTTGCTGTTGATCACATGGCCAAAGCCACTGCTGTTACATAAAACAACAACTTGGTAGCGCTCACAAAGTAGTTTATTTAGACTGAGTAATTAGCAGAAGAAGAATCTCAATACATACACCACCATCCCGCACATAAAAAAACATGTAAACGGTTTGACTTTTTTTCTTCTCTGGGACAAATGGGTGTCAAAATCGTTCTTTATGTAACACTGTGTCAGTCACCAGGGTATTTCTGCTTTTCTAAAAGCTCCACCTACTGTCAGAGAGTGAATTTGTATTTCCATGCATTCCATCTGCTTTATTTTTACACATTAGTCCAGATATTTCTTCATTTCCTTTTTGACAATGAGCCTAGAACTCACTAATCTCATAACCAGCTTCAAATTTATTTAATTAATTAATTGTATGAGAATAACAGAAAACAGACCAAAACCCACAAACGTTCAGACTTACCACAGTCATAAGGAGCTTGTCAAACCACTGCAGTTTCAGTTCAGCACGGGGCCACATGTCTGGTCTGAGGGCAGTCTTCATGAGGTTCACACAGCGACGGGACAGCAGTTCACCAGGGGAGCCTGCCACATTAGTGCTATCATTCACCTGCAGACACAGACCGGATTTAGCTTATTTATTTAGTGTAAGATTCACTAAGCACGTATGAGACTTAGTGGGACGTATGTTTATTTGTTTAACACTATGCCAGCTTCTGTGGCTATTTTCCTGGATGGCTACCTGGCAAGCAATGCGGATGAGGAAGTTGACCACAGTATCTGTGTGCAGTTTCTCCACAGGTTTGGTAAGTAGAGCCTCTGTGCCTGGCATCGACTGACTGCGGCCGAAGACCTGCGCATACAAACACAATACAGCCAATGTACTCAAACATGGCACAGTCCATCAGGGTACAGAGCGTAAGAGACTGATTACAGTGGTCACACTCAGGCTGCGGCAAGCGGTTTAAAGTTTCCTCACCGTGCCGACAGCACCAGCTGCAGTGCGAAATCTCTTTACATCTTGTGCCGAGTCAACGGACATTCCTCTCTTCATAGCAGCAGAGGCTCCACTTGTACCCTCACCCACACTCCCTGAATCAGCTTCAGACTCAGGCTGAAAAAAATTAAAAATTCATACACATTCAATTGCCTGGAATGTACAATACATTTTAACTGCATGAAATGAATCACAGAAGACTGAAAAACAGATTTTCCTGCCAACAAACCTGTTGGTCTTTGATTCTCTGGAGCTCCCATTTGATGACCACCTCGGCTAAGTCAACTGCCAACTTCCTCTGCTCGATAGTCACACTTGGAGTGAATCCCAATCGCTGCA
This sequence comes from Enteromius anoplus, assembly GCA_032359395.1. Taxonomy (NCBI): domain Eukaryota; kingdom Metazoa; phylum Chordata; class Actinopteri; order Cypriniformes; family Cyprinidae; genus Enteromius; species Enteromius anoplus. The sequence goes on along the minus strand of JAUMHG010000008.1, from coordinate 1,508,593 downwards.
TAGCACTGATCATGTGTTGAACCAGGTGATGTCTCACTGGGTAATAAACCTGTAAGCAGGAAAACATACACTCAACCTACCAATTAAACTAATACTTAAGGCTGTGCAATAAAAAATAGAATAATGTGAATACTGGACAATGAATTATATGTAGCATAACTAGTGAGAGTTAGGTAACGTACTCTGAAGTGCTGTACAATGAGGTGAAGTATGTGGACGAGCTGAGGAACTGTGTGGCCCTCCTCTACAATAATCTTGCGAGTCCAGTGTGTGAGCATCTGATGACCATCCTCCATCCGAGCAGGAACTGCAGGTGTGAGAATTGCCATCGCTTGCCGAACAATAGCACGTGCTTCCATAGTATGAGCCTTTAGCAGACTGTGGAAAACCTGCAGAGAACCGATACAGAAACTTTTAACAGCATTTTTCAAAAGGAAAAAGTTGACTACTGAAAACTAAACTTTGAACAGCCAAAGCTCAGAGGTTGCTATTTGTTCTTTAAAATGCTGCAGTAAGTGAAGTGGGTTTGAGAAATTACATCTGCCCATGGCTAGAAATCGTATTTATTATAAATGTGTCATGTTATTTCTTCAATTTATTCAAAATGAATGAACCCCTAAAGATTTGGTCTGTTGAATACTTTTTAATTCCATCATGGGCTAAGCCAAAAAATTCTAGATAAAAATAAGATTTTTAATTACAGGAATGTATAGTCTCTAATGGTTTTTAAATGACTTAAATAAAGTAAAAAAAAAAAAAAACTATTACTTTACCAGTGATTCGATTTTTTTTTAAAGATTTTTTTTATAAAGAAATTAATACTTTTGGTCTGCAAAGAAGCATTCAACTTATCAAACTGGTATATGTAGAGATATAATTTCTAGATTAGAGAAATATATAAAGATTTATATTAGAAACAAATTCTGTCCATTTGAACTTCGTATTCAAATATTATTAATAAGTTTTCCACAAAAATATTATGCATAAAAATATAAGAAGTACCATTTTTAACTGAGCACCAAAAATAAATACCAATAACTGAGAACTACAATGATTCTTTTTGTAATAACGTGGCACTGAAGACTGAAGTAGTGGCTGCAGAAATTTTGTCATTAAACAAATCAGAATGTGAAATAATTAAATTGTTCAAACAAAATCAGAAGGAAAATATATATATAATAATTCTGGTGCTTACCTGTAACACAATCTTTTTGTGAATGGCGAACTTGGCGATAATGTGAGCCAGCAAGAGGTGGCCGCTGTACTTGCAGGCTGGATCCACGCAGGTTTTGGGGAGCAGGCAAGGCCAAGCGAAGGTCATGAGACGCCTCAGCTTGCTGTTCCTGCTCTTGTTATTGTCATGGATGTGATGAGGCGCATGCTCTACCAGCAGGGTTGAGAACTGAAGCAAATAGATCCTCAATGAGTCGGCCAGATCTGCTTGCTTCTCAGGGTCAAGAACCTACAATAACAGGAAAAATGTGTTACAAGACACTTAAGCGATGCATTGTTTTAAGGTCTGTGAGGCATATAGCAGACTTCATATAGCACTCCGTTTACACTTGAACAGCCTCCTTTCCTACTGGAGGTATTGAAAACAAACTTGAGGAAACAAACGGGCTATGATGATCACCAGCAGGGGAGAGACAATCAATTTAAGCGTGAAATAAATGAAGGCCATTAACCTTCATTGCCTTGAAAACAAACTCTATGACCTTTATTGTGGCCTTGACATTTCTGGCAGTAAAATAACAGCCTAGGTCATCCTAGATGCACTGGGGACTCAATAAATAACTGCTAATGGTGCTACTCGAGAGGGTTACCTTGGTGATGAAGACACTAGTGATGCTCTCAGGGTTGTCACCCTCTGGATTGGGTGGCCCCAACAGTTGCTCGCCTTCCCCTTTCTCAAAGCTGTATAGGAAGGCTGGGTTCAGGATGTGCTGCAATACCTGGAAAGTGGACACAAATAACATGTAAGTTGCATTTATGTACATACATTAAAGATAATAAAGAATTGGGAAGGTGTCTGTTTATCAAACGAGCAGTATTACGATTGTTTGAGAAAAAAAATGTTGCTTGTTTTTCATCTCATAGGTCTTGGACTTTTGAATTAATTTTTTTAATTTAAATTATATAAATATACATATATATATAAAAAACAATGGTATATAATCATCATCACTCATAATAATAGAAAGACCATCATTATATTACCATCACTGGCAAGTTGTGGTTGTGTTTTTAGACGCTCAAAACCCCTAATTCTTTGAATCCCTGACATCCCATACATTATTACGTTACATAATTAGCATTTTTGAACACTAATGGCTTTGTTTCTGCTCTACATTATTAATTTGAAAGAAAAATCAGAGATTAATAAGCATGTCAACCATGTAGAACATGGTAATTTAAGTTATGGGATAATACTAGCTTGGTAAAGACAATAGTCCGACACAATGGTTGTGTTGTTTACTAGCTGAAGTGTGCATCAGCATGTGGATTTATTCAAACATGGGGGCCGTGGGGCTGCAGGTGTTCCTTCATTATCCCTCGTCCTAATGAGCCCCTCTACCGTTTGCATGAGTGATGGATCACAACAAATCCTTTTCTACACGATCCATCACAGCCCAAACCGCTCAGCTCCAGCTGCCTGAAAACATCACCTTAAACGTGTTTTCTGTAAAGAGTGCGCAGCTGCTGAGCTCTCCCGGGGAATGTTTGGGATGCAACGTCGGTTTGGCTGTGAGGGGTGATTTAGCAGAGCAAGAGCAGACTCAGTCATCAAATCTGTGAAGACTATCTGCCGATACACGACTACCGTTTCTCAATGTCATCGTAGCGGTTGGCAATTTGAGGAGAACCTCCAGTTCATTTTAATAAACTGCCATTTGATCTCTTATTCAAACTTGATGTAATTCTTTTACATGAATGAAAATTATTAGAAAACACGGGATTAATTTTCATTGTTATGCTGATGATACTCAACTATATATCTCAACAAGACCAGATGA
>JAUMHG010000008.1:1466912-1489176 GCA_032359395.1 Enteromius anoplus | reverse complement strand
AATGGTGGGCCGTTATCGGTGTTAACATGCTGTGTTAACGTGAAACTCTTATCGCGCGGAAAAAAATATATCGCCGTTAATCTATTCACAAATTTGGGTTGGGAGCTGGGTCTATATTGTGCAAGCTATGATGACTTTCACCTAGACATTTTAGCGCGGATGTATACCTAGCCAAATTGCACTGTAGCCCTATTCGGACGGGACTAGTTTTCTAAACACTGTACGTGTGAGCTTCGATTCTTATCACCTGTCGTCCGTGATTTTCATTTATTTATTTGTATTTATTTATTTATTTTAAATATAAAAATATATTAAATGTGCGTGTGGTAAGAGCATCTATGGCATATCGTGTTAGCTAAAACACACATGGAAACGCCTTGTGAAAAATAATATCAAAGACATCCCATTCGGACTCAGACACAGAGAAAAACACAGACATGGCAGATAAAATCACCAAGTACTTCTTGTGAAACAAAACGTTCTCTAACGACCCCCTGTAAAACTAGTCCAGTCTGAATAGGGCTTTACTTTTAGTCATTATTTAGGTAGCACACATATTATAAATGCCTTTGGCAGAATTCAAATGAGCCATTTTAATCTAGATTAATCTAGATTATTTTCCAAAATTAATCAAGAGTAATCTAGATTAAAAAAAAAAGACAATCTATGCCCACCCCAAATATATATATATATATATATATATATATATATATCGTAAAATATTTAAATATATCTAAATATGTCATTTAGATTTATATATAATAAAAGCACATACATTGTTGGACAAAATAATAAAATTTGTTTTGCATATTGCGAGGTTTTTGCTAAATGACTAAAAAAACTAATGCCACATAGTTGGTCTCATATTTGCAGTTTTTTTTTAATTCATGCTCTCAACTATTACTCTCTTTTCAATATACTATAAGTAAGAACATGCTAATTCCAATGTCAGACACATTATCTAGAATGCAAATTAGGAAATTAGAAATTACAGTTTTAGTCGCCATTTAGAACCACGCGGTTATAAGTAACAAAACAGCACATAAATGTAAGCATAGGTTTATAAGTTTTACGTGTATCGAATTATGTTGGTCTGTGAGGTTTATCCCAGCAGAGGCAGAGGGGCCAGATACGGGTTAACCCACTTTTCCAGACGCCCTGGGGCTGTTCTCCCCCATGTTGCCATCAGTCACAGCTCAATGGCCAGTCCTATCCTCTGTCTTTTATTCTCACACATGAATACGTTCGCTCTCAGGTGCGAGGGCCTGTGAAAGGAGCAGGGGCAGAGGTGGGAAAGCCTCCACTCTTTAGGGATGACAAACATCTGTGTAAGCCATCAAAACAGCTGCTGAGCTTCTCGCTCTCACTCTCCAAACTCAGAAACTCCTCCACCCCCATCGCCGCTTGAACCGCTGTTTGTCTAACGCCCCAAAAGACTTCCATCCAGGCCTTGACGCGGGACAAAAGCAAATGAGAGATTCATCATTGGAGGAAGTCGGGACTGATCAAAGCGCTACATGGTTCTTCTAAGCACGACCAATGCCTGTGTCACAAGGTCTTCCGAACCGCCCCTCTTCACATGAGTTGAGAAAGTCGAGATTGAAGTTTGTCGAAAGGATAATTACTTTGCCGGTCATTAATGCTGCTTCTCGGAGAGGGAGATTGTTTTAATATTAATGTCCATGGGGGATGTGTAGCTGGGCTTTGGCACTCTGATCAGAGGGTCTGGTGTGTGGAGTGAGAAGAGTCTCTTTGATTCTCTCCTGAGTTTTACAGTCCAGCGACCGCATTGTTATTCCTGAGTTGTTTGCTAATGAGATTTCCAGTCAAGTTGAAACCATGTCCCATCTCATGAAACTTAAGGCCGCTTCTTCTTGCCTTTTCCCAAAAAAGGCAGCAGTACGCCAGTAGTCTATCTCTCAGGCCCATCATTACACCAGAGAGAAAGACCATTTACAAGAGTGGGACGCTTCTGCTAATGATGCTGGTCAAGTCACCTTTATCTCTAAAGTGCTTTATACAATATAGATTGTGTCAAAGCATCTTCACAGAGATAAACAGGAAATAGCAGAAGCAATTATAGAAACTCAGCTATGGGGGCAGTTAAGATTCTGTGGTAAAGTAGCTCCAGTGAAATGCAGAGTAAAATACGACATATATATGACACACTATTTCCCTGTTTAATGCTTTGACACAATTTGTATTGTATAAAGTGCTATAAATAAAGGTGACTTGAAATGGGCTTGCAACATCAGACTCAGTTTGATTCATTTGGACACTTCACTCACACAAAGAATCTTTTGCAGGGGTAATCACAGAACATAATATAGGTATTCACAGAAAACTAATTAGTGCTGCATAAATTGGATATTTACCTACAATATATTGCAAAACAAACTAATTTCTTTGTTTGCCAGCTACGAAGCAGCTCTTTATTGCATATACAGCTTGTACTGTGGGTAAAGCCAATCTATAAATATGTGGTCCTGAACCACAAAGGTCATAAGTTGTCATACAGTAAGTCACACGGTAATATCTGTAGGAATAAACCCATGCAAATGTGTGGAAGTAGTGCCAAAATCCCACTAAAGATATAAAGAATATATATTTGATTGTGTACACTTTAAATTTTACATCGTATGTATTATTCAAAGATCATTCAAGCTTTACACATTAAAACACATTTTAAGCTTAAAATTAAGAGATGTAAATCTTGCACAAGTATTACTCCCGAATAAAGTCTTGAGTGATATTTTAGTAAATATGTTAATAGATTTGAACTAAACTTAGTATAAAATACATGTATATTACTTTTTTATAGGGTAAGTGTAAACATAATTGTATTTGAGAAAAAAAAACAACCCAACAAGCATCTTTCTGTGTGAATGTAGCCCCTAAAGTACCATGTTCGTGGATTCTGTCCCACTCAACCAAAGGCAAAGGCAGGGAAGGGGTGTACAAATGTAGAGCGCATATTCCCCAGACTGCAGTGGAGCCACGCAGTGGGAAGTGGATGAAAGTAAACACGGCATGTGGAGGAAAAAAATATGCTGAAATCGCCTTCTTTAAAAAAAAAAAAGATGTCTGACGAAATTTGGGTGACCTCCTGGCCTTTCCCACAGCCATAAAAGCCCCAGAGTCTGCAGACCACAGCCTGCCACTGCAGCGGGTAAACCATGATACAGTCCCTCGCTCTGTCCTTCTCCCTCTCATGCTGTTGCATTCTTTCCTTTTCTTACCCCCACTCTCTTTACATGTTCTAATTACTTTACTTCCATGATGATAATGTGTCTTTCTTAACAGCATGGGGTCACAACAAATTCAGAATATTTCAGGGGTATGCAAACTGTCCTGCTCTGATAAATGCGTAAGTAAACATGTGAGTTCTATAATAGAAGGACAAATTATAATGGCAACTATCATGATCTTGGTCCTAATTTTGCCGTCCAGTTTACCTAATTTTTATCTTTTCGCTCTGTAAGCCCCTTCTGTAGATTTTCCTCCCTATAATTTGTGCAGATTAAAAAAAAACTCCCTCTTGGTCGACTTATAACCCAAAAAGCAGTAGCTACAGAAGAGGTGTACTGTAAAAATCCCTTGGTTCAATGTCCAATAAGTCAAAGAAACCGAGAGAAAGTCCATGTCCAACAATCCATGATGAGTTTTCCATTAGTTGACTAAACCCAAACTTCTGTATCTATGACAACATTACTGTTAAAAAAGGAAAGAAAACAGAGTTTGAGTAAATAAAGGCTGTTTATCCAACAGTGGCCTAAATGTGCTTTGATTTGGTAAATGAAATCTAGTTAAAAACACATGTGCTATGAAATCTTTGCATTGACATTGGTTTTATGTGATTTACAAAACCCTTTATACAATTTTCAATGAAGTTTATAACTTAAAAAAAAAAAAATGTGGTGTGGTAAAAATATCACAAATTAGTGTCTCTAAGTCTCTAAAACACTTAGAATTCTACTCGGGTTCAGATAAGCTCAGACAGTGTCAGAAAACTTTAGAAGTTTGAACAGAAGCGATTGAATTCTTCTCCATAGACTCCATCTGACTGTTTAATATACTCAAGGCTGTCTGAAATGCAATATACATGCTCCATTCTATTGAAAGCAATATACCTTTGAACATCTAAATGAATAATACACTGCATATGAGAGCAAGCTGAGAATATTGAATGTTTCTGTGGCATTGAGGAGAGGAAAATGATGGGAAATGTATGTGACCAGTCAAAACAAAGCAATAGACGTGTCCTCACATCTGATTGGCTGTGCCTCCCAGGCTCTCGCTCACGCTCCCTTCCCCCACTCAGCCCCAAAATGAAGTGTTCGCGCCAGCTCTCCCAGATTTCTGTCCTCTTTTCTGCAGTCGAAAGTCCAAAGCTGTAACAGATTTACAACTAGGGGAGGGCTATTGTGCATAATACAGAGCGCTGGTCTAATCTGAGCTGAAAAGGCTTTAGCCAAGCGTTAGATTGTCCTGCTCATGGCTCTGGCCAAATAACACACTCTTCATTCTACACACAGGCCCTTTATAAAGCTGATTAATGAGAGAAAGACTGTGAAATGTCTAGAGCTGAGCAGATAGCATTCAGACCGCACTGGTAGACCAAATTCTTTTTACTTTCAGGAAGTAAAAGTAGGTCCTGACCAGGGTCAGAAATTTGTGTGGGTGACAAAAGGACAAAAAATGCTCCAGTGGTGAACTTCTCTGTTTGAAATCTATAATTTAACATTTAATATACATTTCTGAATGCCCAATAAAGGTAAAATGCCCCAAAATTCGGTATAATTTCAATACATTTAAAAAAAGGTTTTAATTTAATAATTGAAAATAGTACATAAACAGTAAATAAATAACTTATATAATACTTCTTACATAAGAAGTATATAATAAATAACTTATATAATACTTGCTTTACCCATTGAATACAAGACAGTATGTATATGTAAAAAAGAAAAAAAGGTATTTTAATTAATAACGAGTTTATAAACTATAAATATTATTATACCTTTGGGAACTGCATCAACGACATTAATGATTTCTATTCATAGCATATATTATTTAGAATAATAGGACTGTTTTTACCCGGCTATTTACTTTATTTTAGAGGTCTATTAAAAAACTGTTAGTTAATAACAAAGCAAACTTTACAAGCTTAAGTTAAATGGAAAATGAACCTATAATAGATTACCCAATGAAAAAAAAGAAAAGAAAAACAGAACAAATTTAATGAGTAAAACTGTCTGGCTGCAGTCAGAAAGTGAGGCATGTGGAGTTTCAGGCTCACAGACAATTTGTGTATGTGTGTGTGTAACTTAACTACACTCCCCTGAGAGTGTGAGTGTGCACACTTCCCCTAGAAGTTAAGGGTTAGGGTGTGCCACTGCCGCAGTACATGTACAACCAGTCCTCTCAGTACTCTTCTCCTCTCACGAGAGGTTAGGCAATTTAACATACACTTAACCTGTCACTGAGTTCATACCAGACACATATGGTCTTGCATAACGTCTGAGTCCAATTCATATGCACGAATACTTATTAAGTACATACCATGCACGTACCCTCCAACATAGCCTCAAGCACAACCTATTTTAACTGCAAAACCCATTTCAAGGTTTCATACAAACCACCGATTCAGCATCTGGCCAAAGGTAGGTAGCAGTGTATACTCCTGTTCTGCACACTTAGAGGAGATCTTTACAAAGGTTCCTGTACAGCTTGAGCTGTACGTCAGCACTGAACAAAGGGCTTTGAGCCATCACTTCCTGTGGGGCAGTGGTCAGTGCCTGTCCATCGCCGACATGCTGGAGCACTGAGCCCATCTGTTGTCCGTGCTCTCTGATCTGAGAATGTTTTTATGATGACAATACAAGCAGATCTGTGATGCTACAGTAATGCTCATCATGTGCTAAATAACAGTACAAACCGGTTTTGGCTTTAATATAATGCAAGTTGACCGATAACTTTATTGCAACATAATTTAGATTATATAAAGAATTGTGGCAATACATTTATGAATTTTTCCTTACGTTAAGGCACCAAATTTAAAATTTGACAGACAAAAGTGCAACAAAAATTAGTTTGGGAAAAATATAAATGTTAACAAAAATTATTGTTGTAAGAGTATGGAACAATTGCATCACTCTTCCTGCTGCTAAAACAACTGAGATATTAAAAGAGATCTCATTTGTGATTTTTCCATCCTATGGGGACGCACGTTTCCCTGACAAGGCCTACTTTGTGGTGTGGCACCATTTCACAAGCTACAGATGGCGCGGATCCTGTTAGCATTGCGCAAAGCATAAGAGTTGTTAATGACTCTCTGCACTCTCAAAACAATTCCTGAGAAGAACCCAGGCAGGAGGCTTGCACTAGTTGGACGGGTTGTGCTTAAAATCACCTTGATGTCTAGCTTTCTGAGCCAGTCTTTGGGCAGGACAGTGGAAAGAAATGACAGTTTAATGTGCAGCTGCTGATATCAGATTGACAGCTGGCATGCTGCTTTCAGTACTGAGAAGGTGCAAAGCAACTAACTTAACCACATTTATTTTAGCAGAGGAGACAGCAGCCCAGCTTTTAAAATGAATAGCTAGCTTTTTTTTTTTTGGACACACAGAATCTTAAAATGCCATTATAACAATTTGTAATAAAATATCATAAGCTAATTATAATATTTAAATGCCGCTGTTCATTACTGCATTTCATGTTTTAAGTACTGTAACATCATGAGCAGTGATATGCAAGGGTAATTAGAGTTGCATTATAGCTAAAGTTGATTGCAACCTAAATACATTGTATATAACTAGGGCCATATGTATTGCTGTAAAGTTGCTTGGTGGTACAGCTTCAGTACGAGACCTGTAAAACATGGCCAAAGAGCTCAAAGACTTAGACGAGCAGGCAAAAAAGGGCATGATTGCTTCAGCAACTGTGTTTTTATCTCATGTTTGCTTTTGTTAATGCTATCAGTTAGGTTTAGGGTAGGGTTTAGTCAGTGCGGGTGGTACTTTACAGTAACCAACATAATAAAATGTTACCATATTCACGTTTTGGAAAAATTAACAAGCACCAAGTGTCGCAAAAAGTGCAATAAGCAGAGAAACATAATGTTGCAGAAATGTTGCCACAGGCACGTATTTCTAAAGAGCCTGGGTTGGTTGCTTGAAAGCTGGAATATTTAACGTGACTGTTCTGAGGAGATTCAAAAACACTAGGCATCATACGCTTGCCGGCTTCGTAAATGGTTACAGAGAAAAACTGGACATCAAACACTGAACGGTTGACTTTTAAGCTTGTGCCCATCATAAACTATGCCATTTCCCTCAAAATTCTGACTGACCAAAAATTAGAGATGACTCCTAAATTGAGTCAAAAAACTGTACCTTAGTCATACAGTGCATTCTAGCCTTTACCTAAGAGTAGTTCGCTGCCATGTGAGTGAAGCCGTCACTCCCAGATCAATAAAGAGCTTTTGGGGATATTGACTGCTGAGAAAGCCATGCTGTTAGGCCTGTGAGGAAAAGCAGGAGAGCGAAAAGAGGAGGTGATGACGTCAGCGGCCATTACCCGTAGCACCACCCCTCTAATTAAACAAGCCTGAGCTCCCTAGAGATGTGAAAGAGGGAGAGGAGTCTAAACATCCCAATCTCCTGTCTGCCTCGTACACACACACACACACACACACACACACACACACACAAACACAAACACACACACAAACAGGATCCTCATATCCCGAAACCCAGGCACTATCTCCTTTCATTTCCTCCCAGAAACATCTCTCCTTCTAACCAAATATGAAGGGGGAAAAATCTTATTAGTGATGCCCTTGAATCCAGCTACAAATGTCTTTCCATTCTCAGTGTGAGTGAGGGCCTAAGCACTTTTGATATGATGCCAGGGCTTTTCATCCTGCTCTAGGGGGGTCTACCTAAAGAGGACACACATGACCGCCATTCATCTACCTCAGAGTGGGGGATGGGATTGTGTATGATGCGGAGGAGGATTGTGTGTGTGTGTGTGTGTGTGTGTGTGTCTGTGTCAATTGGGTAGGGATTAGCCTACCGCTATCTCGTCAAGCTCTGGTGCCATCTGCCAGTGACTTAGCAAAAATGCAAATCAGATACCCAGAATGCACGAGCCACGCTCTGTCGGAATAGCCTATAAAAATAGGTCAGTGGAGCTATGATCCTCATGTCTGCGGCAACACGCTCTGTGGCTTTATGGTGTGCACGGTTAGAAAGGTAGGACTGTCAGGGGGGGAAGAGACAGAGTCTGGAGGGACCTTGGTGAGCATGCGAAATGTCACGAGGAATGAACAAAGAGGATAAAAGAAAAAGGGAGCAAGAAGATTTCAGACAGGGATGAAAGTAAGAAGCGAAAGGAGTCTGGGGAACATTTGAAACCAGCCTTGGCAGCAAAACAAAGGCTTTGCCTGACTGTGTTGCACGAGAGAGGCACGACATCCGCCAGCTCATAATTACCCCGACGCCTGTCCATCAGCCTTTTAGGGCAGACATCCTCAACCCAAATCAAATCGCTAACAATTTCAACCCTGCGATGGAGTGCTCAACCATAGCCCATTCTTTTTTATAGACTGCTAAAAAAAGATCAAAGACCTCTAGACGGTTATGCGCGTATTAATGAAAGCGAGGTGGCTGATGCAACATTGTGGCAAGGCTTTTGCAACCCAGGCAGCTGAGCTCTATTCCTTGCAGGATGACTTGTATGAATAATGTATCCATTAGAGTAAAGCCTCCCTCTTTCTCTCTGCCGCTCTCTGTTTCTTTCTAGCAGATCAGACCAACACAGCTAGAGAAAGAGGAAGACATACACAAGGCTTTTATTCATATATAATAAAGCAGAAAGGATGAGCTTTATCTGTGTAACCTTTTTTCTATTCCTTTAAATCAAAGCAGACTGGAGACTTGACTTTCCTATATGCTGCTCTTGATAACTTTGTTCCTGAAAGTATTGCCGCACTATACTGCACAAAATACTTGCCAAAGCCTGGCCTTGGTATTTGTTTAACGTGGAAGACATGCATGGTTGCTTTCTCCAGAAAAATCACAGCGGCACATAGTCAATCTCTTTAAAGCAAGACACAATTAAAAGACATTCAGAAAATATCCTCATATATACTGTAGTTCTGAAAGTCATCATGTGAAAAGTCAAAGTCAAAATGAAGCCTATTTTCTAATTTCAGTAGTTTAGAGATGCGCAGAATTGGCTTCATATTTGTCAAGGCAGTGCCTCTGTGTTTCAGACTGTACCTTTAGAAAATAGAGAAAGCATGCTTAGCGTCGGATGCATGATAAATGCACAAGTGTAGATGAACCCATCCATCTTGAGGTGGTTTGTTGACGATGTATTGATGAAATAGTGCGCTGTATGTCAGGAGGGGAGTAATAAAACCCTGGTAAGGTCACAGAGGCTAATATTAGTAGTGAGAAGAGCAGTTTGAAGTGGGGGGGTAACTGATAAAGAAAGAGAGAAAGGGAGAGGTCAAGAAAGAGAATGAGGCAGGCCCAGCTGTGCAGTGGGCCCCGGGCCCACCCGGCTGTAATTACGTCTGGATTACGAGCGACTCTCTCTCTCTCCAGACTGGCTGCCAAATATTTTGTCCCAGATTATGGCCCAGATGCAGCAGCACTAAGCTGCACAAGTCGGTCAATGGCTGCTCTCACTCATCTAAGCAGAATTACTGCACACAGAGCAGTAGGGGGTGGCAGCCGAGCTGGGCCAACTTTCCCCCCACTCCTGCGCTCAAAAACCGAATGCAAGATGGGGCTGATTTGCACAAATTATCTATGAGCTCTTCGAGGGCCATGCGATCAAAAACCCAGAGCAAACACACACACTTACACATGGATGATGCATCACATATTTTAATTAACATCAAAATTGTAGGTTAAAATTTGCATGAACGTATGTAAACCCATTTCTGCCTTGTTAAAAAAATTAATTACGACTATATTTCACAAGTGCAAATTTGTGAATTTATATCTACAAATTTAAATTTCAATTTCATAATTACAACTTTATTACTGACAGGCAACATTTTGTTCAACAAAAGGACTTTTATTGCTCCCCTAGTAAGAAAAGTACAGTTTATATATATTAGCAGATTTTCTGACATATCGCTCAAGACTTAAAATATATTTTCTAATATTTGGAGTACTGCATGCGCACAACAATTTCATCACAATCATTACTTATTTTTCACAATTATTTAAAACTTACTTTCTGTAAGTCTCTTACTTAAAACTTACTTTCTTGTAACTCTTTTACTGAGAAATAGTTTTTTTTTTAGGTGTTATATACATTTATTCTAATTTTTTATATCTTTTTTGCCTTTGCCAGTTAATTTTACATTAACACAATTTTTATTCAACTACAATATTAGTCTTTTATAGTCTTAATGTTAGTATAAAACAATTATTATATTTTATTTTTAGTATTATGTATTTAAAATTTGTAAAATGTACATATTCAAAATTATGTAAATATTTGAATTATTAATGATTTAATAGTAATTAATTATATATTAATTATAATAATTATTATAATTTAGTATTTTAATGTTAAAAGCAAAATAACAGTTTGGAGTATAGCATGTCATGTCACAGAATGAGAACTACCCACATAAGAGATGCTTTTCAGTAGGTTTAAATTACTTTATTAATCGGAGACTATGACAGGAGACGGGGGGCAGTACCTGAAACATTCATAATATTTGCTACACATCAGAAAACCGAGAAATAAAGACATTGTCTCAAAGCTAGTATGAGGCCTCAGTCACAACTGAACTTGCACAGTGCTCTGTTGTCCTCTAATCCTCAGCATCCGGCATAGACAGTATAATTGGTTTTTGTAACAAAATGTATGTCTGCAGAAACAGGCGAGACGGTTCTACTGTCCTTTGTGCAGTATGTCCATCTTCCTTCGGGGAGGGGCTTAAATCTAAGCCAATGTGCCATCCTCCATAACAAAAAAACCCAAAATAAAGGCATACATTCCCAACCCTCTTTCAGAGAGAAGACTTCAGAACCTCAAAGACCTTCAGGGCAGACTCGATGCAGCCGTCGAAATTGGAGTGTGTGAAGCTGTCCCCCCCACACACCAGCAGAGGCTGGGAGTGCAGTGTCATCTGCCCTGGGCAATCAGCCACCGATCTTGTCACCTAATCGGAAAACAACAAAATTGAGTGACTGGGCATCCAATAACTGATGCAACCTCATTTTTATTCTGATATTGAACAGAGCTGTTGACCCTTAGTTCATTTAAATAAGTGAAAAGACCTGTTCTCTCTTTTAACAAGGATGTGTGTGGGTATGCAAATGAATGCATATTGAAAGTATTTTGTTCATATCACTCTGTGGAACATTTCTGTGAGTAATGAATAGCATAAAAATGAATATGTTTATTGGACTGGTCACTTCATGCCACTATTCTTTTCCTTAAATATATCTATCTATATATATATATATATATATATATATATACACACACACACATATCTCTCTCTCTCTCTCTATATATATATATATATATAAATACACACACACACACACACATATCTCTCTCTCTCTCTCTATATATATATATATATATACATACACACACACACACACACATATGGGTAGTTGACAAATGAAAGTTGGACTGTGACCAATGCTGTGTAAGAAAAAAAAAACTTTTATCTTCAGTTATAAATAGCATAAGAAAGATGTATCTTCAATGCTAGTGATTTTTTTATATTTAACTTTTTTTTATTTCACACCAAAAGTCACATACGTTGAAACTACCCATGTAAATTTTTGCTTACATAAAATATGTGTACTCTGTATATTTTTTGTGTATTTATAAATGTAATTTATATTGTATTTTAAAGCGATGAATTATGCATCTTACTTTTTTTGCACAATTTTACAATTGTAGTTGAAAGTACTGAAACCAAGGATTATCTATCAATGAAATCTGGGTGGTGACTGTGAGGGTGGTTAGTACAGTAGTTGTGATGTTTTGAAAAATCTAAAGTAGCAAGATGGTGTGGAGTCAGTTGGCGCACATGACAGTAAGGAAATACAACACACTTCTGAATACTGCCTAGCAGACCTGTTCGACAACTTAATTTGGCCTAAGAAAAACGGTTAACTGATTATACTGTAGTAAAAAGTCTTTAGATTGGACAAAGTCTTCCTTTATTGGTGGTTTATTCAATATCTGGAAAACAAAACTGTGGTTTTAGGAGTCCAGGCAACTTTTTCACCAACAGTGGAAAATATTGTGGCAACGCCATAACGTGCAACCAGAGTTTCACTCATCATCTAGTCTACAGACTATCCATCTATATGTAACTTATCAACAATTACAACACCAAAAACTAAAAATTTTAATGAGATTATATATTCACTTCAGTGTCTGGGTTTTGTAAAAACTACTTTTGCCAGTCATACTTACTTTCAGTCCCTCATGCTGATGTTTTAAACACATTTTATAAGCTAAAGAATTTGTGAAAGACTAAAGCAATGCAGGACTTGCAGGCCAAGTCAGGTCTGCTGTTTACCTTACATTAAAATGCAGATCACTTGCAGTCGAGTTCAGAACTTTATTTTGTTTCTTTATATTATATATATACACTCTCAGAAATTAAGGTAAAAAAGTTGTCACTGGGGCAGTCCCTTTTGTACCTATTAGGTTCAAGTATGTAAACTTTGAGTACTCAAATGTACCTTTAGATGCACACACATCTTTTGTAAAAGATACTGCCCCAGTGACAGCTTTTGTGCCTTTATTTCTGAGAGTGCAACTATGCATACTACAAAATGACAGCACTGGACTATCAGGATTTAGGTGCATGATGCCCCTGCTTGTTCTGTTGCTTTGTTTCCTCATAAGAGACATTCTCACAAGAAATGGGGGAGGGTAAGAGCTGTTAATATATTTGGTTAAATATAGAGCTTTTAATAGCAGTGTAGGCGCCTTCAGTGGGTCAACCAGAGTCAAGAATAGACTTTGATGGTAAAATGAGCAGAATTTGGATGATATTCACTGTCTGTGGGTTGTGGGTTTTAAAGAGCGCATGGTATGTGTGACCTGTGTGTAACCCAGTTTATTACTAGCCCTGGGTTAAAGTAAAATAAATACAAAAAGTTTTAAAAAAGTTTTTAGAAAGTTAAAAATTAGAAGCATATTTTTTTGAAAGTCAGACATTTGGAAGTTAGTAATTAAGTTGTTTTTTTTTTAAAGTTGGGCATCTGAAAGTTATTGAAAGTTAGTTTGCGGCTGCTCTGTATATGTTGAATGTGCTGTAACTCTGTAACTTTTTATATATTAATATTTACAGAGGACAGACATGTTGCACTGTAAACTGGGTTGATCTTCTTTATAAACTGCCTCTGTAGCTCATTAAAATGATGTATGCATTCTAAAACCGGCAGTCAGTGATTCAGATCCTCATTGTAAATCTGACCCACGTTTGCAGATAACTCGAAAAGAGCCACAGCTAGAACAGTGTCTCTGTACAATGTTTCAATGTAGAAATATAGCATGTAAATGACTGCGTAGAGTAAACACATTCCCTGCACGGCCCATTACAAAGGCTTCGGCTTTTACAAAGCTTCAGATAAACATCGAGGTGCAACGCACTAGAGCCAAGGAAATAGTGTCCATTTCCTGGGCTTTCACAAGGCATCTTACAGACGGAGCACTATCATCATTCTGTCCAAACTCCCCCTCCCCTTTTGTATCTTTAAATGGTAATCTGTGTGTAAATCAATTGATAAACGTTAGGCCTGAAACATGGCCAAGAACAAATTGTTTGGTTTATTTCAGAGGTGCGCTGAAGTAAGAAAAGCTGAACTCCTTAACCTCCTTAAATCTACTTCACTCTGCATTCTTCTGGTGTACATTCAGACATTAAAGATGCAGTGTGTCAGAACTTTGGTGCATCAAACTGCAGAGGCTGGCTGTGACAAAGTCCTAACAGAATAATTCACTTCCAAACGAAACGTCAGTCATAAAGGCTTGGAAATACATTAAGGTGTAGATAATGACAAAATGTTCTTTTTCTTTGAGAAAACAACTATTAACTACTCCTTTAAGTGAATTAAGGGGCTGTACATGAGTTGTAGAACCAACACTTTTCACATATACAGCCATTCAAGGGTTACTCTACCCCAAATGAAAGTTTTGTCATTAATCACTACCCACATGTCATTCCAAACCCATAAAATTTAGTTTGAACACAATTTATAATATTTTGGATTAAAACCAGGAGACTTTTGACTGTCCCCTCGCAAAACTTAAGTCGATCCACTGATGTCACATGGACTGTTTTACCGGTGTTTTTCCTATGTTACTGGATCTGGATAACTTTGTGGCTGTTTATGGAGGGACAGATGGCTCTCTGATATCATCAAAAATATCTTAATCTGTGTTTGGAAGATGAACGAAGGGGTTTGGAACAACATTAGGGTGAGTAATTAATGACAGAATTGAAATTTTTGGGTTTAACCCTTTAAATTGTTTCCCAAAGATGAACGAAGCTTTAACGCCATGGGGCTAAATGATTAATAACAAAATGTTCATTTTGGGGTGGAGTAACTCTTTAAGTTATAAAATAATCATGCCAACTTTTTTTTACAGGAGTGACCCAAAAATGGGTTGCACATCTGTTCAAAATGCCAACATATGGTAAATGTATAGTCATGTATTTACAACAGGAATATAAATAAGCTTATCTATTTTAAAAAGGGAAGAAAAGGTTTGACTTTTGATATTTTTTGATGATTATGTGTCCAATAAACTCTAATATTTTGGCACAAATTCCCCCATAACTTGGTAGAACCTTCGCCCTCATAAATAAAACTTTCCTGAGATGTACAGGAAAATAAAATCCAGACTACGTTGAATAAAGTACTACATGTGATATGTATGGCTGTAACTTGATGTTTACACTTTTGACAAGACTTTTGTCATGGTAAATTAGTATTACTATTTGTTCTTTTAATTATTATTTGTTTAAACACTTTTTATTTCGAATACTGTTGTTTCTAAGCAATATCTCTGCATATAATAATTTGTTTATAGCAAATTACTTAATGCATGTGTAACGATCAGCTGGATATGCCAGGCCATCTCATCATGAACATGTGTGTGTTTGTGTCTGTTTTCATTCATGGACTCTCATTCAGCACTCATGTCTCCGCCCATTCAGCCCTCATTTGTTGTCTTGGTATTTCATTGTTTGCTCCACCCCTTGACCTACTTTCACATGTATAAAACGGGCCATTGCACTGTCAACCTGTGAGTTTTTCCACCCGTGTTTCCTTGTTTCTACTGTCTATTTGGATTTATCGTTGCCGACCTCTGCTCGTGTTTGGATTATTGCCTTGCCCCATGGACTCTGTTTACACCTCGCTCGACCTACGCACAGACTTTGACAACTCTCTTCCACCTATGCCTCCGATAACGATGTTTTGCTGATGAACGACCCTGCCTGTGTTGCTCTGCCTTTAAATAAATAATCTGCCATTGAATCCGCTCATCTTCTCGCCTTGTGTCTCAGCCCGTTTGTGACAGCATGTTTTGCTAATCACACTAAATCAACATTTTTTAATGATATAAATGTTACACCTAAACCACACCAGATATTAATGACTGAAGTTGTGTGTGCATAATCCACCATGCCTTTTAATTATGAATTGAAGTTATGTTTTATTAAGCTTGAGTGATAAAAAAGGAATGCACATGTTCTGTGTTCCAACAATGTAGTATTTGTTAAAAAAAGCAGTCTACATTTACAGTAGATTTAAAGTCATGACTCATGAAGAGTCTTTCCAGCCATTAGAGTCCAGAGAAGTCAATGACTTTGACATGTGGTGAGTGCGAGTGTGTGTTGTCGGATTATGCTCAGCAAACTGTGATGTGGCAAATGACTTTAAGACCGACTCCTGCTCCATGCCCTCTGTGTGTTTGACCAGGAACTGGCACGTGCCCAGGTGTGTGTGTTTGTAAATGTGTGTGTAAGTTTTGTGTTCCCGCCTTTGCAGTCTAAACGGGCCTTGGCCCACTCTCTGGCACTCAGCGAGCTTAGCGCTCCCACACAGATGTTCTATGTCCTCTGACCTCAAACTGAGGCCCAGTGCTGTGTGTCACAGAGGAGCTGAGAGTGTGGGGGCTTCGAAAGAGAACGTCTGTGTGTGTGTGTGTGTGAGAGAGAAAGAGAGGGAGAGAGAGAGAGAAAGAGAGAATGCAACTGTGCAAGAAAGGGCGCAGTCCCACACAGTGTGTGAATGCATAAAGTACTACTGTAAGATTGTGTGTGAGCCAAGTGAGTGGGGGGAGAGTATGGATTTCTATGTGTGTGAATCTATCAAGCCTCTTTAAAAAGTTAAACTAGCTTTTCCAGTATTTTTAAGTTTTCTGGTAAAATATATTTTATTTCTTATTAGAGAAGCAAAACTACACAAGATAATAAACAGATGATGTGTCTTTGAGTTTATTACTTGTTTTAAATGAATTCTGTCAGATTACAGGCTGTTTTGGGTCACCATTGATTCCCATAGTATTTTACTCCTACTATGTTGGCCCAAAACAGCCTGGTTACAAACACATTTTTCAAAATATTCTCCCTTGTGTTTGGCAGAGCAAAGAAATTCATTCAGGTTTGAAACTACTCGAGGGTCAGCAAATGATGACAGAATTTTCCTTTTTGGGTGAACTATTGCTTGAAGCAGAATCCTAACAAACTGAACGAGCCTTTCAAAGAAAAAAAGAGGTATTTTTTATCTTCATATGTGTTGCAGTTTTGTTTCTTGAGTAAATCCCCTTTAGTTTAAATGTTCTTGTTGGAAAAAGGACAAAAATAAAGAGTAGAAGATTCTCTTCATTCAGTAGAGGGATTTGAAGACACTATCAGCCTGGCTCAATTAAAAATTAATGTCTTCTGCTGTATAGAACGGAGGATTCTATTAGTAGCACTTGCCTGAATAAGCCAAAACATCTCACTTATATATATATATATATATATATATTTATTTTTATTTTTTTTCCCTCTACACACAGATTACAGTGGACCCTTACAAAGATAATTCTTAATTTAGCAGATCATAAAATAACTAAAATAAATTAGGTGAAATATAAATCATAAATCCAAAAATAATGAACTATATATGAATTATAAAGGACTGACCCAGGGTGGGATGGAATGGGGGATGATAATACGGACTAAATAATGCTTTTTATTATGGTACTACTTTCAGTGTCCCAGTTTAAGAATCTATAAGCCTCTTTCAAGATATCTAAAGTCAAATTCTGACTTTAAATATCAAAAACTCTGTTTCAGGGCAAGTAATTAAAGTTTGAAAAAGAGTGTGTATTCATTTCTTTCAATCTGACTCAAAACCTTTGAATTGTAGCGTAAATTTGAGTTTTTTAGTTAAATTCTCAAACACAGACTAATGCCGTCTCACCTGTGAGTATCTCCACTTTTGACACTTTATGCTGTCAGGTTGAGGTAGCTCTGGCATCACTTTTTCCAGCTCTTCCAGGATGATGGGCTGCACTGCATCCTTCTCCTCCTCCAGGTGTTGGATGCCAAAGGGCACACTAGTGTGCACCACCACAGAAGGTCCGCAGTTCTTCAAAGCTGCCAAAGATATACACGGTTCATCAAGCTCACATGTAGCTGCTTATGAAGCCATTCACAAACATTCACAATTCCCACATTGTGTGCTACAGTAAGAAACACTGAGAAAAGTTTAAAAAAAGAACATTTAAAAGGAGGAAGAAATTAGGGTTTAGATCTCATTGAAGAAAAACACAGAGAAACTCCTCAAAATGACTTTTTTTCTTGTGTCCATACCGGTTTGGATTTAATAACAGATGACAAAATATTATTTTTTTTTTTTTGGCTGTGAATTACAGTATATAATTTCTTTAATAATTCAAGCTAGCTCTTTCATATTCACTGTGAATGTGATAAGACCACCTTTAATTGTTATTCGTAACAGGTTAGCGTGAGTAGTTTTTTAAGTATTAGTATCCATCTTTCTCTTCTCCAGACGATGCTTTCTCAGTGATATCATCTATGGGCACACCGAACCCCATGATCTAATGCTTTACAGGCCAAGCCCATTGCCAGAGACACGACCTATGACTGAGACCAGGCCTGATATATTAGCCTTGCACATAGTGTAGTCATTTCTCTAATGACACTGTTTTAAAACACATATTTAAAACGATTGGAGGAAATCGTGCTTTATTGGGCTCCATAAACATAGGGGTTGTGTTTGAGCAGCTGGAGTGATTTGGCCCAACGACTCTAAGTAGGATGAAGATGCTGAAAGCCATCATTGATTAACACTTGAGGAACGAGAGCTAGGTCTGAATAAGACCACAGAGACTAGCTTAAACTTAATATTAAAGCCTCTGGCAGATTCACAGGGTAACACACTGACTTTATGAATCACCTGTGGGGAGAATAAGTAAGATCTTTGTTGTTTAGCAAAGTTTATGGACTAACAGAGAACGACGAGCCATTTAAATCATGACCACTGGCATAAATGGCAAGCAAATCACATTCACATGTTATTCTCATGCCTTTAAATAATATTGGACTAATAAAGAAATTAAGTATTCCTGAAAGTATAGTTGTGAACAAAATGCCTTAAGGAATAATAAATGAAGATAATTTTATAGCTAACAGCATCTACTAAACTCAAAACTACATCGGAAATCACTTCTACATGTTGTTTAAACATAAATGTGTTGGCAGTGTTTGTATACAACTATACATCTTTGTGAACTTGAGTGAAAAGAGCTGTTTTTAACAGGGTAAAAAGGGTGTCGTTTTACACTATAAGTTTTAACCAAAGCATCTTATTGACTTTTCATTGAGACCCAAAAGAATCATATTAACTCCAGGCATCGATGTACTTGCAAAATGATTAAACTTATAAATATGCAATAACCCAGTTTACAAATGTTTTGTGCGAAATCTGAATACTCAGGATAATGTACAGTGCAAGAGAATTTTAGATAAAGTAAAGAATAACCTTGAGTTCACATTTTCAAGTGTTAAAAGCCTGTAAAAAACTGCCACAGGTAATATACTGTGTCAACAGAAAAGGGACATGTGAGTAATCAAATGCCTCTGTTGAATGAATAAATGAATGAATGAATGATAAAAAGATAGAAAATGAAAGGATATATATCCTTGTCCAAAATATAATAATTTCATGGAAATCATTAATTCAAATGTTTAGGTACCGTAAAATGTCTTTGAAAGAAAGTTATGGTCACCAAGGCAGCATTTATGATATTGGATCAGAATTAGAAGAATTTATATTTATTGGTATTATTATGATATGTTGAAAATAGTTGTGCTGCACAATATTTTTGTAGAAAAGTTCAAAAGAATAGCTTTTATCTGAAATAGAATCTTTGTTCATGTAAAGGTCAATTTCGATAAACTAAATACAAATGTGAAATACACAATAAGAACACGCTGTTTGAGGATGCAGGAAAGGGTCTGAGATATTAGCTGCAAACCTGGCATGGTTTAAGAGAGGGAAAGAGGAAGTCATTTTTTCAGTGTGTTCACTTGCTTATGTAAGAGTTTAGAAGCATTTCAACTCAAAGAGAGCTCCACATAACTTTCACATTTCACTTTAATCAGCCAAATGCTTCAATGGAAGTCTTAACTTCACAATCATGGAGTGTTGTTTCTGTAAAAAGATCTTAGTGTATCTGAAGTGATAAGAGCTGAAATCATTGTTTTAACCAATCAAGGTTGTCTTTGGCTGACCAGTATGAATATCAGTAATGGGCTGAAACACAGAGACACGGCCATTTTCCGTTTGCAGAGCAGTCAGACTATATACGTGTTTGGCACAGCGCCAGGCAGAGAGGAGGGGAAAAGGAGAAGCAAAGGGTGAGAGAGAGACCTTCCTTTACAAAGAAAAAAAAAGGGTTTGAGTGTTTATTTGTAAGTGTGCATGTGCCAGAATGTGACTGTGCACAAGAGAGAGAGAGGTCATGGAGCGTGGGCAGAGGGCTGGCACTGTGCCCGCTGGTTGAGTCACTTATTTCTTGGTGGGGAAGAGCTTGTCACAAAGTTCACAGGGCAAATAGGAAACTGCTTTCTTTTTGCCTGACACAAGATATATGAATTACATATGAATTAAAAGTGTTTGTTTTCTTTTTTATCCATACAGAATGAATGGTACTTTTGATAAATATGTTCATTAAATGTACACTCCACATCAGTAATAAAACTAACTGGGTAATCCCTACACTTAATTTATCACGTCTGACTAAACAAATCCCATCTACAGATGACTTCAATGTAATTTTTTCATGTTTTCAACCACACTTATATACAGTACTGCAATTTCAAACCTGTGTGAGATTTCATAAATAAAAACATTTTGTAGGATAAAAGCTCTTTTCCTTTAATCATATAGAATGTTATATAAAAGTAGACCATACATTTAGGCCTAGATGTCCTTGAGAAGTCCAATCTTTTCACTGGCTATAGCTCACAAATCCAACCTGAGTAATTATTTGACAAATTTGACTGATTTGGTTCTCGAGTGTAATTCAATGACTTGTAGCAGCTCACTAGAAGGAAGGATTGCAGTGATAGTCTGTTCTTCACAAATATGCCATCATATGCTTTCAAAATATATATGTGAATATAGCACACAAATTGTATGGACCACCTTACAATTTTATGTTTTAGAATTTATGGCATTTTGCATCCTTTTTGAAGCTTGAAAGACCCAGTTCCCATAGGGACAAGCCGCAATGAAAAGAGAAACCGGCACAATTCTCTTTTTGTGTTCCACAGGTGAAAAAAGTCAGCCCTGTTAGAAGCGACATAAAGGTGAGTAAAAATAACAAGATTTTCATTACTGAATGAACTATTCCTCCAATTACCTCTTTTAATTATATACATAATGTTTTAATTGGACAATTAATCACGTTCAGAGAACATTAACGTCTGCAACGCCCAGATCCAGACACATTTGTATTAACGATCAAGTACATGAAATGACAGACATTCTATATTCATAATTATAACTTAAACATCATTTCAAAAACAAATCCTCTCTGAATAATCCTTTTTCTTTGACATTTTGGTAAGGTTTTAGACTCCATATGCAATCAAATTCATATCAATTATGAACCAGTTCTGTTTTTGGGAAACCATCATCCAGCCCAGATCTTGCTCATTCCACATTTACTGAACGGCACAAATGGGTTTCTCGCCAGACGTTAAGGAACACAGTAATAGCTTATCATTAGCGGCCTGCCAAAAAGTTTTCAAAGAGAGCTTGGGGTGCTCTGTGAGATCAGACTCAGACCTACTTTACTGGAACTACAAGCAAAACACATTACAGAAATGAAAATGAAGATTAAAGCATGACGGCGTGAAGGCTGAGGAGGCTAGAAGGAGCGTGTCGGCCTAAAAGAACAGCGCAGCAGAATGCAAAATTTAACAGCTCCCCTAATTATGATGTTGCCCTCGGAAATACTGGAGTGGATGAAAGGTGACAGGTGCAGAGGCTGTTTTCAAGAGACTATTTTCACTGGGCTCCCACAGATACTCAGTCATGAACTGACACAGACTTGGTGAGGAAAAACTCACAAACAAAATCACACGCAAATTCTTCAAAAGAATGCATATGAGCTATAAACGATGCTATCAAAAACCAGTGAATTGCCTCACAGTTTGCTGTTCACACAGACTACCTTTTAAAAGGGTTTGCACACTGGACGGGAAAGGCAGTGCCACGTCGTGTTGCAGCTAGAACAACTCAAGGGTATTGCACACCAGACACGGTCCAAGGTGGAAGTCCAGATCAGTGAATCTAATCAACAAAAAAAGTTGGCGCTAAAGAATTTGAAGTTTGGCGTTTGAAAAAACAAAACAAACATAAAGAGAAAGTGTTTAAAGAAGATAAACCTCTGGTGAAAAATACACAAAATCTTTCAGACTAGGGTGAAGTCATTATGCACATTAACAGTGTTTCGGGACAAATATAACGTAATTTAATGGAAAACTATGTACGTGGCGCTCTGTGGTGTGGCAGGATTTTGTAAAGCTTTCTTAGGGTGCTTTCACACCTGCCTCATTTAGTATGGTTGAATCGCAATAGAGTTCATTTTCCTACTTGGTACGGTTCGTTTGGGCAGGTGTGAATGTAACAATCGCACCCGAGTGCGCACCAAAAGCGGACCA
>JAUMHG010000008.1:1445467-1466812 GCA_032359395.1 Enteromius anoplus | reverse complement strand
AAATGCTACAATGTATCATTTGTTGCCCTTGGTCCGGACCAAATGAACCGAACCACAGGTGTGAAAGCACCCTTAGTCATAGCTGGGCGCCATGGACAGACTCCGAGAAGTGCTGCCAGTGAGTTTGTGAACACTTATATTAAACAATGTATTTGAAAACAAAACAAAACAAACCACAATAAATAAAACACAAACAACGGTATGCTTTTAAGTCATTGCCAGACACACTGCGTAAACATTTAGTTTAGGGTGAAACAAATATGTATCCCCTTGGTTGAACTAACTAGTTTATTACATAGAAATTATATACTTTTTCCTGTACCTGTAGCATCCAAAAATATTTCGACTGAACTATTTTCAATAGTTATGTGCATTTTTTATTTATTTATTTATTATCATTTATGGTTCAATATTTAGCACTGGAAGGTACTGAAAGTAGTTATTGTCAATATTTTCCATACAACCAGCAATTCCTAGGACTTGATCTATCATCTAGTAAAAAAAATAAAACAATCATCATAAATGTTAAATGTGATACGGTTTCAGCCATATTTGAGACATCTAATGTTAGGAACAGCCTTTGAAACACAATAATTGACACTTTTGAATAAGGAAGGTTAATTTCATCTGGTTAATCAGAGTGCTAAACTGACACAAAAGTAGTGCAGGAAGAACCCTTAAGGATAAGATAAGGTAAGGTTAGTGTACATGTGGTTTTCAATGTATCATGTATTATTTCTTACATGGCATGTCCACGCATACGCACATATTATCATTCGTGCAGACATTGGTGTAAATAAACATGAGCATTTTAGCAATTTTAGAATTTTAAGACGCAACCCTTTCTTGACACCTCAAGGCAGACAAACTCAATTAGACAGTAGTGTAACTCAAAGAAAGGACAGATAAGGACATCACAGGAACAGGGCGGAAAAGAAGGGGAGGGTATTTGAAATGTCTTTAGGGCTGACAACCATAAAAAAAAAAAAAATAGAAACAGTGACACAGTCTAAACTGTCATTTCTGTCAGTGTCTGAAACCGATTATGACCATGACCATGTGTAAAAAGTCAATCAGCACCAGTTGGGATTTGAAAAACATCGCAATTAAAACCAAATCAGATTTGCATGCAGTGTGAAAAATATCCTGATACATGAAACACAGAGAAAGAAACAGAAAATGCAGAGAAACATGTCAGAGCAGGAGTTGAGATGAGAGGAGGAAAATATGAAGGCACTGACCTAAATTGCGCTTTTTATCATCTATGGCGATGAAGCGAATGCAGGGATTATTGGAGACGTACTTGGCTGCCCAAGGGACGTCGATTCGTGTGTCGGCTTTGTAGAAGAGTCCAAGTGCGTAGCGGGAAGAGTAGCTGACAGCCTCCAGCATCCTCCTCTGATTCTCCCCCATCACTGCACGGAGACACAAAAACACAGAAGCACAGGATGAAGCCTCTGGGCCTTGGTTAGTTCATCTCTTTAGACAGCCGCCAGCACTGCTGCTTGTGAAGAACAGGCCTGTAGCGTTCACATCGCACAGATCAAATGAGAGAAACACAGTGCCATCAACTCACAGAGCTTCTTGCAGCACCAGGACTGATAACACACCTGGGTTAGTGTGACAAGAGCACGGAGATAGATGTGTGCTTAATGCAAAGGGATATAAAACACAACCAACAAGTCCCTTCTGCAGATGAGATTGGGGCTAAAATGGACAGTGAGTGACACTTTATTGAGAACACAGTGGATGGAGTCGCTTCAGCATGTGAGGGTCTTTTTTAGAAAAATGCTGTCCTTGTTTCCTGTCTGGAACATCTGTTATTTATTGGAAACAAGCAGTCACACTAAGGCCTGCTTTAGTTATTTAGGGCCCACAGGTACTGAGTGTAGTGCAGGTCAAAGGTCAGCCCTTGTGGAATCAAATGCATTTTTCTACTCAAAGACACCCCTGTTTCCAGTAAGGAAGAAAGCGTTTTCACGGACAACCGTCAGAGAGACCTGATCAGCGTTAGTCTATCTGAGCCCCCCCGAAGCAACAAACAGATGTTTGGTGAAAAGCGATGAACAGAAAGCTAACTCATCATTTTCCCTTCGCACATGTGTGATTCCGTTCCAAAGGGCAGTGTCAGTGTCAACAAGCTCGCCCCCCCCTCCGTGGCCCCAGTAAATCTGTATACTGTTTAAAGACCCTATGAAATCAGTTGGCGTGGGCAGTTTCCTTTCCTGTTTTAATGCAATTCTTAATGAAACGGGAAGTTTAGCTGGGACATATTGAATGGCTTGCACTTTGAAAAAAACAAACAAACCAAAACCCTTTAGCAGAGATTGGAATCATATACAAAATGAATGATTCTGGATTTAATCAATTCATCAATTCCAGTTCCCTAGCTAATCCATTAACAATTTAGTGCATAAAAAAATACATTTTTGGAGGAAAAAAACGTGCTTTTGGCATATATAATTCCCTATACTTGGCCATATATGTTAATATATACAGTGAGGTCAGTAAGTATTTGATCAACCTGTGATTTTGCAAGTTCTCTTACTTAGAAGTCATGGAGGGGTCTACAATTTTCAGCATATTTGCTTTTCCGCTGTGAGAGACAGAATCTAAAAAGAAAAATTCGGAAATCACATTGTATGATTTTTTAACTATTTGTTTTGGAAGTACTGTGTCAAATACGTATTTGATCACTTGAGTCAAAAATGTTTTATTTGGTACAGAAGCCTTTGGTAACAATTACAGAGGTTCCTGTAGTTCCTCACACTGCAGGAGGGATTTTGGCCCACTCCTGCATACAGATCATCTCTAGATCTGTCAGGTTGCAGGGCTGTCGCTGAGCGACACAGTGTTTCAGCTCCCACCAAAGATTTTCAATTGATTTAAGTCTGGAACTGGCTAGGCCACATGATGCTTCTAGCCCCATGCTTCACTGTAGGTATGGTATTATTGGAATGATACTCATCATTCTTCTTCCTCCAAACACGGCGAATGGAGTTAACTTTCTCTCATAACTCCTCTGGATCACCCGGATGGTCCCTGGCAAACTTCAGACGGGCCTGGACTGATTTAAGCAGGGGAACCTTCTGTGCGAGGCAAGATTTTACACCATGACGTCTTAGTGTTTTACTGATAGTAGCCTTGGAAACGATGGTCCTAGCTCTCTTCACGGCATAAACCAGCTCCTCCCGTGTAGTTCTGGGAAGATTCTTCACCATTCTTAGCATCATTGATACCCCACGAGGAGAGATCTTCCGTGGGGCCCCAGTCCGAGGGACATTGCTGATAAGCAAGTGATCAAATACTTATTTGACACAGTAATTCCCCAATACATTGTTAAAAAAAATCATACAATGTCTCTCATAGTGAAAATGCACCTACTGTATGCAGAAAATTGTAGACCCCTCCATGATTTCTAAGTAAGAGAGCTTGCAAAATCACAGGGTGATCAAATACTTATCGACTTCACTGTACATACACATTAAATAGCAATAATAAATATCTATAACTAACTATAAATTCATGGACAATAAAATGTATATTCAAATTGATTGTAAGCAAACAGCATATATTATTTTTATATACAGTAAGTGACCCCGGTCACAAGTGTCAGTTTTTTTAAAATTGAGATTTATACATCATTAGAAAGCTAAATAATAATCTCTCCACTGATGAATGGTTTACAAGGATATTTAGCTGAGATACAACTATTTGATAATCTAAAATCTGAGGGTGCAAAAAAATTTAAATAAATAAATAAAAATACTGAGAAAATAACCATGAAATTTGACCAAATGAAGTTCCAAGCAATACATATTACTAAGCAAAAAATAGGTTTTAGTATATTTATGGTAGGAAATGTTCTAAATATGTTTATGGAAATGATAGTTACTTAATATACTAATGATTTTTGGCATAAAAGAAAATTCAAACATTTTGACCAATACAATGTATTTTGGGCTATTGCTGCAAATATACCCAGTGATCTAAGAATGGTTTTGTGGTCTAGGGTCACATATACTGATTTAAACCCCCGTTACATCGTCAACCACTGCTGTAATTTTGTTGTCACAAGAAATGCTCCGCCAACTGTTAGTTCAATTAGGAGGCAATCAACTGAAACTGATGCAATATGACAATAAAGGTGAAACGGTCACATGACTGTCCCCGGACATGTCCCTTTTATCACTGTCTGTGTCATTGCAGAACATCTGGGGGAGATTAGGAGCATGTAAATGTGCCCCTTGGTACAGAGACAATCTGCTGTGGCATCTGAGCGTGGAAAGTCCAGGGATAATGCAAACCCTGCCAGCTGAATCCATAAAGAGGCTTTCTTTTTTTCCAAATGGTAATGGAATCTGGTTACAGAACACACCATTGTTAATCGGCATAAAAGATCTCGGCGCGGGAAGGGTTATCTAATACAGATATGAGAACGCTTTTTACCAAATTAACCCATTTAAGTTGTCAGAAATCACTTTCACTATAGAGCTGGACAATGAGTGCAGATGCACATTAAAGAATCATCCTTTTTCAAAAAGCTACGACTTCCATTTCAAGTAAAACGAGACCACCTATTTAGGGGTCTCAATGACTTCAGCTTAGCCACAACTATTGAGATTTTTTTAGAGCTGTGCTTTCAAAAAAGAGCAGAGCAGGATATGTATTTTCTGGCTGATACACGGTATAAATAAAGCTCTGGGTCATGGTGTAAAGTGGATACTACCCTACATTACCCCCACCCTCTTCCTGTATGCTCAGGTTGGCAGCGCAATTACCTCTGACAGGTTTGTACAGTGGGTCTTCTAGATTTTAGCTAAATCAATGTTCAGAGCTCACAAATCAGTTGAACTGAGAGAAAGATCAAAGAAAGAACCAACAAACTGCTTTCTTCCCTGGTCATTAATATAACACTGAACTATTATAAAGACACATTATTAGATTTTTTTTCATTCAAAATTATATCTGCTTATTACACGGCTCTCTGGAATGCTTGGTTCTGATTGGTCAGTTAAGACATTTGCAGGTTCGTTGTTTTCAAATAATAACTGCTCCAAAGTAATAACGCATTGCCGGTACTACTTGTATGTTTAAAATTCCTAAGCGCCATCGAAATAAGCCCCTTCAGCGTGATACAAGACCCTCCGCTTCGCGTCGGGTCCTGATCACACTGTCGGGGCTTATTTCTGCGATAACTACCGGCTGGCTGTACATTATCCCTTACATAACTATTGCAATGAAAAGTATATAGTGGGTACGGAAATTTAGACCCTCTTAAATTTTTCACTCTTTGTTAAATAGCAGACATTTGCTAAAATAATTTTTTTTGATCTCTTTTGATCTAATACAGCCATGAGTCTTTCTGGGAAAGATGCAACAAGCTTTTCACACCTGGATTTGAAATCCTCTGCCATTTCTCCTTGAGGATCCTATCCAGTTCTGTCAAGTTGGATAGTAAAAGTTGGTGGACAGCCATTTTTAGGTCTCTCCAGAGATGTTCAATTGGGTTTAAGTCAGGGCTCTGGCTGGACCATTCGCTAGGTTGTACATTTCAGTATTTCTTTGTAATTTGTAGTATTTATTTGTTTTAATGACAGACGGTGAGTCACATGGTCGGTGTCAAAAATAACTTGGTTAAATTGGATAACTGTCCAAGAAATGCAATCTATCTCCATACCATTTCAGCCAACGTTGCCTTTTTAATTGTTCATGCTCATTGCTTCTATTTCAATCTAGATTACCTCTGCTGTTATCTAACATTCTTGAAAAACTGAAAACAGGAATATTTTTCATACTGTTTATTACAATACTATAATGCAAAATTCACTTATAGCATTTAAAACAACATTTTTTTTGTTTTGTTAAGAGTTTCAGTTTTAGTCATTTTCTATTATTATTTTATATTTAAAATACATTTGGGACAACACATTTTTCCACCAATTATAATAATAAAAAGGGGGAAAAACAATATTTGAAATGCTTCTGAGCAGTGCACTTGAAGCAAAGCAATAGTACAAAATAATTCCTAGAGTTCTAGTGTGTGGCTCTTGTTTAATCAAGCCTCATTCTTTGAATTGTTCTTACAAGTAGGCAAGAGGTTGCTTTAGACTTGAAATGACAAGCTGAATTATACATCCACCTGTACAAATGGTGTTCACCTGGTGGAATATTTATCCCCTTTTCCTCTCCCAGTTGTCCCCAGCCTATGGAGAGACAATGTATGTTTTTTTACTTAAGTAAGTAATAAATTATTCACTGAAATGTGTAGTTTTATGTTTTCCACGTCTTTATGCAAGATGGATATCCTTTGTCCGCTCACTCTGATGGTTTGCTTGCTTAATGATAAGTAATGGCACTAATGTGCAATGAGAGCACTAGTGAGTACTTCAGTAAAAATTTCCTCTTAGTTTAGACCAGAGGGATTTGATTTCATTACACACATCTGTGATCTTTAGCCTCCTTCCCTGACACATCCTCCAGTCGAAAGACTAACAAATCCACATGAGCAGAAATCTACCCAAACAGTCAAGCTCTTTCAATATCCTGAAGAAAAAAAAAAAACTCTTTACAGTGCTCTGTAAGAGAGTCCTGCATAGCCTCAACGTGAGACATACCTTACAGGAAAGCACATTCACTTGCACATACACACACGCACCTGATGTCCTCTTCCTCTTTAGACACTTGTCACCACTTTAGAGTCTGCTTTACATCTGTCTGGAGGTTATAAATCTCCAATCTGTGTATGCAGGGCAAAGCGGAGGGGCTTCTGACAGCTATGCTGTATGTGCAGGATCAAAGTCAGTGTTTGGCAACTGTATTTACTGAAAGATGTGATTCTGAAACTGCCCTTACGGCTATCAGGACCAAGTCAAATACTACCGATATAAAAAAAAAAAAATGCCTACTTGTACTTTGATGTTTACTTTAACCTTATTTTAACCGTTATGGTACCGATGTACTGAGCACATTATTGTAATGTACTGTAAGTTTTATCAAAACATTATCAAATAAACAAGTCCAATAGAGTAAGACTTTATTTGTCAAATCTGAATTAACCAAAAGCATCTTTCAATTGTAATCTAATAATTAATTAATTGTAGTTTGTAGCATTTGTGTAGTATCCTAACCAAGATCTGTTCACATACAGTTCTGAAAATGTACAGAAATCTAGCCTGGGCCCGCCCATACTTCCTTTGACGCTACATTCTTTTTCGCGAGCAAAGTTAGTCTTGCCAAGCTGCCGTTTTAGAGCATTTCATTTTCCCAAAAAAGTGGGAACCAATGAGAAACGAGCTCCCCCGCCCCAGGCACAACTGAGGCGGGTGTAACACGATGACGCAGCAGTGCCGCGGCATTCAAACATGGGGTGTACCGAGCAGCAACAATCGTTTGACTCTGCTGTTGCAGCTGTTTTGAGAAATTTTCATGACAGGTTTTACTTAAACCTTAAAGTAAGTAAAGACATTTTCTTACTGCTTTATTGAAGCTAGCTACAATTGGTTACGGTGGCTTCAGGTTTCGTTGCTACGCATTCGTCATCGAATGAGTGGTCTGATTGGTTGTAGATTCGTCCAGTAGTATACAGAGGCATCTGATGGACGCAGGTTAAGCCCGCCTCCCAGAATGCGGATAGTAAGGTAGCTTTGCCAGACTAAAGCTCCTATGAGCTTTATAGTCGCGGAAGCCAGGCTAACTCAAATCCATACAAATAAGCAAATGATTATAAAATATTTGAGGATAAAGGTTTTTCAGAAATCACCTGAAATTTCAGTTACTCCAGTCTTCAAATGTCACATGATTCTTCAGAAACTGAATATTGAAAAATGTTTTGGTATTTAATATTTTGTGATATTTTTCAGGCTTTTTGATGAACAGAAAATTTAAAGGATCGGCATTTATTTAAAAGCAAATTGAACAATGCAAAGGCCTTTACTGAATAAATTATTTATTTAATCTTTGCTGAATAAAAGCATAAATTCCTTAAAAACAAAAATCTTACTGACCCCAAACTTTTCAACAGGAGTTTAGATAACATGAAAAACGAAAATAAGGCAATGCTAATCACCACATGCTTTAAAATTTCTGTCATACATATGCAGCACATTTAAAAGCTCACACAGAAACAAAAGCCTGGATTTCCAGTTACTCCCAGTAAATGCCAAAGCATCATAATCTGCCTGTAAGATAGCCGTCACCTGACTGTGAGCGTTTTGCTCGTCTAACCTGAAAAAGCAAACTGTCTGCAGCTTTACGACAGGAACCTGAGGCTAGTCATTGACACGTGTTGGGCTGTGAGAGTGACTACATTAGTATCTGAGAGCGTGTGTGCGTGCAGCACTGGGACAAGAAGGTTAACATTTTCCAGTTGGCCGCTCTGGGGCATGTGTTGAACCCTGCACTTGTGGCCCCTGGTTCTTTGATGTGGGAGTGGGTGAAACGTTCACAAAACTCAGCTTGTTGACAGAGCGATTCTTAATCAATACAATGAGTCTTATAATGTATGTCTGCAAAGTGACTGAATTTACAGTTATTGATCAACTTTTAACTTTAAAAAAAAAAAAGTGCAACATATCATTTCTGGAACATGTTCAGAAAAAAAGTGGTAGTTTTAATCTCTCATTCAAAAAACAAAACAAAACTGCAAATAAAATGCAGAAGTTCTGTGCACAGTACCAAAGGTCTGGTGGTCTCATGCTAAAACATGAGATATAAGGCTTCCTTATAAAGCTTCCTCTCATAGGCACATGTGTGTGTAAGTGTGTTTGTGTGTGTGTGTGTGTGTGTTTGCATAAGGGGGTGGAGAATTACTGCGCTACGGGGTGATTAGAAAAGTAAGGACCCAAGGGAACTTGTAGGAGTGAATCTGGCTCAAGCCCAGGTAGTTATGCACATCTGCATTACATCTACACACAAACATACACAAACACACAAGACAGATCTCAATTTACTCATCCAGTTTCAAGAGATGAGTATTTGAACTTGAATAGGTGTTCAACCTTATCCACATCCAAATGCTTATGTTCAGTGTAGGCTGTACATGTCCACAGTCTTTCAGAATGAATGCACTATGAGAATATACAGAAACATATTATAAATACATACACATATGCATTTCTATTGGCATATGTATAGGCTCTGTTCCAAAACCTAGTTTTTTTTATGGAGAAAGCATTATAAAGTGTTTAACCCCTTAACTGTCACCCCCATTTTCGGGAAAACACATGAAAAAGTACTATACAAGCTTAAAAAGATGTAATTCAGGACATATATTAAAAAAAAATGTAGGTGTCCCGTATTCGGAACGGTGACAGTTAAGGGGTTAAGGCACGCTACCAGTTCAAGGACTGTGCCAAAATGTAGGCAGCATGATAACCCTGCCTTCTAAGATACCTTATTTTTGCCAATGGTAATCACAAAATGCTCAGTAAAGGAAAATCAATTCAAGATGGAGGACAGTGCAAGATGATCACGACCGCAAAATCAAAACATAAAATTAAATATAGCACTGAAATTTTATTAAATATAAATATTACAGAGTTTCCAATCTATCTTTGATATTCCGTTTCAAAATGCTCTAGCTTTTGAATAGAGCCATTTTTTATTCCTACTTCTATCAGGAAGCCTCTATTTTGGAACAAGTAAATGTGCTATTTTCAAATGAGTTTGTGTGGATATAATTAGCAATAGTTAACATAACAATGATGCTGATGAAAAGCGCTATTTGCATGTAAACATTCTGGGTTGTGATTTCATGTCATTTGCTGGTCTGGTTACACATCATAAATGCTGCTTGGCTTGAAAATATAAATCCAGAGCTATTTTGCAACAACCTCTTTGGTTTGCAGGCAATCAATGAGGGGTAAAAGGGAGAAGGTGATGAATTACGATACAAGGGCATTTTCTCACAAAACAAAGTGTGTATTTTGGCTACTAATGTGTCATTTCTAAGCACACAAAGTCAACCGGGACGTTCCAGCAGTGGCTGTGGAATACGTGTGAATGTTTCCTTAAAAAATGGGTCTTTTTTTTTCTTCTTGTGAATGATTGGTCTAATTGGAGACATCAGTGTAAGGGTGACAGGGGATGTGATTTAAATCCTTCTAGGAGGGATGACTAACCCATGGTCAAGTAAAGTTAGGTCTCTTTGGTGTTCAGTGCTTGAGAAAGGATTACAAAAGGGACTATTTTGAAAACTGAAGGTCTACTCTGTATGGAAGCATATGTGTAGAAAAATTCAATTTGCAATGAAATATTCAAAATGGCAATATATTTCTTATTTAAATTTCCATTTCCATTACCCCACATGTGCAAAGTTTGATCCAGTTTTAGCAACAGCTGACTAGCTGTATTTGTGCTACACTAATATATTACTTTACAGGCATTACTGGCTTGTACTTTTAAATCAATAATATCGTTAATTTACATAAATGTTTATTGTCCGTTTCTGGTTTTATGCTGCCGTTTATTATTGTAAGATGAGCTTAAATCACAAATTCAGTGTGATATCAATAAGAAAAAGTATAATTGTATAGATATTGTCAATAATAGTTATTAATATTAAATTATGCATAAACTTAGCACATTTAGATTAATCTTGTCCTTCACATTTCATATAAAAGTTGTTAATTACAATTTGTGCAGCTCCAATTAAGCTCAGTGTGCTCCCTTTAAGCTCTTCCACAACAAACGTCTATGTAAATCCTTCATAAACAGACTTAAATATGAACTGATGTCTGGATGGAATCTTAGTCTGAAGCTAAAAAAAAAAATCTGTCATGTTCACTTTGTGTGATTTTTGAAGCATCAACTTTGGAGGTCTCATACACTGATATTATATGGACTCATAGTACAAGATTATTTTAAAAAAATCTTAACTTGTGTTCATTTGAATATACAATATAACTTCTGGGACAGCATGAGGATGAGTAAATGATGAGATAAATGCCCTTTTAACTTTAACCTCATGTTGTTACAAACCTGTATGACGTTCTTTTTTTTTGCGTCATTATGTTATCTTCATTTAGAATCATGCAGTAAAAATAGCCATATGATAAATGTCATACTGAGATTCAAACTTAAATACTGAATGAAACACCACATCTAGCATGCACTGAATCAAAACAAGTTTATTTTTGAATTTGGGTGGTCATTTTTTTCACATTGGCATTGTTTGATTGTTTGAGGCAACATTGTTGCAAGCACACCAACTCCCAAGCATTCATCATTGTTCCCTGGAAGGGCTGGCCTTTGCTGCTACCCTCTGGGACTCCACACAGCAGCAAGCATACTGGAAGGCTACACAGAGTGCACAAGAGACCTGAACCATTTCCCAATTTATGATCTCTCAGCCCTTTAAAGGTTGATTTAATATTTGCCTGAGAGGTTCTGGAAAGCTTCCCGAAAATAAAAAGGAAGAGAAAGAAAGAAATAAAATAAAAACCTAACAAAAAAAGGGAGTCAAATGTTGTTTAGCTAACCTTTAATGCACTTGTTGGTGAACTGTGTCCAACAATAAGAAGGATTTATTAGTCTGGGTGAAGTGGAGGGGGACTGACACCATTTCGATTCAAAGGGGCTTTGCACAGGAGCGAGAGGTCCATCATTAAGCATAGCTCCTAATGAACCACACTTCAACACACTTTTGCTCCAATGACATGTGATTGGGATGATGTACAACACGTTTGGTGGGAAGAGGCCTGAATTGCTT
This sequence comes from Enteromius anoplus, assembly GCA_032359395.1. NCBI lineage: Eukaryota > Metazoa > Chordata > Actinopteri > Cypriniformes > Cyprinidae > Enteromius > Enteromius anoplus. The sequence continues at coordinate 1,455,102 of JAUMHG010000008.1, read as the reverse complement.
TTCCAACTGCTCACGAGAGCCAGGTTATATTCCAGTCACTTGAACAAATAAAGCCGATGAGATGTGGATGCTCAGTGCCAAGGCAAGCTGAAGCTAGCGCTGCCAAACCACCTGGATACAAAAGCACTTTATCCCATGTATGCAATTAAAGAAGTGAAGGCCAGCAGCATTACAGATGCCTCCAAGTTGTCTGAAAACATTTAGTATCCAAACACTGATAAATCACCATTCTTATTTGCCATGTGATTTCACTAAAGGTGACTCATAAAAAGGTCTCCATGTAGGCTGGATTTACTTAAATGCTGATCCTGTGGATGAGGTTTTGCCCTTCAAGTCCTAGCCTGAAAAGAGAACCAACTTCAAATGATGGCACTTTTGGTTTTGAACGCACCAAAGTCTGTTACACATGCTCAGTCTTTTCATATGTCTGCCAAATGTGATTAAATGTGTAAAGGACCAAAATGTGTGCTGTAATTCATCTGCAACAAGATGTTCCAGAGAATGTTCTTCATGTATTAAATAAGCTTATAGACACATTAGAGATAATGGCCCTCACTAAAGCCCAGGTCTTCTCCTACAGCACTGGCCCAGAACACTGAGGATGCTGTTAGCCAAGTACAGATCATTCATAAACCACAGGCTTTGGCCCATGCTATAAATGAAAACTTCTCAGCTCTTTATATCCGGACTTTGAGCCCTGGCCACTAGAGAGACGGATGTGCCTCCACAGCTGCAGGCCACTTTAAAGCAGCAAAGGTTTTCAGGGATGTTTATGAATGTTTTTTGCTGGAGGGACTTTTTTCGGTTTCCCTGCAAACAGAGCAATAATGGACACTTTTGTGTAGCCAGGTAAATGAAGACGAAACCACTCTGATTTCAGCTGAAATATCTGCTAGATAAACAAGGCAATTGCCAGCATGCCCGAGCGGTTGGTTTCATAGATAGCTCAAGTGTAATTTGGGACCAAACAGAGACATTTAGGGCAGCTACCTGAGGGCTTCGGCGTTGACGTCAAGCCACAGGTTATTTTAAGCAGTAGGTCAAAGGTGGCCTGTTTCTTTTACAGAATATTTTGCCCCAACGTGGCGAGCTGAAATCCATGTTACAGCGTAAAAGTCTGCTTTTAACTAATTGGACGGTGCTAAAAGCCTTCAACATAAATGTGTATAGTGTGTCTGGCGCTGCAGTGGACCTTCAGTGATGTGGTATAGGAAATCAATACGTCCCATTTCTAACTCCAGACTCATTCAGAGAGCAAATAAAAGCTGCTTTAGTGTGGCAACGCAATCAATTTGGTTATCTAAATTATAGTAAATTACTCCTGGAGTTCTATAACTCAGCTTTCTGGATGTACCTAAAAACCTTTCCAGGCTCATTGGAAAAATGTGCCTGTGGTGGCATTGCTACAATATTATATTCCGTTGTTTCTTGCATGTTTCGTGACACTTTGAAAAAGTTAAAGATAAGGGAAGTGGCACTAAATGCATTTAGTTTGATCAGAAACAATCGGGTTTGAAATTAACATACCACCTAAGCCTAACCAACAGTGTATTCATAAGAATGCCATTTCAAATTTTAATTTGTTTTTATATCACAATATAAAAGACTTTGAAAGTATTCAGACCTCCTTACATTTTTCACTCTTTGTTATATTGCAGCCATTTGCTTAAATCAATTAAGTTCATTTTTTTTTCCACATTAATGTACATACAGCACCCCATATCGACAGAAAAACACGGAATTGTTGACATTTTTGAAGATTTTTAAAAAAAGAAAAACTGAAATAGCACATGGTCCTAAGCATTCAGGTCCTTTGCTCAGTATTTATTAGAAGCACCCTTTTGATCTAATACAGCCATGAGTCTTTCTGGGAAAGATGCAACAAGCTTTTCACACCTGGATTTGGGAATCCTCTGCCATTTCTCCTTGAAGATCCTCTCCAGTTCTGTCAAGTTGGATGGTAAACGTTGGTGGACAGCCATTTTTAGGTCTCTCCAGAGATGTTCAATTGGGTTTAAGTCAGGGCTCTGGCTGGGCCATTCAAGAACAGTCACAGAGTTGTTGTGAAGCCACTCCTTCGTTATTTTAGCTGTGTGCTTAGGGTCATTGTCTTGTTGGAAGGTAAACCTTCGGCCCAGTCTGAGATCCTGAGCACTCTGGAGAAGGTTTTGGATATCCCTAAACTTGGCCTCATTGATCTTTCCCTCGATTGCAACCAATCATCCTGTCCCTGCAGCTGAAAAACACCCCCACAGCATAATGCTGCCACCACCATGCTTCACTGTTGGGACTGTATTGGACAGGAGACGAGCAGTGCCTGGTTTTCTCCACACATACCGCTTAGAATTAAGGCCAAAAACTTCTCCTTTGGTCTCATCTGCCCAGAGAATCTTATTTCTTCAGGTGTTTTTGAGCAAACTGCATGCAGGTTTTCATGTGTCTTGCACTGAGCAGAGGTTTCCGTCGGGCCACTCTGCCATAACAGGTGGAGGGCTGCAGTGATGGTTGACTTTCTAAAACTTTCTTCCATCTTCCGACTGCATCTCTGGAGCTCAGCCACAGTGATCTTTGGGTTCTTCTTTACCTCTCTCACCAAGCCTCTTCTCCCCCGATAGCTCAGTTTGGCCGGACGACAAGCTCTAGGAAGGGTTCTGGTCATCCCAAACGTCTTCCATTTATGGGTTATGGAGGCCACTGTGCTCTTAGGAACCTTAAGTGCAGCAGAAATGATTTGTAACCTTGGCTAGATCTATGCCTTGCCACAATTCTGTCTCTGAGCTCTTCAGGCAGTTCCTTTGACCTCATGATTTTCATTTGCTCCGACATGCATTGTAAGTTCGTATGTCTGTGGCTTTCCTAATCAAGTTCAATCAGTATAATTAAAAACACAGCTGGACTCAAATGAAGGTGTCGAACCATTTCAAGAATGATCAGAAAAAATGGACAGCACCTGAGTCAAATATATTAGTGTAACAGCAAAGGATCTGAATACTTAGGACCATGTGATATTTCAGTTTTTCTTTTTTAATAAATCTGCAAAAATGTCAAAAATTATGTGATTATGTGAAGCATGGTGGTGGCAGTCAATATGGGGTGCTGAGTGTATTATGAAATATTATTATAAATTATGAAAATGATTTTAGCAAATGGCAATATAGCAAAGAGTGAAAGATTTAAGGGGGTCTGAATACTTTCCGCACCCATGATATATAAGACTCATATCAGAGATATCCAAATTGCAGTAGGTTTGCCACATAAAGAAGCCCAAACACATTTGGACCTGGTTAAGTAATGCAAACATCAAAATGTATCAATTTACAAATCATGCACTATATGTTGATTGTTTTGAGGTCATATTAAATGAATAAGCTACCTTGTAAAAAAACAAAAGTTGGGGAGTGGCATATTTTTCCAATGAGTCTTGGATGCTTAAATCAAGCATTTTTTTAAATAACAAAAGGCTGTTTGACAAAACAGCACTTGACAACAGTCGCTAAAGCAGGATTGGTCAGCAAGTACATTTTAAGATGGGTCTTGTACTAACTAGGAAGTGTACTAACTTTATAAGAATGTGTTACTATGAGCTTCCTCAAATGTATGACTAATCAGTGTAAAACACACATTCTTCCTGTATTGAAACGGAAAAAATAACACTTTAGTATCTCACAGGACAGGCTCTAGGGCAGACGGTTCTTTTTTTGGGCAGTATAGTTGAAGTTAAATCGGGAGTGCATGATGAAACAGATGAAGCAGAGAACTGACATGCAAATGTGCAAGAGCAGCCATTACTCATAAAAGATCATTTCAGTTTTAAGATGGCTTGGCAAGGGAACTGCTATTAGGAGCACGACTTAGCCAGAGCCTTTCCCGGCCTTGTCAAAAGAAGCTCTTTCTCTGCATCACAAATTCCTCTTAATTTAGAGAGCAATTCACTGCTCATTCATTTTCTGTTCTAATCCAAATACAGATCATGGCACTACCCAAAAATGGCATTCGCTCTTGGCACACCAGGGGTGAGATTATCTCAAGCCTCTGAAGTCAGAGTGAGCCTCTTCAGGCAGCGGAGGATTTTACACTCGCAACTCTGAGGTTTGGGCTCAATTTCTCACAAGCTCGATTATGGCATCTTCTTTTCTGGGTGTGACTCTAATTTTAGCTTTGTGCACCTTACATCTTCCTCTTTTTATGCAGAGTTTCCTGAATGAGGTTTGTTTAAAGACACATTGAAATGCATGCAAAAAAAAAAAAAAAAAAAAAATCTGCACAAAAATTTGTTTGAAGTATGTTATGGTTAATATCCTTAAACAAGTTCTGTTATATAAAGTTGGAGTTTCACTTGAAACGAAAAATCTGTTCATTAATTCATTAAAATGGCAAATAAATCCATAATTAAACTTTGACAAAAATCTCTATTTACAATTCCCCATGAAATCAAAATGGACAATTCTTCTTTTCTTATGTGTTACTGCAATGTTTATTATGCATGATTTATCTGTGCACATTATTAATGTTTTATCATGCACTCTTGTAATCTTTTATCAAAATTACTTCCTCTATCTCTTGCAACGACATCTGTTCTCTTCTTTGATGATGTGTGTCTCTGACAACCTGTCACCCACTTGAGATCACAGCAATAGCAAATGACAATGATGAAAAGATCCAGTCAATTTCCCATGGACCAAATAAAAAACCCCGCCCTACATTTTTTCCTGTTTGACGAGCTTCATTGATACATCAAAATTAAGAAAAGATAATCACTACTTCCGTTTCATGTAATCTTTAAAATGATTTAATTAAGAGGATAGTTTACTTAAAAATGCTAACTTGCTTCTTAAAAATGCTCTCAATGCAAATGCCATACCAAACCTGTATGAAAAAACAAAAACTAAAATGAACCAATTTAAAATAAACTCATTTTTCAAAATTTTCAAATACAAAGACATGTAGAAACATTCATAAAAAATTATGTTTACAATGTTAATTATGTAATTACAATTATACATTTGCTGCTTTGTAAATAATTTTAACAAAAACAAAGTTATGACTGAATTTCAAGACATGCATTTTTGATGCATGACGTCGACCATGATAACATTAAAAGTAGACACATAAAGAAAGATCAGTTGAAATATACATTTTTTATTATATTTCATATTTATACATGCAGTATTTATTGCACACAGTTGCGCACTACTTGAAAATGACTTTTAAATATAAATTTGAAAAAATGTCAATTGATGTAATTTACTTAAAAATTGTCCAATATTATAATTTTTTTAATACACTGATGAATGATTTCTTTGTTTTATTTTTAAGTGGCATACCTATTCTGACATATTAATCTAAATCAACTGCTTATTCAACAATGGTCAAATAAATTTTTCTTAGCACTACCCACCATTATTTTCATTCGAAATGGACATGATCTGTCAAATCAGTTTGATGCATCTCTGCATTTGATAAATCTAATCTCGTCATTCTACATTGCCATCACTCTGTTCTCCTATTTGATAATGTTCAGTGATTTGCTACAAACTGTATTGTTAAAAGCACTATATAAATAAAAGTGATTGACTGATTGATTGATGCGTGAAAAGGTGACTCACAGAACAAAGGTACCACACCAACTGTCAACAACAAACCAAGCGCTACTTTGACGGGGTTAAGCGACCCAATTATAAAGAGAGAGAGACAGAGAGAGTGATGAGAAGAAGAAGAAAAAAATGCTATCCCTCTATTGTTTGGTCTCCTGAGTGCCTTTGAGAGAGCTGTGGAGAGAGGAGGACTAAGTATCCATTTAGCGCGCAACGCCCAGACAGTGCAGGGGAAATAAGCGTGCCTTTCTGTCAGGAGTCAGAACAAGGGATTACATCACTCCAGACTTGAAAGCAGCAGACCCAGACAGCCACTCGATGAGAGACAAAAAGAGAATCTCTAACCAAGAGGAGGATGATGTAACTTGACACATTTATTGTATTCGGAGCACGGGAGGAGCTCAAGGTAATTGCTAGCCAAAAGAAAATTTAGGCATTTATGTTTGGTGGCGGGGAACAAAAGAAGCATCGTTTTAGGTTTAACGACGCATCCTGTCATCCTGTTTATAATATCTGCTGATTAACAACTGCTCTTTAAAGGCAACTGGAAAAAAGGGAAATAATCAGCACGCTACCTATCTCGCACAGCCAGACCCCAAATCAAATAATGCAGCCAGGGAGACTGATTACCACATGAGAGAGAGAGAGACCGCCAAAAATAGAGCTTTAATTTCATTAGAAATGAAGAATCATGTTTCTCAACATCAGCAGAGTTTCAAGGCTGTCAGGGGATCTGGGCCGTGGAAAAGATCCGCACGAGTAACTGCCGGCCACATGGAGGTTAGCAGCAAAAATGCCCTATTTCAGCACAATGACGTAATCGGTTATGGGCACAAAGGCTTGCTAAGTTCAGTGTGCCCTGACAGACCTGCGCACGGGCCGGACAGGAAGTAAAAGCACACAATAGGAAAGGGTGTGGGCACACCATCACTCATTGAGAGTAACAGAACGGGAAAATTGAGGCAGTGACTTCTATACGCAGACATCAATATTGCCTTTGTCATCCTTAAATATCAAGATGTAGTTTGCATAATGCATTTAGAAGTTGCCCAAATGCCCATAAACTGCAATTGAGTGAATCAGCAGTTATGATTTACAGCTCTAATATGATATAAACAGCGGCTTGGAATCATGAAGACAATATATAACAATCATCTGATCAATAAATCAATCAATTTAAAAAAATTGTCTAAAAAGAAATGCCCACTTTCACAGAAGAGAACGAGCAGATAGTAGAATACTCTACTATAATTCAAAAGTGTCTGTAAGATGTGATAATGTTTTTGAAAGAAGTCTCTTATGCCAAACAATTTATTTGATGAAAAATACAATAAAAACAGTTATATTGTGAAACAGTCTAGTGTTACAATTTCAAATGATTATTTTGTACTACAGTATGTTTTAAAATGGCATTTTTTAAACTTTGATGGGAAATCATTAGAAGCCATTACTTCCAAAACCAGCCATAAGGGTACATTTTTTTTTCAATTGAGATTTATAAATAAGTCGAATAACTATGCTTTCATATGCTTCAAACATATGGTTTGTTACGATAGGACAATATTTGGCCAAGATACTATTTAGAAATCTGGAATCTGAGGGTGCTAAAAAACTACTAAATATTTAGAAAATTGCCTTTAAATTGTTCAAACGGAGCAATGCATCTTAAGTTCTTTTTGAAAAGAAATTTTCAAAATATATTCATGAAACATGATCTTTACTTAATATCCCAATGATTTTTGGCATATAAGAATGTATTGTTGGCTTTTGTTACAAATTTACCTGTGCCACTTATGGTGCTCAAGAAACTTTTCTTATTTCAATTCTGAAAACAGAAAAGATGTGAAAACAGTGCTGGTGCTGTATATAATGAACAATAATATGGTTTGGGAAGCATTTACTCAGCATTTAACACTGGAGAAAGAGCAGAAAATCTAAACCGTTTTTGTAGGCATTGGGTCAACTTCCTCTTTTGAGTCTTCTCTGTCTTTAACCACAAAAGCAGAAATGGTTCTGCATAGGCTTAAGCAAGCCTGCCAAAGTGGAAGTGAATGCTGATCAGATTCTAATTTTGAAATGTACTTATTCAGCCTTACTGCGTCGCTGGAGAACAGGCCCAACCACCTGTCATAGATTACATCCTATGATGTGCAGGAAGCGCCAGACCCAGTGTTTTATGTTAAAAAATGCACACTCCCTAGTTTGTGTAAGTACATGTGCAGGATTAGGGTGTGCGTGTGTGTATGTGTGTGGCGTGTTTCCTAAGCTAGAACACATCCCTGAAATGATTGTGGAGTTACTATGGTGGAAATCAGAGGTCTGAGAGCACTCAAACATGTTATGTCACTCCAATTCAAAGGGACTGTGCCAGCGCTTGCAAAAGTTGCATTCCACTCTCTCATGTTAATTTCTGGCAGCTGGTGGAGCATGTCAGTGACAGCAGACAGCTAGAATGAAAGAATTGAGGAAGAAAGTGTTGCAGAATGTGATGAAAAACATCCAAACTTTAAGGAGGGAAATTTCTGGCCAAGAAGCGAGCACAATCTGTCAGGAGGTCGGCTGCAACCGAATGCAGTTGGAAAAGCACCTCTGGTCCAAACGCATGTTCCATAACCCCAGTCAAACCGCTAACCCGAAATGTACAGTAATATATTAGAGGAAACAAATCAGAGTCAAGTCCAGGGAGGGCTCCGATCCACATCAGGCACGCCACAGCCCAGAAGCACGCATAGAGTTCATTCATCTTTTGCAAATGATACACGCTCACATTTCCTCCTCATTTCCCCTGCACATGGAAAGCCACTGGGAAAACCAAAGTCCATAGAACGAGATTGTAAATTGCATTCAGGTTAAAAGAAATATGGCTGTTCTGGATTTCATGGCTTTCTATGGCTATTCTGCTAATACTGTATAACCACAGCCATATAAAGAACTGTTCAAGAACAGCCACTGAAAATCCTGTGAAAGTGTATGCAAAATAAATGAATAAATAAAGTGTCATATTTCCATTTTTCCATAATACAAAAGCCAAGAACACACAAACTTCATGTGGAATATTAATCATTATGATGATTATGAATCACTACGCTGCTGCACTGAAGAATTTTCTACTTAAATCAAAAATAAATATCTTTGCAAGTCTATGATGCAAAATATAGTCATCGTTGTTGCTTTTTTATTATTATATACAGATTCTTTTTCTGAGGCTGTTCTTGTTCTATCTGAGGGCAAAGATGTACACATGTTGCTTGCGAATGAAAGCATAAAAAGTAGAAGCAAAACATATTCTCATAATTTAGTGTTAGAGTTGCTTATGTCATTCTTTTAACCTGTAAAAACAGCTTTAAAACAATTCCAATGATTTGCTTTTGCTTTCATAATTATTTTCACACACATTAGACCTAAAATTGAGGTCAATAGACACTTCTGTGGAATCATGCAGAGATGAAGCATGAAGTGTGAGGCCTCTTTTTTTTTGAGCACGCAGCTCCAATCTGTGAAATTATTTCCAGATTGCATCTCTGCAAGTGCCAATGGGCTCATACCTGCCTGCTGCCCCCAACTGTCCAGCAGCCGCCACTACAAATCGGAACAGTAACACAGTGACATCATGGCAAACAGGACAATAAAGAAAAAAATGAACACGTTCTATCTATGTGCTGGTTGGTACCATAATTTCTAAAAATAGAAAACTTTTTCTCAACCTTTCTAGACCTTTTCCTAAAGCTTAAAGGTTTGGGGGTTTTGGGGGGAAAAATGTCTCGTTGCATTCATTTAATGAAAAATGTAATACAGCAATATTGTAAAATATATACTTTTCTAGTTTTAAATTTTAAATGATAATTTATTCACGCTACTTTATATTTTTGTGGGAACCATGATAATAGACTTCTTTAAATAAATAAATATAATCTTACTTGCCCCAAAATATGGAATGATTGTACATGTGATCTGGGCTATGTTTGAACTGGAAATTAGGTGCTGGGCGTCCGGCCAGATGAGAACTGGACCCAACTAAGCCTGGTTCTCCCAAGGTTTTTT
>JAUMHG010000008.1:1432524-1445367 GCA_032359395.1 Enteromius anoplus | reverse complement strand
ATGCACATATATGCACCTCAATTTTGCCTATATGTGGCATATATACGCATATATGCAGCATATATATTATCATATATCTGCATATATACTGCATATAGGTTTAATATATGTGCATATATACTGCATATTTGTTTCATATATGCGCATATATATTATCATATATGTGCATATATACTGCATATAGTTTTCATATATGTGCATATATACTGCATATTTGTTTCATATATGTGTGTATATATTATCATATATGTGCATATATACTGCATATAGGTTGCATATATGCACTTATATACTACATATAGGTTTCATATATGCACGTATATATTATCATATATGTGCATATATACTGCATATAGGTTTCATATATGCGCTTATATACTGCATATAGGTTGCATATATGCGCATATATCTTCATATAGATTCTTTCAATGTGAGGAAGCACTCTCACTAGTCAAACATACCCGCGCTTTGGTGGTGAAACGCACTCAGGCACGGTTCAAACTGCCTAGTGTGAGTACACCCTAAGTGTAAATTCACCAGTTGTCATCTTTTTATTATTATTATTATTTTTTGTAGTCATTGCTACAACCCTGTTCTTATTCTTTTCTTGGACTTAAGTTCTTTATTTACTTTGTTTGGAGCAGTAGGGAGAAGGACGCCATTTACTTTTGTACCATCTTTTCTCATGTTTTAATTTAGTAAGGGAGCAAGGTAAGACCTCTGTTTATTTTGTATTTTCTTTTGTGAGGTTAAACAGCTTTCTTTAAAACTAAGTTAGAACTGTTTTGTTTGTTATTTTGGCCTTGTTCTCTCCTGAAGTTTGTTTTGCTTCTTGTTTTTGATATTTGAGTTTTTAAATAAAATCTTTTGTTTGGTATTTGAGATAAGTTTGCTCTCTTTTGAAGGGCTGGGACCGGGAGAATAGTAACATTAATAGTAATGTTAACATAATAGTAACTTTAACATTGTATTCTTAATTTTAGACCAAGATCTGCCATTTTGATTCATTTTGTTACTTCCCTAATACTAGAGGGGAACGTTACAATAGGATTAAAAAAAAAAGCTAATTGCTACATTCAAATAAAGATTTTAATATGCAGGTTACACAACATTACATTTATAAGTATATTTCCGCCGGTAATAATAAGCTAATAAGTGTAATTTAAGTGTAGTAAGTGAATATGCATTTAAAAAACCTTTTAAACATAACAGAGTAGAATAATAATGGCTGATAGTAAGACATGCAAACTGGACAGCTGTTACTTCTTGCCTAACTGGTTAATAAAAAAGAATCCAATCAGAGAAAACCCCTAAATCCTAAAAGTGATCACTTTTAAAAGGTTATTACCATCAAATTTTTCTAAAATGTTTATATGAGGCAGATTGCCGGTGTTCTGCCAGCATCAGCTATTTTAGGATAGTTGTGAGCTGGCCTTAGTGACTTAGAAGTCCTGTTCAATACTTCCAAAGTTTTACAGATTTAGGAACTAGTTTTAGCGCTAAAGTGCTTTGCGAAATACTCTTTAAACAAAATTTCAGCAGTCCTAAATTTAGTACTGACGTGCCCATTATTTGTGAATTCAGCCCCAGCACTGCCCTCTACTGATCTAAATAACACATTACAACTGGAGCATTAGTTATTACCTTCATTTGTAATAGTATAGTGACTGCTTAAACATTACTATGAAATTTGAGAGATGGAGAAAATATATTTAAAAAATCTTGATGTGTGTGTGGTTTTCGTTTTTTAATGTAGAAAGAATTTATTTTGAACACAACACCAATAAGAGGCACATAAGCATTTTTATACACAAAAATCCTCTGTCATTCAAACATTATTACTGACACTATATATACTAAAAAATTGACTAAACAAAGAACTAAGCAAATAAAAAATAGTCCCAGTGCTATGAAGTGGCTGGTATAATTATCAAGTCTTTTTTTTTTGAAGGGTAGTAGTCTACTTGTTTGCCTTCACATGACACCAATTTCGGGTCTTTGCTCAGACTGTTCTTTTGGTTTCTCTGACAACAGCGAATGACAGCGACCGAGAACAGGAGGAGAAAACTGGAGATCAGGGCAAACCCACTCAGAAAGAACGTAGCTGTGTAAGTCCCTGTGGTGTCTACCAACCAACCTATGCAAAAAAAAAAAAAGATTTCAAAATCACATGATTACCTTACCTTTTTTAAAAGTAGCCTAACCTTTATCCTTCAAAAAAATATGTTTTAATGTGGTGAAATGGAAATGAAGTTTTGATAATATGTCTCTGCACAAAAAAGTTAATCAGTTACTGGACTATCATAATTGAACCTCTTCATTACGAAGTGAAAATTGTGGTTAATGGTCTTTCATTAACGAAAGCAGTGTACTGCTATCTAGGGGATATATTATTGACCTAAATAAAATACCTTACCTCCAATGGGTGGGCTGACCAGATAGGGAACAGCGTGGAGGAAGTACACAACTCCAAGAGCTGAAGACAGGTATGTTGTCCCTACAACATCTGATGTTATAACAGGCATGAGGGCAACATATGCCCCATCAAAGTACCCATACAGCACAGAGAAGGGTACCAGCAAGACAAATGTGCGCAAGAGTGGGATAAAAAGACAGCATAGTCCCTCCATTCCCACAGCAAACATGTAGCATATGTTTCTGTACTTTTTCAGAAACCTGGGAGAGATACAGAAAGTTTTAGTCAGCAAGATCAGTGAACAATCCACAATCGTCTGTTTTTCTTAAACCTGCATTTTTTTATCTCGTTGACCTCTACAAATCATTTATCAAACAAGAAAACATGACATGCACTCTCTCATACATTTTAACTCTAAACTGACAGCTGGGTCAATGAAAACTTGAGAAAAAGACAAAAACATGTGACCTAAGGTATTAAAAAGTAATCTGTCCTTAAAGTCGTTGTCTTAGAAAACCTTTCACCTCATTTACAAAGGCTTCAATTTAATAACTCTAATTATAATTAATTATTAATAATTTATTTATTTAATTTTTAATTTAATAGTTTTATTAAATATGTAATATCAGTTGTTTTTTTAACTGTATGTTTACCAAAGAAAATCTAAAAATAAAGTTTAACTCAGGAATTAAAAATCAGAAAAGTTGATTTATATTAACTGATGCTAAGCTTACTGCATGTATATAAAAATATAAAGCATTAAAGTCATTAAGTTAAAAAAGAAACATACAACATGTGCCTCATCAATAAATAACTTATTCCTGGTTTGACTGCAATGCAACACAGCACAAAACAACATACCTCCTGTCAGTGAGCCAGCCAAATGTGATGTTGCCAATGATGTCAATGACCCCTAGTATGGACATCAGGAAGGCAGCATGCTGATGACTGATACCTACATCCAGCGCGTACGGTACTAGGTATACAAAAGGAAGACTGCACCCACTGGCCAGCAGCAGGAAGGACCCTGCCAGCACCAGGAAGTCAGGCATGAGCAAAAATTGGTATTCCTGCATGGACTGAAGACATTGTTGTTTAGAGTCCACTTCTAATTTGTCACCCACAGCTTTTCCAGCAGAAACACTGGGTGGTTTACCACCATACTCGCACTCTGAGTCTACTGGAAGAGGACAGGCCTCCTCTTCTTTCAGAATGATAGGCCGTAACAAAGCACCACATACACACAGGTTAGAAACAAAGCCCCCTAAAATAAGGAGGGCCCCACGCCACGAATAGTGTTCAATTAGCAGCTGAACTACTGGGGCCAGGATGAAGGTCCCGATGCCACTGCCAGACATGGCAATGCCATAGGCCAGAGCCTTCCTCTCACAGAAATAGATACCGACCATGGCAATAGCTGGCGTGTAGCAAAGGGCAAAGCCAAGCCCTGAAAAACAGAAATATAAATAAAGCATATGGAATATAGAATACATAGAATATAGGTCTGTAGGTCAGTGTTTTATTCTTAGTCCTACCAGTTAACACTCCCAGTGTGAGGTAAAGATATTCCAGACTGGTTGCGAAGGAACTCAGGACTAAACCTATTGAGGCCAGGAATCCTCCTAGTATTACTGCTACACGGCATGACAACCGATTCCCGATTAGGCTTCCGAGTGGAGCTGCAAAAGCAACATGTAAATAAACACATTGTGCAAATCATATTGAACAAATTGATAGAAAATGTTTGTTTTTTTAAAATCATATTTTCTGTTAGGTTTGCAATCCTTTACCACTACTATACATTTGATTTGTAGCCAGTCTCTTTACGTTGATGTTTGTACATAGCATAAGATGGATTAAATTAAACAAAAGAGACAGTGAAACTTTCATATGGTTACACTAAGACTTCTATTTAAAAAAATGCTGATTAAAATCGATAAGAAATATTTCTTAAGCACCAAACCAGCCTTTTAGAATCATTTCTGAATCATTTTACTCAGGTTTGCCATTACATAAACAAGATTAGAAAATGTATTCACAAATATATATTTTTTTAAACTTATATTTATTGTGTTATAATAATTTTGCATTTAACATAAATTGAGTATTTCTGAGAATGTTTCTGAGAAAAATGCTGGATGGAAACAACAATATATAAATGTGGAATTTTTTATTCAATAAAAGGGCATAAACTTCAACAAAAACACGTCTGGAAATTTACATTCACATAAAAAATGTCATGTGTCATGCTTTCAACCAAACACAATTTGTGTGTTTTAAATAGCCACAAATTGTTATGTTACATTACACATTTTAACATTACATCACATAACATTTGTTACAAGAATAATTTAAGTTTTTTTTTTTTTTAAATAAATAGTCACATTCGCAACAATTTTCATTATGTTTTTGCATCAGTTTCTTCAAAAGTGGCTATTTTTATGTTTGAACACATGGGATGGAAAAGCTTTATTTGGCTATCATCTTACAATAGTAATATTCTTAATAATTAGAATATTCCACTATTGAGCTGCTCTCTCATACTACATGAAAAACACACAGTATTACATGTTTTGCAACTATGTGCCTCTACAGACACCTACACGGCCCATATCAAACATATCAGAACATACTGAATGATATTGTAAAGTTTTAAATAATAACAGCTTTTCTTTTGTTTACTAGTCAACCTAAAGACAGCCTTTCCTATGCAATGTAATTCTTAAGCTTGCTGTACTGTCAACAGCAGACGGCCGTGGGTGTAAGGAAAGCAAACAGGCCAGTTTTTTTGGGTCAAGCTTGCGACACTGATGTGTCCTCTCAAGATGTTCGCTGTGTGTTGCTGACTTCAAGAGAATGTTTTTAGCCTCCCACACTGCAGGTCTTTTTAGTGTCTTATGCAACGGTTTTTGTCTCAGATGGACAAAAACTCTGAACCAACTATGTGACCACTGAAGAAAAGAGAATTAGTAACTCCCGGAATCCCTACGTCAGTCCCTACGAGCCAATAATGATGACCGTGATACACTAATGTACAATGACTTTAGTGCAATATGATCATTACATACCACACAGCATGGTTGTGCAGTCTACTAATGAATGAATCCATGCCGTCCCAGAGTAATCTCTTGCAAAGTGCATCTGAAACTCAACAAAGAATATAGAGATGCATCTGGAAAAGAGAAAAAAGACAACTCTGATCAGACAAAACACGTTTACGGTTTTCAAAGTGCCATATTCTGACATTTTAAACTAACAACATGCCTTAAAGTCCATTTATTAACAACAAACAGCAATGCAGAATGTGGGTGCCTGTATGAAAGGTCAAGAAGAGGTAATGAGGCACAAGCCTGCAGGGCCTGTTCTGCACCTGAACAAACAAAACTAGATCACCATGCAGGTCAGTTGGGTCAGAGCACTCAGTGTGGGTATGACAGCCAGAAACTCTCACGTCTTCTGCCACTGAGACAGACGTGTCTGGCCATGAGATCTCCTTCAGGCAACTGTCAGCAAAGCCAAGTTGCAGACTCAAAGGGTAAAATTTTACTCTAGGACTTGAATAACACATATGGAGGATAAGACCTTTCAAACGGGTTAAGGACAAATAAGAGGATATCCATAAGATAAAGAAGGTTAAAAAGGCATTTTTTATCCTAAGACCACCGGCTGCCCTTTAAGCTCTAAAAGAGTTTCATCATCTGATACCTCTCTAGCTGATAATTACCACTTATCTGAAGAAATACTTAACTGAAGAAATAGTCTAAATAGTTCTTGTTGAAGAGGTGAGAGGTCACATAAACTCTTTTGTTCCCACCAGCCTGCTTGCAATTACCTACAGTACCTACATAATTAGTGGATTTGCAGACCTGTTCTTCAGGTTCTCATATTTCACACCTTTCCATGTCAGTCAGTGTACTTTAACATTTGCATTGAAAAATTAAATAATTACACGGCATAGTCAGTTCAGCACATTCCTTGCCTGAGGGGGAAATATACAATACTGCTAAATAGAACAGCTTGTTAAAGAACACCTGCACTGTAAGTCGCTTTGGATAAAATTGTCTGCTAAATTAATAAATGTAAATGTAAGAATCTCTAAACACATTATAGAAAAACAAGTGGGTTAACATTAAAAAAGTAAAAACACCCATGAGGTGCAGGCCATTGGATGTAAAAAACAACAACACTGTGTAAATGCTATATCCATGTGTGAAAGCCTGAAAGTTGTTTACAAGTATTTCAAATGTAACCTGACCTCAAAGGCTGCCTCAGAAACATCAAATAGCTTGTCACTTTGTCAACCAGTGACTCATTCTAGGTAATTCTCAGCGTGGAATGAACTAAATATAGTTGTACTTTATGTACAGTACTGTGCTAAACAGAAGTAGGTACTGTTAAGTAAGTATTGAACTGGTTAAACCCATCTGAGAAACAAACAATGACATTTTAAGGAGGGACAACATTTGGTACTGAACATCATGTTAAACCCTATGGTTAATCTGAAAAAAAAAAAAAAACACCTATCGCTAAAGTTAGTTTAAAACAGTTCTGGTTCTACACAGGTATAAACAACAGCATATGCTTTCCAAAATGCTTACCTTGTAACAGCTCTTGTGCAAACAGTTACCACAAAGCAGCCAGCCACGATCATCCATCCCCACCCTCCATCAGGAGGAAGGACCCCTCCTTTCTTCTTTTCCTGAGCCATGGATTCTGTCGGTCCCACCGCTTTTATTTCCCTCAATCTCCAAAACTCCTGATCCCAAAGACACGTTGCACCTCTCTGCCGCCACACTAACACCGGTCATGGAATTCCTTCTGCAGATGTGAGGCCCGTCAGTTACTTTGCTGAGTGCAAGATGACACAGACAGCAAAACAGGCAGGAATAAGTAACGAGCTCAGCTAAAATGATTAACAGGCACAATGGGTGATGGACGTGTTCTTCAAGTACTAAGAAAATGTGACATCTTCCAGGGTTTGGGGCTCCTTTTTGCTCCTACAAATGATTCACAGTGAAAAGTGAAATGATGCATGATTGCATTCATTGGAAGTGCTTATAAGAGAGAGCCCAATTAAGCTGACGGGTTGCCATATTAACTTGACACCTTGCAGTTTGCCTTCCTGACCCTTCTGTCCCAATTAAAAAGTGAACCCCCGCCCCAAAAAACATCCAGTTTTCAAAGCCATGAAGTGTACACAATGTACACAGTCAGGATTAGATGATACCAGTTTCTTCCCCTTATTATGCAACTGATCTTGTACTGTAGTTTATGACTCTTCTTATCTAGATATCAGTGGAGTGTGGGAACAGCACCAGTTGCAGATTATTTCAAAGCAGCATGAAAAACAGGCATCAATTTAACAGATTTCTGTGAAGGTAGGATTGTCTAATTGTCTAACTTATGGGATTATTTACTCTCCTCTTCCTACATTTAACCAATATTAGCATTACAGTAATTATTAATTATAATAAATATAATAATTATTAATTATTGTATTATTTTTACATTTTGCACTTGTCATGAATTTGCCCAATTATCAAATAGGTTATACCTTACAGTTTCTAGAAGAGCAAAAATAATCGAATTTATTTTCTTTTTTTTTTTAAGTATGCGTCACATCAAAGAAAAGGAATGCTATTTCCCCAAAATACTTATAAAGTAAGAAAACGGATAAAGTATCATGTCGTGTTATTTTTCTTTTAACAACTGAATATAAATTCACGTCATTCGCTTGCTGAAACCAGATGTTTGAAAAAACACTCAAAGTGCTAAAAAAGGCACTTACCATTTTATAAAACCGTAAACACGGTCCAAACTTTCCCCATTCGACTTCTGTGCTATCGCATGAGCTGGTCCAGACGTTTGAAAGTCTTCTGCACATTCGTTTAATTGAGTTGGTGCAGGATGATCATCAACATCCTGCGGCTTCCACCAGCGAACAAGTTTGCAGCTGTCGGAACATCAAGACCAGGGTACACTTGACATGTTTAGACGTGCGAGCTGTGAACTTATTTACCTTTGACTCCACTCCGCCCACACGTGAAAAGAAAATTATGCAATGGAATGCATGGCAGGGCATAAATGTCCATTTCCCGCTGTAACTGGCAAAACTGGCTGTTTTTAGGAGTTGCCCTAGTTTCAGATGCCACAGTTTACAAACGTGCTCAGCATACAGCAATTGATCATTTCATAAGTAGGCTATAGCCATCAGGTCAACCTGTTTTTAATTTTTGGTAAATTAATTTAGATGTACTATTACGAATCAACTGGCATAAGAAAATGAGCACGATTTGTCAAAGTTGTAAATTTAAGATTAGCGTCTTGGTCCACTTATAAGAAAATAACTGATATTTCGGCCATTTTTAATGTCAAGTTTTAGTTAATTCATTCATTAATTTATGGCATTTTGTAGTGCAGTCCAATGATTAATCGCATCCAAAATAAAGTTTTTTGTTTACGTGATATATGTGTGTGTGCTGTCTACAGTATATTCATTATGTGTATATACACACATACATACAGTATATAAACACTATATTTATATGCATATAAATATATTATAAATATTTATATGGCAGGATTCCCTGGGTGACCAATCATGAAATAGTGTTCATTCAAACAGAACAATTATTTCATTAATCTTCAAAACACAAATGGATATATTTTTTATTAAACTTGAGAGATTTCTGTCCAAACCATGAGTCAAAGGGCATTGTAAAAATTTAAATAAATAAATATTTGTTTTTGTTTCACACAATCATTTCTGCTTCTGCAAAGTCCATGACTCTTCTCATGTGTCAGCAAATGTTTTCAGTTGGTTTTCAAAGATGAATCAAAGGGTTTCGAATGACAAGAGGAAACCGATGAGAGCTATTTGCTACTAGCTTTGCTATTGGCCATAATAGTATTTATTTTTATTGCCAACAAATTACACATTTTGTCATTAAATGTTATAGACATCTAGTATTTGTAACTATTTAAAATAGTCTAATTTTCAAATTTCTTATCCTGAATGAACAATAGGGTCTACCATTTTATTAGCACTTTTCCTTTGCAATTGCAATTTTTTTTCCAGTAACTGAGCGAGTAGCAAGAAATTAATAAAAATATGAAAAAAAAAACCCTAGAATAAACCGATATAAGTGGAATATTCATATATAATGAATAAAATTTAATGATAGATTCAATGTCCTTCATCATGTTTGTAAATATGCAGCAAGTGAGCAAGTGTTAAAAAGAAAGTAATCAAATGATAGCACTAGCCACAACGGGAAAACATTTTTCATAATTAACACATTTATTAGATATTTACAAAATAGTTTATTGACAAATGAAGTTAGCTTTTCACATGGTAACTCAAAACCAATATAAACAATTTTTAGTGACATTTTCAGCCAGTAATATGATTTCTTCATTCTATAGGAGGCATAAGTAAATCAAGGATTTCTCTATGACCAACATCAAATGTTGTATCATAAGAAATACACTTAAAATTTGTGTAGTGATACAGTTTGAGATTAATATGATTGCCTGAACACTGAATAAACTTAAAAGAAATTTTCAGTATGGAATTACACATACTCACTCAAATCACATATATTAGACAAGTTTGTCAAGAGATTGAGGTCATTAACAATGAGTATTAGTAAGGAAAATGAGCATCTAATTATCTAAAATGAGATGATAAAGACACAATTTAGCTCAAGAAAAGCGTATTATTATTCAACTGTAATGGTGCTTCAGCCTTCATAATTTAGAACATGCTTCCTGAAAACTGGGTAACAAACGTACAGTTTGGGATAGACAGAATACATTTATGAGAGAAGAGAAAGCTTTCATAAACTTTAACATATAGCGCAATGAAATGAACATGCGCTGACCAACGATCCAAGCATTATGCTGATTTAAACAACAAGAAAACTTGACAGAAAGGCAATTTGACTACATTAGATGGAGCGATCCATCCAAATGACAGGAAATGACACACCTGTTTAGAAATGACATGCTTTGCATTGGCTCAGTTAAAATACAAAGTACAGACACACGCATTCAGTCTGCTGTGGCATAGGTAAAGCAAAAAAGAAAAAGAAGACACACCTCAAATATACTGTTAAGGGTTAATGCATACAGCGACATCTGGATTTAGCATTAGCAACAATACAGAGGATACAGAGATAAAGCCTTGTCTCCATCAGTAAAAGGCACCCCGTAAAACACTTGGAAGTTACTTTTGTGGCTCAGAGAGATGTTGGGGTGCCGTTGTGCATAATCCAGACATCCAAAGACAAAATGGCACCCCACTGCATAAGGCAATTCTAAAGACTGAGCAGAAGAAGTAAAGCATGAATCAACAGACAGAAGGAACAGATGTAGAGGCAGTGTGCGTAATGTGCTGTTACAGATCTTACCAACAGCTGAAGACACTTTAATGTCAGCACAGTTCTGTATTTAAGCTACAGTAGCTGATGAACATGTATTAGGTTCAGAACACTCACAATAGGTTCTTTTTGACACAAAAGACACAATCCACCAAAAGAAGTTGCATTATGATCATATTCCACACATCACCTCCTTTTTAGGAGTTTTGGTCTTGCTTGCATTCAGGATGATCAACACAATGTCCCAGTGCCGTTAAAAATAAAGGATTAAATTAAATTTGTAGTCCGTATTTACAGTGTAGAGGCAAAATGAGAAAATGAAATTGGAACTGAAAATGAAAATGAAAATGAAACTGCTGTCATGCTGTGTGGCTCAAAGGGAGGGAAAGGCAATACGTTTTCTCTTAGAAGTTCTTGTGTTTCTGATCTTACATATTTAAACAGATTATAGTGACTTGGAATTTCTGATTCCAGCTTTAGGAGCACATGTTTAACATACATCTGGTTCTGAATAACAACCCCGAGCGTTCAGTCTGACCCAGCTGTCCAGTATTAATACAGAGAGTAGAAATATGTTTAGGCATACAGTTAGAGATTATCATGTTGATACATGAGAAGAAAAAAACGAAGGCAAAATGTTTTTAGGATGATTAAGCTGAAAGTGTTTAAAAGGGTGAAGGCATTTGTGAGAAGGTTTGACTAAATATACTGTATATCTTGGTTAGCTTTCTCAAATGTAATGCAAGACATCACTACATAATGGCATGAATATGACAAGAGATGGTTTGTGCAAATTAAATAACAACAAAACAACAAAACATTACACACTACAGTGTATATACACAGGGTAAACTATTAACACATTCAGATTAGAGAAATCTCAGTTTTTGGGACTGAAAAATTAAGTATAAATCATTTTCAGGGTAAGAAAGTGACTTACTGTACTGTATGTAATGAACTATGAGACATTGTATTCCAGTCAATATAGACAATTTGGTCCCAACACTATCAGTGTCAGCTCAGGTGCATATGTTCTCTGTTCATTTCTCAGACCAGTTAAAAGGAGGTAATCTATCTTAGAAACAGCTACTCATGTCAACAATCCACTAATCGCTAATCAAGGTCCAATGTAGATAAGACAAGTCTATCCGACGACATTTTGCTAATTCTGTAAAAGGGTTCAAATATAAGCTTTATCTAATTGAAAAGTACTGAAATTCAATTCGTTTTTGATGTATAATTGTAATTAAAAAAATGTTAGAATTATGAATTTGGACACACGCTTTAGTGTCCAAAATGACTTCAGATTTAAGAATACAGCTTTAAATGTAATACAGATATTATAAATTCTCGTATGTGACAAGAACCGGGAGAGCAAAGTCTCGCATAAATGGACTTTACTTATGGAGTGCTCATCTATGCGTAAATATAAATCTGATTTGTGGTTTAAAGTATGATTTGTTCAAAGGGAATTGGGTGAAGGCAGGCCTAATACACATAATACGCACCTCCAAAACCTTTTCATATGTTACAATTGTTTTATAAAGCTCACAAACAGCGAGTATGGGGAGTACACAAGCATTAGTGTCCTAAATCATCTTTCAATCAAATCATCAATACACGGCAAAGGCAAAGCTGTGCTGGGATTATGGCAACAGTGACAAGGAACAGTTAGCACAAGGTGCGGCTTAAACAGTGCACTTTTGCATCACAACCTCTAGATCACCTGCTCCTGTCACGAGCATAGAAGGGCCAGCATGATGATTTGAAGGGAAATGGAAACTCGTCACATTATTAGATGGCTTTTCCGTATTAGGGGATGTGGCTTTCCTGAAATCTTACAGCAGCTTCTGGTTTAAAGGTTGGTGTTTCTTCAGTGTCTCAGGAGTCTTCAGTCATCTTCAGTAGCTCTAGGAAGGCACCAACAGCTCCAAAATAACCCTGCAGTAAAAAAGCATTTTATTATTTTTCAAATATATTTAAATAAATGAGTGCTGTCAACTGATTTTTCGCGATTGATCACATCCAAACAAAGGTTTTTGTTTA
>JAUMHG010000008.1:1421926-1432424 GCA_032359395.1 Enteromius anoplus | reverse complement strand
TCAGTGCTTTGCTACAATCTGTATTGTTAAAAGCGCTATATAAATAAAAGTGACTTGACTTGACTTGACTTGACACATATGTTTTGCTGCTTTGTTTGAAAACCTGGAATTGCGATTACTTGCAGAATTGTACTCCATGCATGGGGTTGTGCTTTGAATGAATAACGTTTCAATTTGGGTTGTACAAGATGTTTCGAAACATTGTACAACAAACTTTTATAGTTCTGTCAAGCCATATTCCCTAGGTCACATGTTAAATTTTGTCTTTATAAGTCAAATCATTTTTAAGACAAAACATTACTTCAAGTTTGACTTTGTTAGCATGTTGCATGAAAAAAAAAACTTAACTATTAATTTTAAATGTCAGGTAAGGAAGACTGGCATCATTGTATTTCATATGACAAAAGGGTTTTTAATATTTAATGTTTTTTCAACCACTTGGTTTTGCTTCTTGAAACTGCTAATACTTCCATGGCAAGTCCTTAAAAGATTACAGGTGACAACACTAAAGAGTGGAATTTTAGCTTAGACTTTATTTCTCATCTTATTTTAAACTTTGTTTCTCCTTTTTTTCACTGGCTGTCACACCTTCTGAACTCTTGTACAAATGTACACAATAAGGGTTATTAACTTAAAGGAATAATTTATGCTTGCCAGAGTTATCTAGTGTCTAGCAGATAGAATTACTGTGGTATCTGTTGGTCTATTCATCTGCAGATCAGGTAGCGGAGACAAACTGATGACACTTTAAAACAATAATAGGCAATCAAAGGTTTTTGTAACACTGTCTTGTAATATGCCATGATTCTTAAATTGGTTTTTGCTTTTGTTTTCTATTTCTGTGTGTATTTGCCTTTATCTATGTTCCTGGCACATGCATTTTACAAATGTGGTATTATAGAAAATGTGGCAACATTGTTTCCTCTCCTGAGCTGTGACCTGTCCTTGTGTAGATCTTAACGTTGAACATTCTAAGGATGAATGTTGTGGGGTGGGGTGGAAAATAGGTCCATTTGCTTTCATATAAGACCTGACCTTGACTCTCACAGTCACATTTATTCTGCTGAATAAATTCAGGAACCATTGTCAGTACTATAATTTGGATTTTGAAATAATCCCAATCCCTTGGGTGTTTTCACTATTTACAGGGAGGAATAAGTCCCCAGTTTTTATGAGTAGTAGGAGATTTTTAAGGCTGCCTTAATCTTTTATACATCTGCAGCCCAAACATATTTAATGCAAATAGATACCCCTCTGGAGAGATTTTTTCTTCTTCTAAATTTAGCTGACAAATAGCTTCAGAACTTAGATACTGTAATAAGCGAGTCGGAGGCGTGCGGAACCATGTGCAGTAGTTTATTCGTGGTCGGCAGGCAGGGTCAAAACAACAGCAAACAGAGAAATAATGGCAGAGCAAAATCAAGGTCGGATTACACAAGCACAGGATCCGGACAGGTGGCAATCAAGCAAACAACAGCTTCCGGCTGGGATTGTTACACAGACATTTATACTTTCCTCAGACAATTCTCATAACTAAAAAGCCAGAGATGTGGTTCAATACAGGAATATGTGGATAAGGGATACAGTCTATTGCTCATTACTACACAACAAATCAAGACAGGGTGTTCAAGGCCCTGATATGATCCAGAGAAAAAATCACTACAGCCTACACTGTAGGCCTAGCAAAAAAGGTATGGGATCTGATTGTTCACTGTAGTATACCCAGATGAGCAACATAGAGGGTGACTTTGAAGTGACTCACTTCAAAGCAGTCTTTAAAGTGGGGATTCTAAAAAAATCAGGACAAATGTTTGTGTGTTTTAATCAACTCCCAAGCTTGCTGGGTTGTTTTTTGCACAGGACAAAATACAGGGCACTTTGGCTCACTTCTGTTAAAGCAAATACTTCTGTTACAGCCTCTTCCACACCACCAGAGGGAACCGTCCTCCGAATTTTGAATCCCTCCCTTCCAAACTCCATTTCCCATCATGCCTCATTCCTGGGACTGATTACACACACACACACACACACACCTGCACTTCATCACCACACACATTCTGATGACACACACATAAAAGCCACAAGTACACACCTACTTATCATAAAGTCTTTGATTTGCATTGGCTGTCATTTCTGAGTGTTATTACCTGCGTTTGATTTGTCCGTTATTATCTTGGGCTGTTTTTTTGGTTTCTGATTGTTTGCTGCCCGCCCGGTCTTGGACTGTTTATCTGGTTTCTGATTGTTTGCTGCCTGCCCTGATCTCGGACTCTTTACTAATCCCTGATTCTGTCTCCGTCCCGCTGTGAGTAAATAAAGCTGCACATGGATCCCACGCCATCTGATGTGTTGTTACAAAAGACTTCACCAGAAAGCAATCCAACACCTCTCCTCCATCTGACCATGGAGCTCTCTGCACAGGCCTCTCAGCTGGTCATGCTCTAACAGCAGCTGAACTGACTCACCACTCTGATGAGGAGTTGGTCGAGGCTGTGTGGAATCTTTATTTGGCCTCTGCCGCGACACGCCTAGCCTGGCTCCTCTTCCCAGTAATCCGCCTGCTGCACCGCCTGCTTCAACTGGTCACACAAACGCAGGGTTGAAGGAAGGCAGTAGAGTTCGCTCTCACATTCTGCACTCTGGCAACACAAACAAACTGGGTGGAGGACACGCTACAGCTGCTATTTCTTTGAGGATTGAATTTAAGGATGCAGTTTGAACTGGCATGCCGAGATGAGTGGAGAAATCTGAATGAATTCATTAAACTCGCTATTCAGATCGATAACCTTATTCGCTCACGCCAGCCTATGAGACCAACCTACCGTGTTCCCAGCAAAAGTCTCCTGGCAGCAGAGCCCATTCAACAGCTGTGTCTCTACTGCGGCCAAGCAGGACACATGAGGATTTTATGCCCGGTTCGACCCACATCTAACGCCTCCTCCATAAGTGTATCATCTCAATTCTCACCTTCCAATACCAACTTTAAGCCTAATCATTCAAGGGGAAGTTATTCCCTCCTCAGCTTTGAATGATATCGGGGCAGCCGGGAATTTCATTTCTGAAGAATTTGCCCAAAAGCACAATATGACACTAACCCCCAGTAACCCCTCTCTGGCAGTGGAGGCGCTAGATAGCCACCCCATAGAATTGGGAAAGACCATTCACATCACTGAGAGACTGCAGTTGCAAGTAGGACTTCTTCACCAAGAACTGATACAGTTTTATGCCATCAACTGTCCCTCTCATCCCATCATACTTGGATTGTCGTGGCTATGCACTCATAAACCCCACGGAGAGAGAAACAAATTCTGCAGTGGGGCTACTCATATCAAGATCATTGTTTGTTTAAGATCATCCGCTCCTCCAAGCCTGAACCACCAGTGTACCCCTCCAGGCTTGTTATCATTGAATTTCCCCAACAGTACCATGATCTCATTCAGGTTTTTAGTAAAGAAAAGGCAGCTCAATTACCTGTTCATCGCAGTATGGACTGTGCCATTGAGCTTCTGCCTACTACGCCCCTTAAAGGGATAGTTCACCCAAAAATGAAAATTTGATGTTTATTAGTTTACCCCCAGGTTATCCAAGATGTAGGTGACTTTGTTTCCTCAGCAGAACACAAACGAAGATTTTTAACTTTAACCGTGGCAGTCTGGTAGTCATATAATGGAAGTGGATGGGATCCAGACATTGCACCAGACCTTTCAAAGTAAAAATAAAAAATTCACAGACAAACCCAGAATACACCCTGCGGCTTGTGACGATACATTGATGTCGTAAGACACAAAACAATCGGTTGTTGTAAGAAACTGAACAGTATTTATATCATTATTACATATTAGAGTAGGATACGCAAAACGCTATTCACAACAGTTCACTTCCGGCGTTCGCGCGCTTGCGTATTCGCAGTTTGCGTATTCAAAGTGTGAGTTCATAACAGATCACTTCCGGGGTTTGCGTAATCTATGCTAAAGCGCGAGACAGAGACAGTTTGGACATGGTTGTCTATCAGAGGTAAAAAATTATATAAATACTGTTAAGTTTCTCACAAAAAACGATCGTTTCGTGTCTTAAGACATCAATTTATCGTCACGAGCCACAGGGTGTAATTTGGATTTGTGTGTGCATGTGTTTTTTTACTTTGAAAGGTCTGGTGCAATGTCTGGATCCCATCCACTTCCATTATATGACTACCAGACTGCCACAGTTAAAGTTAAAAATCTTCGTTTGTGTTCTGCTGAGAAAACGAAGTCACCTACATCTTGAGTGCTCTTGGGTTAAGCTAATAAACATCAAATTTTCATTTTTGGGTGAACTATCCCTTTAAGGGCAGGATTTCCCCCCTCTCTCAACCTGAATCAGAAGCCATGAAGAAGTACAAAGAGGAGGAGCTGGCCAAGGGTTTTATAAGACCGTCAGCCTTACCACCTCGGCCGGCTTCTTCTTCCTAAAGAAGAAGGATGGGGGTCTCCTTTCTTGGATCGATTTTCATGGTCTTAACAATATTCCTGTCAAGTTCAGATACCCACTGCCCCTTGTTCCGGCAGCATTAGAACAACTGAGATGTGGCAAGTATTACACTAAGCTGGACCTGCAAAACACTTATAACCTCATTCGCATAAGGGAGGGGGGAGGATAGAAAACAGCCTTCTCAGCCACCAGTGGGCACTATAGATATTTAGTCATGCCATTCGGGTTATCCAACAGTCCCTCCGTTTTTCAGGCCTTTATGAATAACATCTTTTGGGACATGCTGGATCGAAATATATCATCTGTATAGACGACATTCTTATTTACTTCAATACCCTGGAAGAGCATGTTACACATGTCTGAGCAGTCCTGAAACGTCTCATCCAAGATCAACTTTATGCCAAAGCAGAAAAATGTAAATTTCACCACATGAGCACTTCCTTTCTGGGGTACATCATCAGTCAGGAGGGGGTAGCCCTGAATGAGAGAAAGGTACGGGCAATCTCAATTGGCCGTTGTCTCAGACTCTGAAGTAATTGCAAAGGTTTCTGGAATTTGCCAGATTTGATGTGCATTTTATTAGCGTCCCCTCTCACTGCCATGACCAAATGCAACTCCTTAAAACTGTACTGGCCTCCCGAGGCACCACAGGCCTTTGAGAACATCAAGACATGCTTCACAACCGCTCCCATTCTCTGGCATCCAGGCCCTTCATTGTTGAAGTAGATGCGCCATGGATCCCCAGCCAAGATGTTTCTGTGTGCCTTCTTCTCCCATAAACTCCCACCGAGTGTAACTATGATGTGTGGAACCGGGAATTGTTGGCCATGAAGTTCGCTCTGCAGGAGTGGCGACAATTCATCAATTCGTCATTCTGACTGATCAAAAATTAAAACATTGAATTTCTCAGATTTGCCAAGAGATTAAATCCCAGACAAGCCAGATGGGCCCTTTTCTTTACTCTTTTACACTTCAGGCCTGGCTCTAAGAACATCAAAGCATACTCTCTCAACGAACATCTACTCATGAATTGCTTTTGATTGCCCACTCTCCAGAAGGAGACAGTCGATTTAATTCACAATTGTTCCATTTGCAACAAGTCAAAAACCCCCAGACAGCTAACAGCCGGCCTGCTTTAACCATTTCCCACACCCCATAGACCTTTGTCCCAAATTGCCATAGATTTCATCACCGACTTACCTAACTCTCAGGGTATCACAACCATGCTCATCATTGATCGCTTTTCAAAAGTCTGTCGACTCATGCCTTTGCCCAAACTCCCCTCCGCCTGAGACTGCCAAACTTCTCAGTAACCAAGTCTTCAGATTCTTTGGTCTGCCTGATGATATTATCTTAGATCACAGTTTACCTCATGGGTATGGTCAGCTTTCTTTCAACAACGGCCAGGCAGAACGTCTGAACCAAGAGGTTATTCACTTTCTTTGAACATGTTGTCAGAATCATAAAGAAGATTGGAGTAGGTTCCTCATGTGGACTGAATATACCCAGAATTCCCTCGTTAAACCAGCCACTGGGATGACCCCATTCCAATGTGTCTTAGGATTCCAACCTTGGCTATTCCCCTGGCGAGGACAACCCACGAATCTTCCCTACATCACAGATTGGCTCCACTGAGTGAGGAGATATGGGATAAAGCACACACTCATCTCCTACATGCTGTTCAAGACAGGAACAGCAGGCAAATCAACATCAGCGTCCAAACTCACCTTGCACTTCCGGTCAGTGGATCTGGCTGTCTCGCCTATCATGGTCGATGGCGAGGAAGCTTATCAAGTGCATGAGGCGTCGACTACCTGGTCGACTGGGAGAACTTCGGTCCGGAGAAATGATCCTGGGTCAACACTGCTGATATACTTGACCCCACTCTCACGGAGGAGTTCCAATACACACATCTGGATAAACCAGCCCCATGGCCTCGTGGAAGACCCCGATGTCGTCATCCTCCTCGCGTCAGGAGCCAATTGCAGGGGGAGGGCTCTGTTACACCAAACACTCCTGTAGAGCCTCCTCCGCACCACCAGAGGGAACCGTCCCCTGAATTTTGAATCCCTCCCTTCTGAACTCCATTGCCCATCATACCTCATTCCTGGGACTCACACATCTGCACCTCATCACCAAACCCATATACTTATTACGCACACACACATAAAAGTCATGAGCACACACCTACTCACCTCAAAGTCTTGATTTGCCTTGGCTGTCATTTCTGAGCATTATTACCAGTGTTTGATTTGCCCGTTATAATCTCGGACTGTTTACAGACCCTGATTCTGTCTCTGTCCCACTGTGAGTAAATAAAGCTCCACATGGATCCCACACCATCTGATGTTTTGTCACGACTTACAAATCAGGACGCTCATTAATACATTTGTACTACGGTATTCTTAGATTGTAAAACGTCACAACTGTTTACAATGGTATTTAGCAACATATTTATATACATTTATATACATGCATTGCTCTGTTTTCTGTGTTTACGACCCTACCTGTTGACCTTGATTAAAGATAACCGCAAATGGATCTGAACGCTTCTGACTCTCTCTCACATGGTGGCCACTTAACCAAGCCCAATCACTCCTCAACCTCTAACCAACACCCATCTCTTACTGCCTGACAAGTATGATGGCACAACTATGAAATGTAAGGGGTTTCTGTTACAATGCTTGTTGTTTATCAATCAACAGCCTCAGTTATATCAGCAAAGTCTCCTTTGTGTGTTCCCTGCTCACCGGACAAGCATTGGGCCACCGCCATGTCGGAGGGCAGACGCATGACTTTCCCCTCATACAGTGACTTCCTTTGGCAGTTCCACAAGGTATTCGAACACTCGGCCAGATGGAAGGACCTAGGCGATGAGCCACTGACCTTACATCAGGGTAAATCCACCGCAGATGATTACACACTAACCTTCCGCACTCTCGCCGCACAGACAGGTTGGGACACCAGACCTACCGGAAATGATTGAATGACGAGATGCAGGCAGAGCTATCTTGTTGCGATGAAGGTAAAAGAATAGAGCATTTTATGTAGCTGACCATCCGAATGGACTACCTTAACCGGTCGCGACGTGGACAACGCTCCAGCCGTCACAACGCTCCACTTACCGTAAACATTGACCCCGATTTTGACATCTCTGGAGGAATGAGAGAGGAGAGCAAAAAACTATCTCTGCTTGTATTGCTTTCAGTCAGGACATCTCCACGCCTCCTGCCCCACCAGACCCTCGTGCCATGACTACAACATCATTCTCGAACTCCCCTGGCTCAAGAGATGCAACCCCTTCATTACTTGGACTGACAAACAGATTAGCCAGTGGTCTTCCAACTGCCAGCGAACATCAGAGTTTATATTTAACTGTCAGAGTGAACATACCGGAAGAGGAGGAGGAGAACCCTGGGCCAGATCTTCTTGACAAACTTCCGGCAGAATATCACGCCCTTGCAACCACATTTAGCAAAAAGAAAGCCACCCAACTACCCCCTCATCGACCCAACGACTGCGCTATTGATCTGATGGAAGGCACTGTGCCCACAAAGGGTTGAGTCATGCCTTTGGTCCCAGCTGTTCTCGAACAACTCCTTACTGCTAAGTTCTTCAACAAATTGGACCTCTAAAGTGCTTACAATTCAATCCACATCCGCAAGGGGGATGAGTGGAAGACGGCCTTCTCCATGACTACCAGACACTATGAATATTTGGTTATGCCATTCGGATTATCCAATAGTCCCCCCGCCTTTCAAGTTTTTATGAATGAAGTATTTTGAGACATGCTCAACAGACAAATCATTGTATATATTGATGACATTCTCATATATTTTGAGGATTACTAATCCAACGTCGCTCATGTTCGAGCTGTTCTGCACCGTCTCATTGAGAACCAGCTCTACGCTAAAATTCAAAAGTGTGAGTTTCATCAAACCATGACTGCCTTCCTGGGATATGTTATCAGTGCTGAGGGGGTGATTATGGACAATCAGAAAGTACAAGCAGTGGTTAACTGGTCTCAACCCCAGACCGTAATAGAACTTCAGTGCTTCCTGGGCTTTGCCAACTTTTATCTGAGGTTTATGCGCAACTTCAGCCAAACTGCTGCTCCACTGACATCCAAGCCTTCCAGAGCCTCAAGAAAAGATTCACATCAGCACCCATCTTTCATCACCCAGAGAGAGAAATTGTGGTGGACACGTCTAACAGCAGGGCTGGGGCAGGAGGTCAACTTCATGGCAATCCAGCCAAATTATTCCCATATGCCTTCTTCGCTCATAAAGTAAACCCTG
The DNA here is from genome assembly GCA_032359395.1 of Enteromius anoplus. Classification (NCBI taxonomy): domain Eukaryota; kingdom Metazoa; phylum Chordata; class Actinopteri; order Cypriniformes; family Cyprinidae; genus Enteromius; species Enteromius anoplus. The sequence continues at coordinate 1,423,656 of JAUMHG010000008.1, read as the reverse complement.
CATGAACTATGATGTCGGGGATTGTGAGCTACTAGTCAAAAAGGCCGCCTTTGTATACTTGTATCTGTATACTTTGTTACATTTGAACACTTGCATATGCAAATGTCTGAGTAGGAATTAGGGGGACTTGTATTGTGATGGACCTGAGGAGTGGAAGGCGATTTTGGAAAGGTTTTTTTTTTTCAGATGGCATGTGTGTGTGTGTGTGTTTTTTTGTAGAGCCTTGAACCAGCTTATTAATTTAATTTTGAAAGGTCCGGTTTACTAGCCCGGATCTTGCCTGTTTTGCTTTTCCTGCGCTTCTATGAAAACACTTCAGTTCTACCAACTTTGGTTTCTAATTTACCTTTTACATTTACCTCGTTTTAATCTGACTCGAAATGTTTTTACGTTTCTTCTTTTAAAATTATACTACTAAATTTAGGTGCTACTCTTGAATTTAATTATCTTAATTTAGAGATCTGATTCGTCTAGATATGCTATATTTTAATTTCCCCGTTCATTGTGGACCTAATGTCATCAGAGTTTAGCGTCCCATCTCACAAACATAAAAACTGCCAATTTTGATAATTTGCTCAGAGGTTGGAGGTGGATTATTATATCCTTCGTCGGCCGCCAACTGCTTGCCAACTTGCCTTTGCCAAAGAACATATATATATAATTTATATAATCATTTATATAATCCTTGCCTACCAAATGTGTCAATTTCAGTGATAAGCAGAAATCAAGAGTCTTCAGATAAAACATGCCAACTGCTCCATTTTCCTGTGCCCCAGTTTGTCATTATCCTGGTCTTGTATTTATGCGCACAGAAGCGTCCCCCCAATCAACTGGTCGTAAATGAGTGCTGCACTCTAAAATGAATCAAGAAATAATGTTCATTTTTCGTCAGGTAAAATTATATCAAGCCAATTACATAATTAAACAATGTGAATCCAATTCAATGTCAATTTAGCAGAATGCATAACTTTGATAAATCAAGAAATTATATCAAGCCAATTACATAAATAAACAATGAGAATCCATTTCATTTCCAATTTAAAAGAATGCATAACCCCAGCAAATGCAGACCTGACTCTCAAAGATACACGCTGCCACTTGGGAGAGACTTGGAAGTTTAGTTCCAGAGAGACCCCTACGTGTGGAAGTGTGGACAGAATTCCTGTCTTGCTGCTTTACTTTTCTCCTTAAATACCTCAAACCAACACCCCCCACAAATCTTTAAACACAAAAGACCATTTGTTTGTCAGATGTTCTCGCATCCTGTGTCCACACCTGTTTGGAGGGCTCAATCTATTGCTCCAGGGGGAGGACACACCCCTTTATCAGTACCCAATTTTGTGAACGCTTTGAATCTTTGTAACAATGTAAGTGACTGCTGTGAAATTTAGACCATTTTACCATTCACACTCAGACCTTTCAGATGAATCTAAATATGACAATGAAAAAACAATATCTTCACGAAGATATGACACTCGTGGCTTACATTGTTCTTAGTGCCTTTCAGTGAAAGAAAGATGTGAGACTGGGAGGTGGGGAATTCTGAGAAGAGAATAGGTCGTAAGTGGGCCAGGAGGTTTAGGCGGGGTTTGTTTACTGTCTTTGGAGCAGTGGTGATTTCTTTAAGACTGCAAGGGAAGCTCAGCTTCCCCCATAATGTCACAAAATTAATGGTCAAATGATGTACTATTGTATTAACATTTTATTGACTAAAAATGCGTTAGAAAACG
>JAUMHG010000008.1:1409026-1421826 GCA_032359395.1 Enteromius anoplus | reverse complement strand
GTTCAGTGCTTTGCTACAATCTGTATTGTTAAAAGCGCTATATAAATAAAAGTGACTTGACTTGACTTGACTTGACAGGACAAATTCACTATTTGGATAAAAAACTTTTGTAAAAGATGGAAATATTAGTACATCTGCTGTTTCTGTAAGACAAGGGTTTTGTCTTGTTTAAGGATAGCCAAGTTAAAAGACACAACTGGCCTGCAGGATTAATCATGAAAATCTTCCCCAGAGATGATGGAAATGGCAGAAAGGGTAAAGTCAGACAATCATCAGAGAAGCAATTCCTGATACTTGTCTCTTAAACTATCATCAAAAAGGATATTTCGCATGGAGCAAGGGTATATTTAGATTATTTTTAATAAACTATTGTTTTCTGAGTCAGACAAGAGGGATGTTTTACCGCTCTGTTTATTGCAATGATTTTATGTGTAATAGTTTTAACTGGTTTACATTTTTTCTTAAGTCCATTTTATTCCTCTTAACATTTTAGAGTTATGTCTTAAAGAAATGTAAGGTTGGCCTGTCATGTAACAGGAAGGAGAAAATATTTAATTAAAGAGTGCAGCATGCCAAATAAACAAGCAGCCACTTACAGTCACTAAATAGAACTTGCTAAACTGAGGAGTGACAAATGCTATCCTGGAAGGAGATGTACTGTCAAGTTGCTGGCCCAAGAAATGAAAACAGGTACACTTATACTAGTGCTACACAAAATCAGGGAGGAGAGGGTGACCTCTTTGCTGATAGTGCCAAAATGGCTCTACACAGAATAATGCATATTCCATCGTTCCATCAACTGTGCACTGCACATCAAGCTGTTGTTTCTGGAGTAAGTGGACCTGCTTGTGGCCAGTTCCACTTCTGTTTCAGGCAAGAGACACCATTTGGCAATCCAGACAAGATCTACTGTACAAGATTGCTAATTCCTACTGAATTAATCTGAAAATCACAAACAGGTAGCATATATAACACTGGCTAATTGTCATTTTGGGTGAGTACATAATTTTAACAGTAAGTGGTTGAAATGAGTACATAATATTAACAGTAAGTAGTTGAAATGAGTACTGCAGTACTAATTCAAAATATTGAATTGTTTCTCCCACCTCTTCGTCCTTAACAATTTAAAAGGGAAGATGAGAGCCTTACACTCTAAATTGATGAGGTGATTTATTCATGCTCTTCATATCGCATTAAGTAGGATTGAGAAGGATTAATAACTTTAAAATTATTTATTTTACAAATAGAACAAATGTATTTTTTTACATTTAAATTCCAAATAGTCTTTTTCATTATACAGGGTTGTGATTCTCTTTATTCCAGCCTTTACAAATAAATAGAGTCAAAGTAAATAGATAAGTACTGAGTAGGCAATAATGCCCATCACATCCACAATACTATCACTTTGTAACATTGTCTGTCTGGTCTCGTCCGTCTGTTTTGGTTTCGTTTTGATTTCTCACATGTCTTGTCCTTATTTGGAGTTCCTGTCCTGTCTTGTGATTATTAGTTTATTTGATCCCAGCTGTGTGACACAGGTGTTCCCAATTTCCCTATTATTTGAATGATTATTTAGTCTGTGTCTTTTGAGTTCTTCTAGTTGTTAATGTTGACGTGTCCCTTGTCTTCCCTGTGCCACCCGTTTTGTTTTGTTGTGTCGTATATTTTTCAAGTTTTGATTTAATAAATGTTTATCATTGTCTTCATCCACATCTCCCTGCCTTTCACTCCACTGCAGCCAGTGTGACACACTTCTTGGCCTTTTTTTTTTTTTAAAGATTTTTTTATACTGGCCAACCTACTGTAATTTGAAAGATGAATGTGTTCTCATTCTACTGAAGTATAGATTATCACAACACTGCACAATAAATGCTGAGTTGAATACAACCCAGTGCTGGGTAAAATATCGACAGAACAAGCGTTTGAATTGTTTTCACCCATCAGTTGTGTTAATATCCAGAAGGTTGGGTTAAACATTTAACCCAGTCCACCAAGTCCTGGATCAAAACAACCCACTTGCTGGTTCTGTCCATATTTAACCCAGTATTTTTTTTTAGAGTGAATCTGTTAAAATCGGTCTGTGAGTTTGACATTACATGATAAATTATGAATCTATGCCTACTTACATATATAAATAAACCTATTTAAACTTGTCCTTGGCATATCTCCTGTCACTCTCTTTGTCCTCCCACTTACTCTCCAGTCTCTTTCCATGTTTTCTTTTCTCTCTCCTTGCTCTCTAGCAAACTCATCCCTCTCATTTTCTTACCTGTCCTCTCTGTCCCTCGCTGTCCAATGTTTTTTTTTATTTTACTCCTCTTGAATAATACATGGACTTACCTCTTTATTTCTCTCCTGCAGGGTTTTTGGGACCGCCATCCTCCCTCGTCGTGTGAGCTGAGGTCATTTTGTAAAAGCAGAAGACACTATCATGAGTTAATGATGACTGGAAGCCAAATACTGTTGCTGTGCCTCAGTGTTTTTCCAGTTTTAGTTATTCACAAATACTATAGCTTTCTATGCAAATCTAAATAATTATCTGAAATTATTCTGCATTAACACTTCTCATACAATGCTACACGCAGTTCACAGGTTTCTTAAAAATTTTAACAAAAACAATACATTCTGCATAAGTCCTGATCAAATGGTAGTACTAAACCTTTTAACTTTTAGTGGTGAACATTTTTTATAGTTTATTGAGTATGGATACTAAGCTACTATTGTCAAAGAATTAGTAATTGTTATTCTATGTTAGGCCATGAGATGGTAGTAAAGACTTTTTTAAGCAAAGTGTTAGGAAATATTATTCGCTTTATTTTGTTTAGTTTTTTTTATTTATACTTGTCCAAAATTCGAATATAGATGGAAGTGTAATGTATTGTGATATACTGCCTATAGCTACTGTTTTTTTCTCTTACACATATGATATTGTCCTGTTTGACATCCCATGACTACAGTCTGTCACACCCTCTAATTTTTTTAACAGTCACGCCCATAAACATTTAACGTCACTACGCACATTCAGATGCCAATAAAAAAAATGCAGCGAAGAGCGCGCTGTTCGTTCTTTGAGCGCTAACTTGAATGGCTCTTCGCGTTTAGATGGGATGTTCTTTATTTTATCACAGATAGAGCCAGAAAGTACAACATAGTGTATAGTTGTTACGTATAAAGTATTTAACTGGGACTTGGAAATGTGATGGATAATGAGAGCAGTATCTTTTCAGAACCAAGGACAGCTCTCAACAGCCGATATGATTTCAACGCTGACGAAGGATCGCTTGCAGGCACTCATGACTAGTTTGACATCTGAAGTGATGGACGTGCGTTTTCTTAACAAGATGCACGACACCACTACGGTTTTGCCGACGCCAAGTTTCATGGATAACGAGACCATATGCGGAGAGTCGATTCTGAGTTACGGACATGTTGAGAAAGTGCTCATCGGAGGGGTTCTGACCTTGATTACCTTTTTAACAGTTTGCGGGAATTTGTTGGTGGTCATCTCAGTGTGTTTTGTGAAGAAACTGAAGCAACCTTCTAATTACTTAATCGTTTCTCTGGCCGTTGCAGACCTGTCGGTTGCGGTGGTCGTAATGCCGTTTGTCAGCATCACTGATCTCATAGGAGGACAGTGGATCTTTGGTCGTGTTTTCTGTAATGTTTTTATCGCCATGGATGTGATGTGCTGCACCGCTTCAATAATGACACTATGTGTCATTAGCATAGACAGGTAGGTCTCCCAGATGTTGGTGCTGTAATGAGATGCTAGCATAATTTGGTTAAACTGAGATTTATGGTAGATGGTAGATTAATGTATGCAGTTTACGTGTTTAATTTAGTCTGAGTGTATCTGAGACCGGGGTAGTCACATTTTTATTCCATTCAAAATTTCTCGTTTAATTTTGAAAATTCTTTAGAATTTTTGTTTTTAGAGAATTCTGCACAGATGCAGACCAGAAAAATACAGGTGCAAAAAATGTCAAAACATCATTACCATTTATCCATATATATATTTGTATACAAAGAGAGAGAGTAAATGTAAATGACATTTAAATAAAAAAAATATATTAATAATAAAATGTTTTACTAAACTAAATTAACTTTTTTTTATTCTAATAAAAAAAGTATGTAATCTAACATCACTAAATTTAAAAATATTAAATTATTATCAAGCCTATAAACTTAATTTTATGGGTTGAATCAGGCAGATATTTTGCAGTGTATGTAACAATCTCTCTTTTTATATATATTTGACCATTGTCTAAATGTATTCCAGTGTGATTTCATTATAATCACAATAAAAAACACTGGACAATTCTTGTTTGATAAAAACTTACTGTGAAATGTATATATTTAATAGATATTTATTCATTACGACATATAGTCCTGGTTTCTTTTCAAGGAGATATTGCAAGCTTAGATTGTGCTGTACCAAAGGACTAAGAAAGTCACTAACAAAGTGCCATATTTAAGCATTCTTTGACAGGGATACACTTTAACAGTCCTTTTTTTCCTTTTTTCATTTTTCCCATTCTCCACTCCATTTTCTCAGGTACCTGGGCATCACTAAGCCGTTGACGTATCCCGTGAGACAGAGTGGAAAGTGCATGGCCAAAATAGTGCTGTCTGTATGGCTTCTCTCTGCCTCCATCACCCTACCCCCACTGTTTGGATGGGCTCAGAATGTCAACGATGACAATGTGTGTCTGATCAGCCAGGACCTCGGCTACACCATCTACTCCACTGCTGTGGCCTTCTACATTCCCATGTCTGTGATGCTCATTATGTACTACCGGATATACAGAGTGGCAAAGGTGAGTGCTGCCAAACACACAATCGCCGGTTTTCCCAAAGCCGAAGATGAGGAAAGTGTGAACTGCGTAGCTGCGGTACTGAAGCTGCAGAGGGAGGTGGAGGAGTGTGTGAGCTTTTCTCGCCTTCTCAAAAATGACCGTAAAAATATCTCCATCTTCAAAAGAGAGCAGAAGGCAGCGACCACCCTTGGGATTGTTGTGGGGGCTTTCGCCGTATGCTGGCTGCCCTTCTTCCTGCTTTCTACAGCTCGGCCGTTCATCTGCGGAGTGCAGTGTAGCTGTGTGCCTTTGTGGGTGGAGAGGACACTGCTTTGGCTAGGCTATGCCAACTCGCTCATCAACCCCTTCATTTATGCATTCTTCAACAGAGACCTCAGGACAACCTACCATAACCTCATCTGCTGCCGCTATCGGAACATCAACCGCAAGCTGTCGGCAGCCAGCATGCACGAGGCTTTGAAACTAGCTGAGAGACCTGACCTGGTGCTGTAGGCTGTCTGTACCCTTCATGTCTCTCTAGGGAATGTTGCAGTCACACAGAGGCCGAGAAACGTTTTTGATGAATTCCTTAATGCTCCCGCAGAGGACCTTTACAGTCACTTCAGTTAAGTCAAATTGCAATGACTTCAATTAAGTGAAATTGGAACGGTTGTAAAGCTTCATGAAATATTTTATAAAATGCTTTATAAATTAGATCTTATTGCTGTAAAATGTGCTTGATGAAGGGTCAAGATAGTAATCAATATCAAAGTGCAATGAATACACGCATCATGTTCGTATTTCATATGGTATTCTTTGTTGTTTATTTCTGTACTTGTATTATATGTGACTACAAAACCATTCAATTTTATATAATCTGAAAGCTAATTAAATAAGCTTTCCATCGATGTATGGTTTGTTAGGACAACATTTGGCTGAGATACAACTATTTGAAAATCTTAGGGTCTATTTGAAAATCTGATGGTGCAAAAAAAATCTAATTATTGAGAAAATATGACTTTAAAATTGTCCAAATGAAGTCCTTAGCAAAGCATATTCATAATCAAAAATTAGTTTTTGATATATTTACAGTAGTATATTAAAGAAAATATCTCTACTGAACATTATACTTTAATAAGAACAATCTATAATTTTGACCCAATACAATGTTTTGGTTGCTATTGCTACAAATAAACCCATGCTACTTAAGATTGGTTTTGTGGTCTGGGGTCATATATATGTAATACTTCTTAATAACCACGAACCCATGGCAGCATGTGAGAATAATTTTAGTCATAAATTATTTTAAAAGGATAGTTTAACCATAAACTAAAATTCTGTCATCGTTTACCCACCCTCAAGTCATTCCAAACCTGTATGACTATATCCCTAGTAAGTCTCAAAATCTTATTGGACCCCACTGACTTGCATATGGGCATAAATACATATACAGTATACATAAATACAAATATCTAAAGTTGACAGGTTTTTAACAACAAGAGGGTGAGAAAATAATGACAGAATTTTTATTTTGGGCTGAACAATTTTTTTACTACCTAATTTATAAAGCCTACAATAGAACACTAGAATAAAGTATTCAATGTATGAGCAATCATAAAGATTTTGAACACTCCACTATGTTGCAGTCCCGTCCCTTCTGCTCTGAAAATCACCATCAGTGATTGCCACTAACAATGTGCCAGCAAGCTAAGCGTGTCACACTGATAGTTGTATTATTAGAAGCAAGGCATTTATTGTCTTCTAGCTGTGAGAAAGACAGGGGTGGGCAGGTGCCTTTAATTTCTGTCAGCATGCTTGGACAACAGATGGTAAACAATACATCAGCATGAACTTAGTGGCCCTGCAGATTTGACGTTCTTCGATATGAAACATCTATGTATAATTAATATTGTAAGAAAAAGTAATGAACATGAATGTTGAGTTGAGATTAAAATAGGTTGTTAAAAGTTATGTGGTAACAAAAATATTAGATTCAGGACAACTCTGAGAAAACACAGCAGACTGCTCAAATTGTAAGTTAGTTAAGCTTTGCATAATAAAAATGAGAAAAGATTAAGAACTATTAAAATTAAATTAAATATTATAATGAATTATAGAAATACTTTTTAAAATTATTATAAAGAAACTATTGCTAAATACAAAAAAAAAAAAAAAAAATACATAGTGTAAAACCAAAGGGGCACCAATGTTAACATTGTATTTCATGGCCAATAAGCAATAAATACATATTATATGATATAAAAAATATATTAAGTGAAAAAGTAAGCAGGCTTGAGTTGAGTGTGAATTGACAGCTAATCTAAAATAAAAAAACTAACCTGGACAAATAAATAAAAACTTGAATATTGACCAATACTCAATATTGTCCCTATGCAATAACCATCTGAAAAAAGATGGAAGTATGTCATTAAGATGCTGAGCACAACAAGTCAATAAATTAAATAGGATTAATTAAAAAAAACATCTCAGTTACATATGTAACCCTTGTTCCCTGAAGGACGGGAACCTTAACTCATTGACTGACGTAAGGGGGTCCCGCCGGGGAGACCAAATGACTCTGATGACCCAATGGGAATTGGACAGTAGTTTTTGAATGTGAAGGCATTACCCCATACATATGGGTATATAAAATGGCGGCGTGCAAACCACCTTTAGCTTCCTGCTGAGGAGCTGATCACAATCAACTCCCCAGTGCAGTCTGACCTTGTGGCAGGAGGGGCGTAACGTCTCCGTTCCCTCCTTCAGAGAATAAGGGTTACATACGTAACCAGGGCGTTCCCTTTCAGTCAGTCACTATGACCGATGTAATGGGGTCCCTATGGAAAATGCCCCATCCAGACTGCGTCACGTAGGAGGCCCCAAATGCTGGCAAGCTGTGATAAGATGGCGTGTAAGGCCAATTGGGAGTTTGAACATAACCATCCCAATGCCCTGGTGGTCAGCAAGAGGACCCTGCAGGGTAAAAGTTGGTGGCGGAATTACCTAATGTTACCCAAAACAAGGAAGGACACAGGATCTATGCGAAGATTATAAGACCTGTCACCCAAAAACCTGTCGCCCAACCCGCAGCTCTGATGTCTGCTAAAGAGGTGCCGTGTGCTAACGCCCAGGTGGAGGCAACACTCTGGGTGGAGTAGGCTATTACCGCTAGGGGGCACGGCTCCCTAAAGCTGAAGTTTTAGGGACAAATGCTTTAGCTCAACTGAGTCTAGCAGCTCAAAGGGAGCTCCCCGTTGTCCAATAAGGACAACGGAGAGGTCCCAAGAAGGTATTAGGTGTGGTCTGGTTTGGGTTCAACCTTCTTGCACCTCTAAGAAATCTGATGACCAGATGGTGTCTTCTTAAAGAAAGCCGTCAACTGCATCATGGTATGCTGCAATGTCATAGACTTTCAAAATGGATGAGGACAGCCTCCATTCCAACTTTTCCTGAAGGAAGGAAGGAAAGTACCACTCTCTGTGGTTCCTCTCAGCGAGTCAATAGACCCCTCCTCAGAGTGTTTGAGTGATGGTATCCACCACGGCCTGGGGAAGGCCAGAGAGGTCTACCGAGTCCAGAAGCCAAACATGGAGATTCAAAGAGATCGGGACATGCGTGCCAGATTGGGCCCATCCCCTGGGAAAGAAGGTCCCTCCTCAGGGGAATCTTCCAGGGAGGGGCTGTCGACAGGAGCATGAGGTCCAAGAACCAGGTTTGGGTGGGCCAGAGTGGCACAACTAGCAAAACCTGCTCCTGGTCCTCCCTGATCTTGCACAGGGTTTGTGCAAGGAGGCTCATTGGAGGAAAGGCATACTTGGGAAGGGCCCGGGGCCAGCTATGTGCCAGAGCATCCGTGAAGAGGGGGGCCTCGGTCAGGGAACAAAACAATCCGCAGTGGGAGGCAAAAAGGTCCACCTGGGCTTCCCCGAATCGATTCCAGATCAGCTGGATCATCCCAGGGGTGGAGTCTCCATTCTCCGAGGAAAATGAGCTGTAATGAGAGCGCAATGGTTGCATAATTCAGTTTGCCTGGAACGTGAATGGCCTGCAGGGATTTCAACCCTGAATGACTCCAGAGGAGGAGATGGCAGGCGAGTTGTAACAGGCGACGGGAGCATAGACCACTGTGATGGTTCATATATTCTACCGTCGCGATATTGTCGGTCTGGACCAGAACATGCTTGTCCCGCAGCAGCAGTCAAAACTGGCACAGGGCAAGCAGTACGGGCAGCAATTTGAGGCAATTGATCTGCCGCTGCAGTCGAGGCTGCCTGCCTGTTGCACAAAGCACCCCAAACCATTATAGAGGCATCCGTGGAAACTACCACTTGCCTCGTCACCTTTCTTAAAGGCATTTCAGCCTGTAGGATCACAGGGTCTGTCCATGGACTGAAGAGGCGGTTACACTCCGAGGAAACACCTATCCAGAGCGAGCCACAACAACATGACATTCTGGGACTCGGCTGTGCAACCAATGCTGAAGCAATCTCATATGTAGCAGGCTGAGCGGCGTGACTGCAACTGCGGCTGCGGCAGCCATATTCACCAGGAGCCCCCATATAAGTTTTAGAGGGACCGCTGCCTTGTGTTGGAAGGCTGCAAAGCAATTCAGGACATGCTGACCAAGATCTTCTTACAACAGGTATTTTCTTTTTTTCTATCTTCATCCAGCGAGCGAATCGGCTCCAAAGCAGAAAGATAATGGTGGTTAGAACACCTTCATCTTACATACCCATATGTACAGGGGACTGGATTAGTTTGCAAAAACAACTGGCCAATTCCCATTGCCGTTTTCTCCAAAGAGGAAAGCGATTGGTCTCCCATGCAGAACCCCCTTGAACATTTGGACTATTCTACAAGAATCCACAATATGCTTTTTATTATTGGCCTTATACTCATTGTAAAAGGATTTAAAAGTAATGCTTTGAATGCATCCATGGTGAGGACACATATTGTCCTTTGCACTACATAGAAAGGAAAATGAATGGGGATGTTATCAGCAGAATGTGTCAAGCATCTAAAACTAAAAAGCAAAGGATGTTAGTAGTTATTAGCTAGCTAGGCCACATTGCAAAATTAAAGAAAAACAAGAAAGCTTTTCCAAGTGTGTCATTCAAAGAATTTACTGTATACTGATCAAGAGGTTTTGTTCTCATGTTACACCTGACCTGAACAAGAACGACTGTTACATCCATAAATTGTACCTATTTCTGAATGCTGTGACATGCTGCCCTGTTGAGTCTTTCAGGCTTGTTTTTTCATCTATGGTGGCACAGCATTAGGGCTGGTACCTGTCCATTTTCCAGGGGGCTATTTGGAATCAATGTTCCTGCAAATATATTCAGATTTAAAGCTTCAGTGTGATATGCAATAGCGGTGTACTTTATTCACAGAGAACATCTGTCAGTTTAATATTGTAAATAATGAGGTTAGAGACTGTAGTCCTGTAGTTTAATTATAGACGTTATTATATGAGTTTTGATATGGTTTATTGCTACTTATGCCATTGTTTTTCATGTTCTCCATGCAGTCTAGCAAAAATAACTGAACAATAACAGCACTGTCTTGAAATATGTTTAGGATTTAGGTTAGTAAGGTTAGTTAGCTTGTTTTTTTTTATTGTGATGTTTAAAAAAAGAAAAGAAAAACTTGCTGTCTTTTTCAGGAATGCAAATCTAGTTTCAATATGCAGTTTAAATGAAAATTAAATGTATGTCGTTTTGCTCAGTAAAGATGATGTATTAAATTAGTTTTCTAGCAATGTTTATATTTTCACACACATACACTGGTATGGCAACATAATTGCAGGATTTTTTTCAATCCCAATACATTGATTACAACATCTGTTAGTAATGAGTGCAATCAACAAAGATTTACTTATTGATAACCTTATACAGTTTGAATGTTTTAATCAAATCATCCATTACATTCTCTTTTAAATTTGTCCATCTACAAATAAATAAATAACTATTTCAGTAATGTATTCCAGTATATCGGTGTAGGGAAGATTTCAAGTTGAATCTACTGCCACCAGCTTCAGAAGCTCCGGCGCACATATCAGTTCAATCAGAGAGACACGTCCTTCAACCTACACCATTTACAAAGGACTAAAGAAAGAGTGATGTTTTCTAGCCTGGAAAGATACTAAAGATACTGATCTTCTGTATGGTCATCAAGCTCTGGAAGCTACATTCTTCATTCTTTACATCCTCAAACGGAGATCTTCCATACAAAAACACTTTATCCAGCTTCTTTTTGGTGTGTTTTATCACAGACATATCTCATAAGCACTCTGCACCAGTTTGATGTCTTTCAATACAAGTGTAATGACACTAATTCCAGTTGGCATCACTATAATTGCAGTCTAAACTTACAAAGGAAAGTATAAAATGACCCTGTCAGTGTTCCCCTGTCTGCTGTTGTTCAGTACACTCTGGGCCTCCAAGCAGATTTCACACAACACGCCACTCCATGTGAACACGATTTCCGCCGCTGCCTCTGAAACAAAGAAGTCTCAAGACTAATAAATCACACAGTCCTGAAGGACAGTCCAAACACACTGAAAGCGAGAGGAGGTGATATTATTAGCCCAACATCATCGGGGCTCTGGCACACAAACGGGAAGTACAGGCTAACAAGAAATTCTCATTAAGCACCCTCTGCATGCTATTTTGGCCGTTTAAATTTTTTTTTATGTTATGGCGCCTGACACTGAATCTTTATTTCCAGGAGCCTGAACTTCTTCCTTGATGACAAACTGTAATTGATCAGCTGTCCTGGCAGTTAAGGTATTGCCCTTTGATACAATCAGACTATATCATTAACAGAACTTCATGATACATAGGTCAGGACTAACACCTTCAAGATTTCCAAGACAGCAGGTACCATTACTAACAAGATGTCAGGGATTAATGGATGACAGCAATTAAGAACAGGTATATAGGAGAGAGAAAGAGTACAACCTCTATAAATGCTGATTGATTTGTTCAACTGTTTTATACCGTTAAATTACTGTTCACTGTGAATTTATAAATGTTCCCAATGGGAATGAATACAATTGCAGGAACTGGAAAGGAGCTGTAGGAAATAAAGGTGTCAGGCTTAATTACATCTAGCTATGACTTTGAACAGAGACACCATCAATATTCTGTTGATAAATCTGATAATAAAATAAAAATGCATTTTTTTAGATAGCGAGACGGACATGACTTTGAATTAAATAAATAAAAATATTTCATTGATAAACACTGCATAAACCACAGTGTGCTTATAAATCCAGAGGTCCAAAAAGAAAGGTGAAAATCAGAGATTAAATTTTTTGTTTAAAAAAACAAAACCGCAAGCATTTTCTCTGTTGTGGCCTGAGACGAACACACTGTGTTTGGTTGAAAGAAAGAAATTGCTAATGAGTAGTACTTACTAACTAGGCTTTCGCTATAATAGGTGGACAAAGTACACAAATCCATTACTTTAGTGAAAGTATAGATACTGGTCAAATATTACTCCATTACAAGTAAAAGTTGTCAACAAAAATTTTTACTTAAGTGAAAGTATAGAAGTACTTGCTTTTAAAAGTACTTAAGTATTATGAGTAAATGTCCGGTCAATGCATAGTTTCATTATTGTTGCTTTGTTTTATGTTATATCTGAAGCAACCTATTGAGTACACTGATGAGTTAGAAGAACAGGAGTAGGATGAAGAAAAAAATCTTATATAGTTAAAAATATAATATAATATAATATAATATAATATAATATAATATAATATAATATATAAAAAAGAAAATATTTTTATAATGTTAAAAAACAATAGAACTCAAACAACTGAACATCCTTTGGAAAAAAAAATAACTTTGGGAAAGTCATAATCAAATTCTTATCAGTATTCTTATTTCCATTGTTATTCACAAAAATGAGCACTCCAGGATCAAGTCAAGTCACTTTTATTTAAATAGCGCTTTTAACAATACAGATTGTAGCAAAGCACTGAACATTATCAAATAG
>JAUMHG010000008.1:1390911-1404010 GCA_032359395.1 Enteromius anoplus | reverse complement strand
CCGATCGTTTCGCTAGATAAGACCCTTATTCATCGTCTGGTGTCGTTTAAAGCCCTTTGAAGCTGCACTGAAACTGCCATTGGAACTTGAACCGTTTGGGTCCCAATAGTTTCAATTATATGGGGGAAAATCCTGGAATGTTTTCGTCAAAAACATTAATTTCTTTTTGACTGAAGAAAGAAAGACATTGACATCTTGGATGACATGGGGGTGAGTAAATTATCAGCAAAAGTTTTTGTAAAAGTGAACTTCTTTAAGTTGTCCGATTTCTCTAGAATCAAGGTCATAATTGCTGTGCTAGGTATAAGGATATAAAAAGCTGACTGAGCCACCAATTATATGAGTAACTTCAAAACTATATTAATTCAAAATCATAAAACAGACCAAGCTTTCTCTTTTGTTTAAGGTTGTTATTGAATTTCCATGAATATTTATAATACACTAAGTCTGAGCAAGATTTTTATTGACAAAATTGTCAATAATTGGGCCTAGCCATTTGTAATTATTAACAAATTGGAATTAAGTGCTAAGATAATTTCAACCACATTCGGGCCAAGGACACCATAAGTAATAAACAACAACTACATTGATAATAATATTAATGCTTTGGCAAGTGTATAAGCACAACTTGCATGCATGCAACCCTTGTGAAGACCCCGATCAGTCCTTTTTGATCATCCGTTAGCTAACCTTAGCATTATTAGATTAAAAGATAAAAATGTCGACTTTGTTTTTACAAACACACTTGAAATCGCTTCATTAAATACTTAAAACATCCTTTATATGTAGTTTAGTATTTAAAAAAAAGAATTAAACACAGTCCAAACTGAGTCTGTGGGTACCCCAGCATTGTTCTCTATTGTGATCAGCTAACGTTAATGGATAGCTGCTTAATCTTATTGATACAACCCCTTTTAAAATACATATGATTTTATTATTATTATATCACGTTTAAGTGGTTAGATAGTTTAATTTTGTATAATTGTTATGTTTACTTAACATGTTTGCAGAGCTTAACTGTGTAATATCCAGCCCGTTTAATCAAATCCGGCTAATCTAGTCGTTCATCACAATTACCAAACACATCTCAGTCTAAATGACTCCATTAGCAGCTAACGGCTAACTTAAGCGAAAGAGTAAGATATGAGAACTTCAATAAGATTTTAAACAAACTAATTTTTGTACATATAAATACCTCTCGACACGAATATGCTATATAGGGAAAACTTAAACTTAAAAGGAACAAGCAAAATGAAGTGTTTTGTTGAACTACGTGACGAACGGGCTAGCCAGCAATAGCATGCAGATGAAAGAGCTATTGCTAACAGCCCATCTCCACACCGCGCGCGACGCGCTACAGTGCTCCCATTACAACAAACGAAGCCCGATACACTGGGAATCACGGTCTTCCAGTGTAGTTTCTTTGATAAGAACAGAATTTCTGCAGTTTTGTCGCTTTTTTTGTCCTTGCCATGTATACGAGTTTGATATCATGACCATTCATCCATTCGTCACCATCACTAATTATAGCCCACACACAGTAACACAATCCACCGTGAATATGCGGCGATAAATGCGATGCAAAGAGCACACTGAGCCTGGTATGTGTACGCCTACAAAGATAAGATTTACTTTTTTGCTAAAACCGTCTTAATCGCCTCAGTCTCAAGCAGCAGAAACAATGATGCTCGACGCTGAAATGCATCTCTCGCTTGAGCGGCTGTGATTTCATTTGGAGCTCTCAGCCGTGCGCGATCCCTCATCTTTACAACCTCAGGCATAAATAAATAGTACAAACTCAAACCCACTTACTTGTACATGACCACGGCCGACTCGTAGCATTCAAATGAATCCCGGCGCTCGATTCTTTGAGTTACGTTACAGCCAAAATATTGTTCTCTTGCAGCTGTTGGCCTCTTCCATGTTGTGTCGACGCTGGGAATTATGGGTTGAACGGACGGGTCGTGAGAGGAGACAGACGGATACAGGCAGGAGTAGTCAAGCAGGGGGGCCACTATGCAAATGAAGATCTGAACATCTGCGACTTGGTCCTGCGTGTAAATTAGTTCTTTACAAAACTGCTGGGTTTATTTTTTATTATTATCATGCTTAATCTTTTAATAAACCTTATTAACAAAATAAGGTGTAGTCTAAATCCTAAAATGATTTATCCAATATACATTTATAAAGCTTTTGTATACTGTGCTTTGCAATAAAAAGCATATTAACACTACTTTATTCGAACTTGGAAATCTGATTTTCCTTAAGGTTTTCCTTAAAATTATCTATCGATCTATCATAAACTGATTTAACTGAACACTCCACAATAAATCAACTAAAGTAAATATACAAATCAGACTCAGGAACATTGGTTTTGTTATTTAAGTCACCAATTCACACCATCACTATAGGCTAAAAACCGCTGGGATAACAACTTTGTCATAGTCTATATAAGCATTGGTCTATACATAGTCTATATAAGCATTGGTACACGGTATTTAGCCATAAAAATCATAGTAACACTTAGCCTACTATATTGAATTTTCTTTAAAAGTAGGATTTCCTTTAAATAATTTATCTTATTTAATTTGATTTTGGGAAACAGCACTGTGCAACAGCGTTTTTTAGGCAGATTCTTCAGCTGTTTATGTGCCCTCAGCAGATGGCACTGTAATGCTGGTAATTCACCATACAAACGCGCTCAAGAGAAACGACCCCTTTCTCCTCACCCTACTGCTGCTCAGTCGTTTGAACACACAAGCACATTTGCTCAACCTCTCTCTCTCATCTTATAGGCAGAAGAAGCGCGCGTCAGTTCAGATTCGGTGCCGCAGTTTATCTACACTACACATCGCCAAGCTAAGAGAAGTTGCGAGAAACACACGCGAGTAGCATACTTGTTCTGTTTTAACTAAATTACTTTTTTGCGCATCCACATATTTGATCAATTGGAGGAAAACGGAAGCAATCTTAACTGAAAAGCGAAGTGGCCGATCTATGGAGCGCTACGGCGAAGGTGTGAAAACAGACCCGCGCGAAACTTAAGACACCCTTTTAGTGTTCCTATCTTACTATTGTGGCTCTCGCATCATGTCTGCGGTAAGGAGAAAATTTGGAGATGACTACCAGGTGGTGAACACCAACCGGGCTATGTCCTTTTCTGCCCCGGCCAAAAGAAAGCGCCAGAGGTTCGTGGAGAAAAACGGGCGCTGCAATGTCCAGCACGGTAACCTTGGCGGCGAGACCAGTAGGTACATCTCTGACCTCTTCACCACGCTCGTGGACCTTAAGTGGCGCTGGAACCTGCTCATTTTCCTTTTAACGTACACTGTCGCGTGGCTTATCATGGCATCTATGTGGTGGATCATCGCGTACATCCGCGGGGACCTCGGCCACGGCCACGATGAATCGTACACGCCGTGCGTCGCCAACGTTTACAACTTTCCCTCAGCTTTCCTGTTCTTCATCGAGACTGAGGCGACTATAGGCTACGGGTACCGATACATAACGGAGAAGTGTCCTGAGGGCATCATACTTTTCCTGTTCCAATCGTTGCTGGGCTCGATCGTGGACGCGTTTCTCATCGGCTGTATGTTCATTAAGATGTCTCAGCCCAAGAAACGCGCAGAGACCCTCATGTTCAGCCAGGACGCGGTCATCTCACAACGGGACGGGAAGCTCTGCCTCATGTTTAGGGTCGGAAATCTCAGGAATAGTCACATGGTATCGGCGCAGATCAGGTGCAAGCTCATCAAGGTAGCGCTTTGTGTGGAAAATACTATTAATGTCAGTAGCTAGATCCCATGTGCATATTGATGTTTATTTGCGTACAGATTTTAAGAGCACAAAGGCGCATCTCTCAACAATGCTAGAAAAATATCATACATAAAATTAAATTGTTGGTTCTGAACGTAGATAAAAGCAACGTTGGATGTTTTGATGCTTCACGTGACATATGGGGAGGGGAGCTTGCATTGATTTTAAACAGGGCTCGCCATACTGTAAAATTAGCCAATGCCTGTTTGCACCTCTAATGTAATGCAGTCCGATCTCAGCAGTCACTGATTTGCATAGAGATCTTGTTTGCTATCAGAACAAAGAGCGATGACGTCCATAAATAAATTGGACACATTCCTGCTCTGATTATATGGATTCCCGTGGGAAGCCTTGCGGTACTTTGTGCTGGACACAAAGTACATTTATTTAGATTCGTTGTAAACTGTCACAGAGCTATCGAAGGCTAAGTTTAAATATGAGCAGAGTGTTAAAGCAGCAGATCAGTTCAGCAACACTTTGTAAGGTCCAAGATGACATTGCATGCCCATTAAAAAGGGCAAATATATTCCTATGCTGTTTAAAATGACATGTCATCTTAAGTTATTCAAGCGAATCACTCTCAGAAAAACGCAGTGCAATAATTCATGAGTTACCATATCACCCACTCACCCACCTCATCTTTCAGCTGTAATTGGTTTAAATGCAAACAAATAACCAACAATAAAATAACCCAAATAATTATGAAATAACTTGACAGAAAATACAAAAATATGATCTGAAGTGAAACGCAGCAAAACAAAACATTTAAATAAATGTTTCTGGTTTGTTTTCGGTAAAAATATCTAGGCTTTATTAAATAAAAAAAATGCTTGACATTACTAAATTACACATGGGGAGACACATTACGCAAGTCAAACGTCTTTTTTTAGCTCATTTTTGCTATTACTGGAAACCAAAACATAAATACTGATTTTTTTTTTTTTTTTTTTTACACCGGACAATCTTCAAATGGCAGAATTCACCCATGCTTCCCCAGTAAGACTGATGGAAGAGTGAAAGAACATATGGGGAAAGGGCAAAGAAAATGCTCTCCAGGATTTGTGATAAGCAATATGCAAAACATTCAGAGCGGAAAGGAGTAGAAACACAGAAGGTGGCTGCTGGGGTGGGAGGCTGTGTTTTGAGAAAAGAAGAGCATGATTGACACATGGCTCTCGCCACACCACAGTAGGTGCAATGCAGTGAGCACGGGATGACGGATGGTTGACTTCATAAGCACCTTCCTCCCTTTCCATTTTGCCCTTTGCTCGTTACTGTCCTATTCAGAATGCTAGGAAAAAACAGCAGCTTATCTATCGTTCTCAGAGCAGCCTGCAGCGTAAGCACTCTGTCCTGCTTCTAAAAATTTACAGTCTCTTTTGCTTTCCTTTACTGTTTACTATTGCTTATCCTGAAAAGAGTTTACATTATACAGTGTTTCACTGGCTCAGGCTGTGTTGAGAGCAGCTTAAAAAGATAATGATCAACATTTTGGAAATTAAATCGTCAATCATTGCAATTTGCAACTGAGAGTCAATCATTGAAATTTACAACTGAGAGTTCTCTCAGGTGAACAAAGTACATTTTACGTCTGCCCCAAGCCGCACACACAAACAAAACAAACGAACAACAAAAACTTCTGGACTGTCTAAACTGGCAGCTGAATGCTGTGTTTCATTCATGTTCCTTTCTACAGATATTTGAAAGAAAATCATGTGAACTTTTGCATTCAAAGACGATGGCCTCCCTTGAGTTTTGTGGTTGGAATGGCAGGGCTTTTATTTAGCATCTTACCCAGGCTGGGATTTGACAAAAAGTATTAAATATCACCAGGGACTTCATGCTGGGTACGAGCTGTGAGGAATGAAGAGAATATTTGTCTCATCGCTCCCTACCCCTAAGCCTACCCCTTACCTTCCCTTGCAGCTTTACTTTGAAAAAAAGATGTAAAAACTTGTCTTGTCTTAGCCTTTCAAAATGATGATATTGTTATTATTCTTGGGTGTGTTTACATATAAATGTGTAAAGTATTTGCATAAACATTTATGCAAGAAAAAGCAAAGCAAAAACAAATTTACCCACTTTGGAGAGCGTTTTCAAAAAGCTCTGTTTTCCTTCACCAAAAACACTGTCTCAGTGTGGATGGAAGGCCAAAACGGAGAGAAAAAGATGCATTTTCATTTGAAAACGTATTAGTGTGGACATGGCCTTAGTTTCAGCAGCAGTCAGGGACTGTCAGCAGATGTCTCTCTACTACCATCATCACACTGGCAGATGACTTGTGTTCCCATTTGAAGGTTTTACCCTTGTGTTTTAATTTCCTTAATATAAGAACATTTGTGTATTTCTGTTTGTGTGTGTGTTTGTGTGACAGTGGCACTGCATCTATACTTGTGAAAACTCTCACTCTTTTCCTGGGAACACCACCGTGATTAGTGCTCTCAGTCTGTTCACCATCTGTGGCCTTCGGCACAGGCAGCCAACCCTGCTGACTTCACTGCCAATCTCTAAAGTTAATATGGAAACACAAGGCTATGTGTAAAGGTAGATTAACAAACTGTGGTTGTTGACTGAAGATGCCCTTTAAATGATTTGGTTGTGCATGGAAATACCAGTTTAAATTAACAAACATTATTTTTTTGTCATTAATTGTAATAATGCAGTGAGATTATTGTCCGCACAAGGAGTCTGACAACAGCCAAAATCCAGAAGAACTGTGGCAACGTCTCCAAGATGCCTCAAAAAAACCCACCTGCAAAGCTACAGTACTGTTCAGACAAAGGTATTAGACAAAAAAATTCTGTAAAAAGAGGATGCTTTCAAAATAATGCCATAAATAGATTTAATTGATCAATTAACTTCTATTAACTAAATCAAATAAATATTTGGTATTACAGGATTTGATAAAACAGCTTCTGTTTCGAGGTACACTTGCCCATAGTTTTTCAGGTAGCTTTCCAGGTTGGTTTCTTGAAGCATCTTGGAGACGTTGCCATAGTTCTTCTGGATATAGTCTGTCTCATTTTGTTCTGTTACTTCATGTCATTCCAGACAGACTGGATGATGATCATATCAGTTCTCTTTGTGGAGCACTGACTGTTGTCAGACTCCTTGTGAAGACAATAATCTCACTGCATTATTACAATTAATGACAAAAATAATGTTTGGAAATTTAAAGTGAAATTTCCATGCTACCGCAAAACATAGAAATTACAAACTTAAAACCATTTTTTGTTGGTGAAAATGCGAGTGGCCTAAGACTTTGCACAGCACTGTATATGTCAGGTATTTTTGACCCCTGTTCTGTCTGTGGGTGGATAGTTGACACTGTAGGACAGCTGTGACTGTCTTATTATACTTAAATAAAAATAACATTTTATTTTTATGACCTCATACTCGTACTTTTAAAAATAATTGTAAATTATGTTACTGTAGATCACAGTAGTTTACTACATCATGCACAACACTCACATTTATCCTTTAAGGTCTGGCCAATTGTATCATGAACTGTGTTCGGTACAGATTTTTGGGCCATGTTTGTGCTTTTACCTGATTTGCATAATTCCTTCAGTGAATCCAATACCACAACAGCACAGGCAGCGTGTGCAAATAAACATTACTATCAGCACAATTAATCTTTAGTTCACCCATGCGCACCACAAACTAAGATCTTTATCTAAAATTTCCCTGAGGTGCATGTTAAGATTAAATGTAGTATTACAAACTCTAGAATATGAAATAGAAATTGTGAATGTGCCTTAACTTTTACTAACCCTGTGTTTGCTTTAGTCTCGTCAGACCCCTGAGGGAGAGTTTCTACCGCTGGATCAGCAGGAATTGGATGTGGGATTTGGAACGGGTGCTGACCAACTTTTTCTTGTTTCCCCTCTCACAATATGTCATGAGATCAATTCCAATAGCCCCTTTTTTGACCTGTCTCAGCGCTCCCTCATGAATGAGCAGTTTGAGATTGTTGTCATCCTAGAAGGCATTGTAGAAACTACAGGTTAGTATCAGACATTACCACGTGTTAATTCACACACACATAAACATAAAAAATATTTTTTCCACTTGTTAGAGAGTTAACCGCATCTTAAAACATTTAGAATAATGTGAATAACTTTTATTGGGAATTGCAATGCTGAGTATTACATGCACAACAATACACTGGTTACTATAAAAAATTAATTATTTTGAATGCTGTTAAGCAATTTGTGTTTAGCAATTATGCTGTATTCATATATTCTGTTTCTGTCTTTTCATTCTAATGAAAATATGGCTTTCCTTTAAGGCATGACATGCCAGGCACGAACTTCTTACACGGAGGACGAGGTTCTGTGGGGTCACCGCTTCCTCCCCGTCATGTCACTGGAGGAGGGATTCTTCAGGGTGGATTACTCTCAGTTTCACAACACTTTTGAGGTGCCCACTCCTCCATTTAGTGTGAAGGAGCAGGATGAAAAATCCTCCCTGCCCTCTCCTGGTCCTGTTCTCTCACCCACATTGCTTGATGGTCGCAATCGCAGAGAGCGCATCTTCTCATTTGATGGGGTTCCTCGCACAGAAGAACTTGGGTCCAAATTACCCAGCAAACTCCAGTGTATGAGCTCTAAGAATGGAAAAGAAATCCTTAAAACTGAAAGCACGCAGCCAACGGAAAAGGCCTCCAGCACGGGTGACCTTCCGCTAAGGGTGCAGCGACTCGGATCTCTGGTGGGTCAAGGGGAGGCGGAAAATCAGCTCCAGCTCAAACCTCTTAAGCTGGGTTCAGAGGCCCACACCCAGTCAGCAGGAGAACTGGAGCATCACAGACTAGTTTCAATACCTGCTCCAGTCCCTGGGCCAAGCCTTAATCCATTGCCTGCATCCAGTGGTCGACCAGAGGACAACCTCCCACCAAAATTACGCAGAATGAATGCAGACCACTGAATGAGTCTTTATTTCTCACACAGACATAAACATTGAGGCTTAGGAGGTAGAGATAATTGATTGATAATTGATTGATATTTATTTAAAAATTACTATAGTGTGATTCTTCTTCTCTATGCTTATGGAAGAGCCACATCCTTACAATGAAGCTCCCTGCTTTTCCCTATATAATATTAGTATTGTAGATTTTCGGAATTCAGTTTGAATTTAAATAAGCTTCAGCAACTTTCAAACAATTAATCACCTTTATAGTATAAACACGCATTTATTTATACAGTATAAGTTATTTATTAAGTATTTATTTAGAAAAATGTTTAATGATGTACAGGCTTTAAATGTGTAAGGCTTCTTGACAAATTTCTGTCAGCAATATTATATATTTTAAAATTCATATTTATTGCAATCATTGCATTGAGAAAAACTGGTAGGCTATGTGGTAGACTATTTTCATCCTTCAATACAGAAAGTATGGAAAGAACTTCAAGTATTTGGCAAAACATTTTTCTTAATTTGAGAACATTTTCAGAAGTTCCTCATATTGTTTCATTGGATGACACTGTGCAGAGATGAAAATTACTGTGCTTTTGAATCAACAATTCTGACTCCTTAAATAGTTTCATTATTCATTCTATGAAACAGTACAATAAAAATTACTTGGAAACCATTATTTTGGTGTTCATGACTGACATTAGAAATATGTCAGTTATATTGTCCAGAAAAGCTAACCATGAAACATTTAGCGTGTAACTGAACCTTTGAATCAGGAAATTTGCATGAGATCCCATCTGTGTTCAGAGCCAGAGACCTGTGCATCTTCTAAAGCTAACACTAATTATTATCTCCTTGGAAACCTTGTGTTCTTTACCTCGGGCAGTGGGCGGAAATGAAAGTAACTGAATTTGCCTCCAAGAAAGAATAACTCAGTAGAGGGACATGCCATAAACTGCCATTATTCTCTCAATTAGATGCATGGAGGCCCTCTCAAATTGTTCATTACTCCTGCAATTCATTTTTAAGGAAACAAAGCAGAAGCCGGAAAATTTATCCTGGCTGGCATGCAGTAAGTCAATGCATTTTATTCCCAATAAACCAAACCGTAAAGAAGAAAATGAGGATGAATTTCCTAATTCAGTTAGTGTCAACATAAATCAGTTTATATACTATATCTGTATGGAATGGAGATTGACAAACTGCACTTGAACATCTAATTTATATAATAAAATGTCCTTATTAAAAAAAAAACAAAAAACAATTCAACGTCTATTTCATAAACTGAAGACCATGAGTCTGTGTGTAAATTCTCCAATCACTTGCTTAGGGTCATGAAGCAGATGACCAGACAAAGTGCTTTTCATTATGATGGAGCTGACCCTCAGTCTGATGGAAAGGTTATTTTCCTCTGTTTGACCGGGTGCCAAGAGACACTGCAGTCATGACTGAGACGAAATATCGATCACTGGGCGCCATCACATCAGCCTTGTACAAATGTTACATCTGAATAATATCTTCTCTAGAGATAAAGCAGCATAGAAGCATAGAAATGTTCTCAGAAATAGGGCAACTGGGAATCGTGACCAGAGAAGTCTGATATCCTGAGTCAGTACAGCAGCTTCAGTAACACATCATTTGGTATTAACCGTAAAAGAGTCTTTATAGTCAAATGTTTAGTACTTGCTTATTAAGGTCAAACAGAACCTATGCATCCAAATCAAGGTACTATACCGCATTCAATGAAGAACTAGACTGTGATAATTAGGAGCACTCATTAAAGGAATAGGTTACCCAAAACGAAAAACTCTTTATTGTCATCATCGGTAGCCTCGTGGGCAAGTTTGAGTCCTGACCCACGTGGGCTACAATGTTGTCTGTTTCTCTGTGTTCTTTGAAATATATTCCTTTATTTTCTGTATAAAAAAAGCAGGTCATACATATATTTTTGGTTATTTCTTTAAGTAGGTTGGTGTGTTAAATAAATAAATTCCAACGCAGAAGTGGTAGCGCATTACAAGTAACGCAAATTACGTCAGATTACTTTTTTCCAAGTAACTATAGTAAAATAACGCATTACTTTTTAATTTACAAGAAAATATCTCTGTGTTACTTTTTCAAAAAGTCTGCTGTCCCTATTGGGAGAAGCGTAACCCGAACAGCTTCTTTCCAGCCCAAACTCAAATTGCCTTCACCAGCTCAAGGATAGATCTAAAATTTAAGCTACATTTTCCTGACCAGAATGCACATTAGCCTACATGTTTTGCCATAATGCAGTTTAAAACATACTAAAGCCATCTTCTCAATTAACCTGGTCTTGACCAGTCCTGTTTTCAATTTTAATGCATAAACAGTGTTTTTCCAATGAAGCATAATTTTCACAGTCATGCTCACCATGTGCTCTAGAACACAGTTCCAGATGCTCATTAATACCTAATGAGCTCAATGAATTCTATGCCAAACCAAACCAAACCACACACACACACACACACACACACACACACACACACACACTCGTACACAAAAGTACATTAGGACCTTACAATGTGAATAAGCAATAGTGAGGTGATACTATAAAAAGAAAAGGAAGTCGTAATTGGCCTGACATCTAGGCCTGACAGATGCTCAGTGGAAGCTGTCATGAAGATCCCTTTTTTTTGCTTATTTCAGTACCAACTGCTTTAGTACAGTCCTTTGTTATTTTTCAGTATCTGTGAATAGCCTACTTTGTGTAAACTATGTTTGAAATGCATTCTCTGATGACCCTTCAAGGTGGTTGAAGAAAAAAAAACACTTTGTGAAGTGTCTGCGACTCCATTTGACATCAAGCCTTCTTTCGAAATGTCGGAGACACAACCCTGAGTGGTCGATGACATATTTATGCTGCAGGCTTGGCCTTTGGCGTTCTAGAGAAAGTGCACAGTCAGCTATGGCCCTGAATCTTAATCAATGAAAACTGCTTTCCTCTGGGTTTCAGCTTCAGGTTTCAAGTATTTGCCCCTCTTTCAAAAAATACAGCAAGATGGAAAACTCTCCATAAGGTCAGGAGACAGCCTGAGTCCTATCCTTGTTAATATGTTGATTTAATAAAATACTTAATGTAGTTTCTCTGCATTTACACAAGGAAGCCACAGTGCATTTACATGCATTTACATGAGGGAGCCATATAGAAGTCATTGGATTTTGTTGAACTTCAGTGACAGGTGCCACACTGATGACAAAACCTAATTTAAAAAACAACAATAACTAAAATAAATGCTTGTTGTCACATGCTTTCTAAACTCATTTTGAGATGTAATATGTGCATGTTTTGACAATAACAAAATTTCGGGAGGAGCGGTAATTCGTAATTAATTGCAGCTGTTCCCAAATTCCTAATTAATCTCCTGCCATTAATCAGCTTCCTTCCCACTATAAATAAGCCAGACTCCTTCCAACTAGTATCTCGCTCTTTTGCAAAACACTCGTTGTTTTCCTAACCAAAAGACCAAGATGTCTGATTCCGACTTTTCAGATTACATCCACGAGGAGCCCGCTCCTCCCAAGCCACCAAACCCTCTCAAGCAACCAAAGAGGCCGCGACGCCTAGCCGAGGCCGAAGGCCTACTAGGCCCCACCACTCACCTGCTAAAAAAGCCTGCTCCCGCTCTCCACCAGCCGAAAGACCTGCACCACTTTCTCCGGCCTCCTCCTCTGCTTCGGCTCGTTCCACTTCAGGCAGATGGACCATCATATCCCTCCGTCAAACTCTCTCAGCAGCCAAGATCCCTTTCTCCCGTAAAGCTAGCAAACTAGACTTACTGACCATTCTCCAGCCACACCGCAACCCAGGAAAAGAACTCAAAAAACAGCTCATCTTACCTCGCCAGCTCCGCCATCAGTCCTGCGCCGTTCCAGCCGCCACCGTTAACCCCTCCCTTCCTCCCTCTTCTTCTCGGTCACCTTTTTCCCTTGCCACAGCCAAAGACCTGCCCGTTCCTGCTAATGCCCTCACCTCTGAACCCTCACTCATCTCACTGCTCCTCCACAGCCAATTTCTAGCAGGTAACGACATCAACCTCTACATACTCCTCTCACCTTTCTCTCCCAGCCTCGCAGATCGCCAGGTGGATTGCAGCAATTTTTCCCTCATCTTAAAAAAACTCCCCCTCCACCCCGTCTAGAACTCTCACATTTACTGAATTCAATACTGCATTCAACCGCTAAACGGACATCATCTGCTCCGTGTACCCCCACAGGAGACGCAAGCTTAACGACTATCTCGCCATGATTGCTGAGCTCGCGTTCTCCTATAGAGCCTTTGCACGTGACGTCACGCTCTACTCGCGCGAAATCTGAACGCCATGACGGACGGCGGAAGAGCTAT
>JAUMHG010000008.1:1368951-1380761 GCA_032359395.1 Enteromius anoplus | reverse complement strand
TAATGAATGCTTAATCCACTGACCTATTTATGCTCGCGCTGCGATTAGGTGCAGCTGGATATTAATCAGCATATGCCTATTCATTGGCGTGTTTGTATACAAGCAGAGTAGATTTGCCATCTCGAAGCGATATTCCTATTCGTGACTCGGAGTGACCGACTGAAAGGGAACTAAAAAGAGACAGAAAAATTATTATTTTTCTGTCAGTGGAATATCTGAGAGGATGAGAGCAGCAGGAACTGCCTGGAATAATTTAGAATGCATATGAAAATAAAAATTAAATCCTTATTAAAGTTAGCACTAATCAAAGCTATTGCAGGTTTTGAAAAGGGGCCTGACTGATCTGTTCATATGTATATTATTAGTATATTAGTAGATCCACTGTCTGCTGCTGAGTTACATTAAGGGATAATTCACCCCAAAAATATCATCTTTTATTAATGTCCAGTCATACCCATATTTCATATTTTAACAAGTTTTTGCCCATTCACTGAAATTCAAAGCAACCCAAACCAAAATCTCACAATTAATACATTACATTAATACAATTAATACCTCTTTGGATCAGTAAATTATGACAAAATGTTCATTTTTTATATTTTGATAAATGTAACTGTCAATCTCAAAAAATGGCTGTATGAATGTAGCCAATATTACAGGTGAATTCTAACATTCACATCCCCATTTCATTTTCACCTAATAAATACTGTATACAGAAAGGGATACAAGGTTGCATCACACATCATATCTCCAGTAGAGACTGTGAAACACAGAGAAAATCTTTGTCCAGATATACACTCAAAAAAAAAAAAAAAAATCATTGGATGAATTCAATTTAATTGAGGGCAGGATTTACATCCAATAAATATGTGTTGCCCCAACTCATAAAGAACAAACGGATGCAATGAAACTTAATTGAGTTGGGTCAGCTCAATTTTAGCAAATGCAGTTTTAATGAAATTTATACATTTTATGTCTGTTGAATTCAAACTAAAACATTTAACTTGAAAATAAATTAATAGAAAGACATCCTTTCACACTGAAAAAAATGATATGTTGATTTACTTAATTTAAGCATTAGCTAACTTGTTATGCATAGCATAAGATAAATCCATGGCATGCCCAGAGGGTTTTTATTATTATTATTAAAATAGCTTTGATTTATGTTATCAGGTCCCTAAGCACATGCTCTACACTTTACCACACTGGTGACCCCCTAAAACACTACCAGAAGGTCTTTAAAAATACAAACATAAAAAGAGCATTAAACATTAACAAGTCTCCAATTTTATCATCTTATTACAAAATGCCTTAAATTACATTTTATTTCATATATTTATTTCTATCCTTAGCCCTGTACAAAGCATGATGGGAAGGGGAAACACAATGCAGTTGATTAAAAAGGGAACCAAACATAATGGTTTTCAGTGGAAATGATTTTTTTAAATAAACTGAACAGTTTTGGAGAAAAATTTTTATGAGTGTATCAGAAAGCCCATGGGTTTTACAGATCATTTGAAGAATAGTCCTGCAATGCTCTAATACAAATGAACTAAAAGAACAATGAACCCTAGAGAAGATCAACAGAATTGACAGTTTAATAATGCAATAATGCATATAAAAGTACATGCATAATATATAGTTTCTTCAAGAGCCAGAACCAAAGCCAGCACAGATAAACAAGGTAGCAAGCAAAAATATTTCATGACAAATAATCACATTGGCAAGTGTTTAAGTGTATTAATTCTGAGTTTAAAAGCTTGGAACAAAAAACACTTCAGCTTGGAACAAAAAGTAATAGCTCAGTCAAAGTTGGGTCTGCACAGTAAACACAGAAGTACCCATCAATATCAATCTCAGACAACAGAAAGACTAGAATACAGACTAAAAGAAGGTATGTAATCTCCAAAAGAAAATTCACTTTACAGCCTGCCAGAACAATGCCTGAATTACAATCAATAAAATGTATCGGTTGTACTGTTTTAAAGTTTCATTTCAAAGTCTATAAACTGCACAATGCAAAACCCTCTGGGTAAAACTATAACCAACACAGCCCATTAGCATGATGTAAAAGAACAGCTGAGTATTGCAGATTTTAAAAAATATAATTTTTCCACACATTGAAAGGCTGCATTGACCGGCATACAAATTTTCATTGAACGGGTTACAACATCATTCTCATATTTTATAAATATATAAATGCATTTTACGTCTGGCTGAGCAGCAATCCACCAAGCCCTTAAGCTCAGGTATAAAACCGCTCACAGTCATAAATTAAATTTGCCACCGAGGTGTTAATAAATCTTGCACTAAGGTTTCACTTCATATGTTCATAAGTTTTTCAAATAGAAAAAAAAGCCTGACAAATTAGATCACCCAAACTTTTCCTGTTCCATCCATTAGCTTAAGCCAAAGAGCCATATACAGCTATGACCACCACTTCCAGATTCAAATTTTTGGGAAATAATAATAAATTAAACCAGCAAACTCATTTATAACTTTTGACCTAACAATTAAAGTGCTATTTTTTACACCACTAGAGACATCAATAGCATAGTTTAGTATGTTGTATAGTATAAGACAATGCACTGTTTGGTGTGTTAAAATATGAAAAATATTTTAAGTAAAAAAAAAACTTAATCTTTAATGATCTCCCAAATTAACTTTGCTTCTTTTTACCATTAAGAAATTTGTAGTCAGTGAAATCAGCAAGAATGCAATCAATCTACATGACAGAAAAGAAACTTATAAAGAACATTATTTTGAATTAAAACTGTTTCTGGGTCCAAGCCTCAACTAATTCCTCAACAGCCATTTATGAGCACTGTGCATCCATGTCACACATTTAAGCTCAGTTTCGTTTTTTACACTGTTTTTTACATGTCTCAGTATCTCGAACACTTGTATTTTATCATTTCAGAAAAAAATCACTCTCTTTACTGGCATCTGAAAATGGTGTTACGTGACGTCACATAAGCAGATTAATGTATCAAATCAATTGATATGCTGCATACATATTGTATACTAAATAACTGACCTTGTAAGCTTGACTTGACTTTAAAATGTGAACAGTTCGCATCATTGGTTTCTAAGAATTCAATGTGTACTAGCTGTTAATGAGAAAAGCTAATTTTGACATTACGTAAGTAGACAGGTCTCTATTAGTTTACATGAGTGGGCAGCTGTTGTGAGCGACTGGCCAATTATGACTGCCAGCCAATGGGCCACATCTGCAGGTAAGCTGCGCCACAAAAATAACACATGACACATTGCTTTGCTCTACAGTTTAACACATTTAGTTTACAAACGTGTCTTATCTTTACATGGAACATTAGAATGCAATGCATGTGATCAAAGGAATGTGCCAGTTTTTTGAGGATGCTCTAATGATGGTCTTAGGTCACTTGGTGTTCTATTGCTAGCAGTTTTCTAAAAGACTATATTTATAGATTCATGTGAAGAGACAAAAAGTACAAATATAGTAGACACACACCTTTTTCAATACAGCTTAAATTGGACCTAAATAGATAAAACCACTCTAAAGGCACACATCTACACATTTATGCATTATTCATTAAACCAGAACAAGCTACTAATGGGAAATTGTTCATTCAGGCTTGCAAAGCTCTTCAGCATGCATTTATGAATGATTAATTTACTTGTAGAGTGATGGGTGGTATGATTGTGCTCTACCATAAACTAGCATCAAAACCTTGACTGGGAGCCTGAATGTCAAGCTATTCTTTGAACCAACAGTTTGCTGCACTGCAACAACTAACAAAAAGTTACTAGACTGGAGCTAAAAAATATCAGATTATAGTTAAAAAAATTGTTCAGAATAATTCCTTAGATACTTATAGGATGAGCATGATTTCACCAAGTACAAGATGTTACTGGGTCAACATTAATGCTGGAACAACATTGCAATCAACCAATCAGATTTGAAGGATAACTTTTCAGGAAATATCTGTTTTAGGCATATGATAAGGGTAAGGTGTTTCTACACCTTTGTTAATCAGCTATCATTTCCCACTGATTTTAGGCATAAATTCTGGGCAGGGTTAGGTTTAGGGACAGAGATTAGGATAATTCTATAATTTTGCACAGCAATGTTGATCCAGGATCAACAAAAAAATGTTGATCCAGGATCATGTCTTACTTGGCAAAAGCACGGCTACCGTAAAAGATCACAGTACATCATTTATACACGCCTTCAAAATTAACTGATTCTATAAAACAAATCAGTCTATCCAGCACTACACATTAGAGAGATTTTTGCTTTGTGACATTCTACATCTAGTTTAATAGATACACTAGGGCTTAACAGAAGAGAGTAAAACAACAGTGAACAAACCCTGATCAATTTTACAACAGAAACAGTGGCATGTAGCACAGATTGAAAGTCCAGTTATGCTGGTGATTGCACGTCTATCTTTGGACCAGTTGCACATTTCCAAGTCCTTCTTAAATCAGGCTACTCAAATCCCATGCATTTGCTTAGATTTTGGAGTAATGTTTAAAATTAGAGATCAGCACTTATCTGCACATCGGATATCTGCCTATATTATTTAAAATAAACTGATGATCACGGCTGATTGTAACATACCGATCAAAGCAGTGTTTTTACTTATAAGCTAATGGTGTGCGTAACAAAATGTGTACCATTTAGAGACTTCCAGTAATGTGGTTGAGAACCACTGCTGTATAGTTTACAGCATTAGTCATAATGACATTTTTTTATTAAGAAAAATTGACATGTAGTCCTATCTGAAATATTTACGAATGAATTAACATTTAATTAATTTAATATCAACATGATCTCATGATCATTTGTATACATTTTATTTAAAATGTGGTTTTATAAAACATGCATTTGGGATATGATAATCAAATGCTTATCGGCTCTCGCCTGTATTCGTCATAGATAGTGACCAGTTGCAACATACCATGTTTCTGGTCAGGTGTTTGAATCTGACGTGTATGTTGTGGGCCCCATAGATATATATATATATATATATATATATATATATTTATTGTGGCGGGAGCCGATCAGCGTCGCCCTGGAAACGGAGGACCAACACCTGGAACTCGTCAGCCCGGGCCAATCGTTCACGGCAGGACACATAAAAAACGAACACAAAACAAGGAAGTGATTGAGCAACGTCTCCATTTTACATGTGTGACTTTCCTGTCTTTTCTCACCAGACGATACGCCGTGAACGAGACGCCCGGGCCACGAAGAAGCACTGGAGCACCGATCACTGCCACCTGGAAAGAAGGAGAAAAGGACTTTTGGGCACAGGAAGCACAGTCACCATCACCCTCCGGGGGGTTTGTGTTCACCTTACCTGCCTGTCTTGTCGTGTTCTCTAGTGCCAATCCTTACAATATATATATATATATATATATACTGTATATATGTAGATGCCTCATTAGTGACTGTTTCTATGGACTGCTATAAGTCATCCGCCATATTGTAGAGGTCTTGACTTTGACATAATTTACCATAGTAATCACCGAATATTCAAATGGTGCCACAATCCTGCAAACCCTAATCCTAAAAACTGTGGGAAATCATAACTGATTAACAAGGGTGTAGAAGCACCTGAGGATGTTGATCCAGGGACATCTTGTACTTGGTGAAATAACACTCACCCATCTTGCACTCCGCAAGATGTTGCCAATTTGAGTTACCAATGGAACATGCTGGGCCGTCTACAAGGAGCATACCAGCTGAATCCCATTGTGCACCATGATCAGTATTGAGGTAATGCAATGTAATGTAACACTTTACAAGTAACAATCAAATGCAAAAAAATTATGCAAACTTGCAATAATTAAATATGTTACAAATTCATCAAATCCCATTTTATTAAGCAGTGTTTTGCTGCTGACCTTTGATCCAGCTCAAACTTATTAATAAAACTAACTAACAATTTTCAATTTTTGTGTTTGGCAGAACAAAGAAATTCATACAAATTTGGGACTACTTGAATATGAGTAAATGATGACAGAATTTTATTTTTTGGGTGAACTATTCCTTTAAGGTCTTTAGGATTGCTTGAAAATTAAAGGCAGATTTGTTTGATTTGAGTTGGAGCTGAACTTTGCAGGTAAGTCAATCGCCAGGAGAATGATTGGGCACCCATGCCTTATTCCTTTCACTCCTACAGTTGCACTATATTGGTGGACTAATGTAAGGAAATAATGCATGAGGATATAAGTGGTCATTCTGAACATGCTCTTGAGTGTACATCAGTGGTAAAAGGGGTATGGGATTGAATGCTCTTGATAGCATCAACTATGGATTCGGAGACTTCTAATTGCAGTCTTGCCGAATAGTGCCCTATTTAAGGGTATGAGCATAATTTCAGACAGTCAAGAGTTTGTATAGGCCCTTCCAATTAGGAAAAACACCAGAAAACAATAACTTCAAAATTCAGGTGAGTGACTGAGTGGCGGAGATGAGATGTAACCAAATCAGTTCATCTTTAGTTAAAGGAATCGTTCACCAAAAATTTAAATTCTGTTATTAATTACTCATCTTCATGTTGTTCCAAACCTGCAAGACCTCCATCCATCTTCGGAACACAAATTAAGCTCAAGGGCACAATAGAACATGTAATTCCTAGAATGTATTCCCAGAGTTCTTGTTCACTCCCTCCTTCTCTGTAAAACGCTTAAGTTCTTCTTAAGTGTTTACAATTATTGAGAGGTGAAGTTGAAGAGGTTATTAAGAGGTGAAGCTGAGTGGCACCAGGGTAACACAGATGAGACAAATTGTTGAGTAAAGATGTTTTCATTTTCTTTGGGTACAAAAAGTAATCTCAAAGCTTCTTAAAAGTACAGTTGAACCCCTGATGTCACATGGATTATTATTATTTACAATTATTTACAAATGTCATGGCTATGGCCCTCAGAATTCATCAAAGATTTCTTCATTTCTGTTCCAAAGAGGAATGAAGTTCTTTTTTTTTTTTTTGTTTTATGATGTTTCCCACGGCGCAGGTGTGCCTTTTGGAGCTGGTTGGAGCTAAACTCTGCAAATACATTTTAGTATTTAAATACATTCAGTTCTAGTAAGAAAAACAAAAACAAATTGTGATTAAAATCTACCTCAACTCATACTTAAAACTATAGGGAGCCCTACAACTAGGATTAACAACATAACCCAATCTTAAAATAAATTAATGTTTGTTTTTAAAAAGATAATCAACGCTTAAAAAAGGATGCAAACATGTAAATTGCACATAATGCAGTTTTTAAATTAACTTATAAATAATAACAATATTTAGTTTTTTTGTTCAATTACAATTAATTGTCTGTTACAGTGTCAGGCATTCAACATGACATTCAACATGACATTTTATTTCCACGGTTTATTGATATATTTATTTATTTTTCATTGTTGAAACACTGATTGAGCAATTACATAAGGCATGAGATGTTAAGTCATGTTCAATCATGTTAAAACGAGTCGTAAAGAGGAAGGAATGATGACATTTACTTGTGCTCTGCTCTGGACAAGTCTGTGGCACATAATGGCTCAGACATGGGAACCGGAGCTGATTGCTCAAGTCAGTGCTTGTGTGGGGTATAATACCAACATGTTTCTGAACCATCCCAGAAGCGTCTCTTCAAGGTGTTTACAGTGATCTGTCATGCAACATTGAAGACACCATTTATTATTAAACATTTCTGAAAAATATACTGTATTTGTAAAAGAAATACTGCCCATGCATACTAAACCAAAGACTCAAATCGAAATGGTTTGGTAGGCAAAGGTGTACCGTTACACCCCTAAAACCTTAGTGTAAAAACCTTTGTATATGCATCATGATTTTGCAATAAGAAGAAAATGGGTTTGTTACCCAAAGGCAAGGTTTAAGAAATCACAGTGCATTTCTTTCTCCTCTCACATCCTCCAAGAGAACATCACCAAGATTTATCAGCTGAATGTGTTGACTGAGCAGCTAGAGTGAGTAAGTCAGAGATAACACACACAATGAGGTGTCTGGGGAGCCATGGTGATCTCTCCATCCTCAGAGTTGATGATGATCACAATAATGCTTAGTTTCTAGAGAGCACATTCAAGCCTTCATCAATAGTGAACAGGAACAACTCTCTTTCGTGATGTGTAGCCTATTATGCAACAGACCCTTATTGGGAAAAAGTTGTGCTGCTAGATATGTTTTTTGGAAACCATGATACATCTATTTCCTTTTACATTTTCAGTTAAAGGGACACTGCTCTGGAACAGTTTGCCAGTTGATTTGAAAATGCAAACAGAATTGAACATTTTCCCCAGAAATATAAAAAATTGGTTCAAACAAAAACAGGTTTGTAAAATTGATGGTTGTTCACAGTCTTAGATTTTTGTAATGTTTACTGTACTTGTCATTGTACTTAAGCTGAGGCAAATCAGATCAAAATGCAGCTTTATTATTTATTTGAAGTTGCAATAAGTGATTACCTTCAGAAACGTGTTTTGTTATGCTGGTTGAAAGTCTCTTCACATCTCAAAAAAAAGTTCAAGCTAAAAGTCTGTGAAACCTAAAACAGAACGTATCCATGACAGTACCTCACTTTGATGCTAATGTTTAATGTTAACTGTCAAAACATAAAACATAATTTACCCTGTTTTATCTGCAAGGTTGTGATTTTTGGGGCAAAGCAGCCATTCTTTGTACTGAACAAGTAGTTAGCTTATAAATCCCTGGCACGCTACTTAATAACGGGGCAGCTTGCAGGACATGCTGAGTTACCATATAGCTCTAATGATACAATACTGAGGAGTTTGATGGGATCAGTGCACTGCTTGTCGGAATTAGTGGTCTATGCCTTTCTCTGTGGCTTGCTCCAACTCATGAACATTTCACGAGTTCGGGCTTGTCGGCATTAAGATTAAGCAAAGTTTGTTTGGTGTGCTGCTCAGGGAGAATACTGAGGGTTAAAAGGGCTGCCAGGTCTTAGGGGAAATAGCCGTAAGGGCTCAGGAGGGGGAAGAGGCAGACAGCCAGATCCCAACCCTGAGCGCTCCCCCTGGAGGAAAGTAGGAGGAGTAGGGGCGGAGGGGGGATACTGAGATCGAAATAAGGAAGGAAGAAGTTTTGGCTATTTATAGGGCTAGGAAAGGAATCTGAAAGGAAGATAGAATAATTGGAATATTAGAGAGGCGGAGATCATGATTCACTGCCTTCATGCCCTCTTCCGAAATGAGTTTGGTAAACTATATGTGTGGATATTTGGATTGAATACGTCTATTTAATTAAATTAAAGGTTTGCAAGTACACAACTGTATCTACATATAAAATACATTATAGTGAGGTAATTTGCTCTTCAAGGGCACCTTTTATAATGGTGGCTCTTTCCAAAATGACAGAGTCATTTGTCAAGAAGTGGAATATTAATTTAGTCACCAGTATCCCCCATAGTGCAATGCACCTGTTTAGCGTATGTGGTCCTACTAAGCTTCTAAAACGTCAACCTTAATTTTCAAACTAACCCACTGAGATGACCAGAGTGATGCTGTGTTAAACAGAACAACATACTTGTACTACCAATTGTCTGAATGTGTGCAGTTGTTTGTTTTTTCTGTATGTCTCTCAAACATGTGGCCCCAGAGGTCCCTCATTGCATGTAACACTAATGAATATTTAAACACACAGTCACTCACAGAGAATCATGAGATCAATAGAGCACAGTGCAAAAATTCAGGGGAAGCACAGCTCTTTACATACCTATGGGCAGATTTTCTGCTTTGATGCATTTCTCTTTTAAATATGTCATTGTTGACTCCCCGTTGGAGCTCAAGGCTCACCCCTGATGTGCGAGTAACGCAATCTGACCTGTGCTTGATGAAAGCTGAATTTGAGCATATGCTCAAAACGAACACTGTAAAACATCTGTTCTTGTTTAAGCAAGAATCATTTGTACTATGCAGTAATAAAAATAAAATAAATTAAGATTTCGTAAAAAACAATACCTTACCCGGTAACACTTTATTATAACTACACATATGAGTCATTAGTTAAGCAATAGTAAATAGTTAATAAATAATTTATAAAGCATTGTTCCTACATTAAATACACATTAGTCAGCAGTTTATAAAGTGTTAGTAAATGATTAATAAACTATTTAATTGTGCATTTATATATCTTATTATTCAGACATATAGTAACAGTTCCTTAGTGTACAAACAAAGGCTTTATTGACACATTTCCACTGTAACTCATGATTAA
Source organism: Enteromius anoplus (assembly GCA_032359395.1). Lineage (NCBI taxonomy): Eukaryota > Metazoa > Chordata > Actinopteri > Cypriniformes > Cyprinidae > Enteromius > Enteromius anoplus. The sequence continues at coordinate 1,370,520 of JAUMHG010000008.1, read as the reverse complement.
TTCATGTAGTTATAAAACATTTACTAGATGTCAGGGAAGTAAAGTCTATTTATGCCTTGTAGAGCATTTACAAAGGAGATTAAAATTACAAAGTTAGCTTCTAAACAGAAAAGGAAAAACACAACACAGAGTGAAACAGACCATAGAAATTTTAAGATTTATTTTAAGATGGAAAAGAAATCAAACTGTGCAACTTTACATATAAATGAATATAAACCGATTTGATATTTGTCACGATGTCGGCGCGTTTCAGAGCTCGCGCTCTCGCTTCCTCGGCGAGCAAGGCAAAGGCACGGGCACGGCAGGCAGGACACGGAAACAGAGATTCTAATTTTAACTGGATTTAATAAACAAAAGAAACAAAGGAAAACGCGGAGAGCTGCGCAGAGCTCAGACACACAGACAACACGGAACGTTAACAGGACATGACAAGCACTGAAAGGACGCGACTTAAATACACAACACTGATGATAAGAAATTAATGACACCTGGGGAGACGATTACACACAAAGGACCTGGGCGGGGTTTACAGAATGACAGGAGAACACGAGGAAGACTGAATGAAAACAAAAACACAGATCACGAAGACATGGAATGCCTGGAGGGCGTGACAATATTAAATTAAAAAGCAACCTCTGCAAAAATTAAACTATACAAATATCATCTTGATACAAAATTAAATTACATGTAAAATAAACCTCTGCAATGTCATAAAAAATTATAATTCCTGCAAACCTCCAGAAAACATAACTGTGCAGAAAAAAATTCAAATTCAATTCAATTCAAATTTATTTGTATAGCGCTTTTCATGATACATATCTGTAACGTTCTGTTTGAAGGACAACGAAATAAAGTTGAGAGCCAACAATTAAATATTTCTTGTCCATAAAATGGAGAGGGAATAAACGAAGGAGGTAGGTATAAAGTAAAGTAAAGGATCTCCCAATCATTAGTGCAGCGATCTCCGGATCCCTTCTCTGTGTGACTCTCTCAGAGACTTATCTTTGCATTACAGGTTATCTCCAGCACGGCGGGAATGTAACTGGCATTCAGGTGAGGGAAGCGTGTACAGATCAACGTGCTCAATTAAAACCTGGATTCCTCTTGCAGTCTTTAGTAACGGAGCTTCTGGGATTCACAGCTCAGGTAAGCAATGCAGGTAAGTATACAGGTAAGTATAGGAAGAGTTCAGTTTTCTTACGATCCTTCAGATCTCAGGCAGTAGCGTGCAGGTGAGTGTGTTTCATCTTCTCTTTGTCTTTGGTTAGCAGGATATTCTGTGGCATAAAGGTGAGTATCAAGGCTGAGGCAAAAGGATAAAGAGGTATGGAAGTTACCACGAGCTCCGACAGAGAAGCTGCAGAGTTGTTAGGTTTTTAAAGGTGAGTACTAATTGCCATCAGGTGATACTAATCAAAACTCATGAGACTGAGAGCGTGGAAAAGAGTCTGACCTGGGATCAGTGGCAGTCGAAGACGTGACAATATCATTTCAAAGCAGCTTTACACCAAAGTAATGTTTTACAGTATATGTAGTAATAGTTTGTACATGTACATATGGCATAGATGT
>JAUMHG010000008.1:1354307-1365042 GCA_032359395.1 Enteromius anoplus | reverse complement strand
CAGCACAAACGTAGCACAAACGAATGGCATAGTTTTGGACATTATTTCTTTTTATGGGGTGCCAACTTCACGGAGGTATGAGAAATTAGTTAGACGGTCGCTTTTTATGCATGGGGTGTGTGCACTCAGAAAATCGTGTATAAGAAGTTTAAACTATTATTGGTTAAGACACATGATTTCAGCACAATAAACATGATAATCAGAATTAAAACATGTTTTTTAGCAGATATAATATGCAGCAGCTCTATTCTGAAAAAGGGGATTGGAAAATGCAGCTGATATGCATTTAAAGAGACATGCTCTAATACAGCATGCTTCTGCTTCCACTTAAAATAGTATTTTGAGCTAAAACTTCACATACATATTCTGGGGACACCTGAGACTTATATGTTGTAAAAAAAGGGCATAATTCAGTATGGCTGCGTCCGAAATCGCATACTTCTTAAGTAGGTTCTACATTTAAAACCGAACTTACTACCCGACCGTTAAAACAGTACGTTCTATATAGTATGAATGGAACTCGGACATACTACATCCGCCATATTGATGCTGTCACGTGTCACGACAATTTAAACTTTCAATAAGTCATCCCTTTATTTAGATTGTGTTAAACAAGTGTAATTTCACAATAAACAACGTTTTCTTTATGAGGTGCTTACACTTAAAATGAGCTGCGTCTCCACTTTCCGCCATTTTTTTAATATGACGCCTCCTATCCGGGAGCCTCATGGGATAGGAAAATGTTCATGGTATGCTTACTATATAATTCGGCCGGAAGCTGTAGGTCATCCGGTTTTTTTTCGGATACTATGAATTTGGACATACTACTCGCCTCGCATACTGTTTTTCACGTACTATATACATGTAGTAGGGAAGTAAGCGATTTCGGACGCAGCGTATGCCTCCTTTAAAGGTTTATCAGACCAAAAAAAAGAAAAAAAATCTTATGTTGCTCAAACCCATGCGTATTTTTATGTAACACATAATATTATGTCAGGTCACAGTGGCTATTCACTTTTACTACATGATATTTCCATCTAATGAAAGTGAATAATGACTGAGGCTGAAGGGTGAATAAGTAATATCTGTAAGTATTGTAATATCTTGCATCTAAAGGGTTCGGCTAACAAAAGTTTGAGAACCTGCCAGACAGAACACTTGATGAATTTTCTTTTTTAAGCTATTGGTTAAACTAAGATACTGTCTGATTATTAGTACTGTTTATAGTCTGCATGACCATATTCTAAATCTTTTAAGCCTACCCAATACCTACATATAACTACTTATTAACTATATATGACCCTGGACCACAAAACCAGTCAAAAGCATCACAGGTATATTTGCAGTAATAGCCAAAAATAATCTTTTTGGGTAAAAATTATTGATTTCTTTTTATTAATTTTATGGTTAAAATAATTAGCATATTAAGTAAAGACTTCCATGTTGCATGCAGTGTTTTTTTTTCCTACAGTAAATACATATAAACGTATGATTTAATATGCATTGCTAAATACTTCATTTGGACAAACTATACACCAATGGAAAGCATTTAGGTGATGTATTAATGTTTTTTTTTTATTATCCTTGACTGGTTTTCTGGTCCAGGGTCACATATAGTGAATGTGTTCCTCTTTTAAAGTGTTACCAAACCACCCTAGAGGACAGCACCACATCTTCTAACCTTGGCAGTATTGTAGTGTTGTCTCCATGGCACACTTCCTCTCACTGTCCCAGCGGATCTTAGCTGAGCCAGTACATTCTGTATCTTCTGGCTGCTGTCCTTGCCACAGGTACACTTCCATCCTGTTATCCACCAAGAACAAGGCTACAGAGAATAAGAAGGATAGACAAAGGATATATGAATTGACATTTTGCAATGTGCAGCACATCCAATACAATATCACTGTCAATTCCCATTAGAAGAATCCATGATTACAGTCACATATAATAACATTATATACCAGGCTGAGGTCCTGAATACAAGTTCTCCTGAAGGAATGGCATGGCCATTGCAGTTCCTGTAATTTGGGCAGGCCCATACTGCTCCTCTGCCTGAAAAGTCCCACCGCAGGCACTCAGACGGAAAAGACGTGGTGTGAAATTATATTTACCTGGATCTGCAAACAAACAAAGACAATTACATACACTGCTCAAAAAAAGTAAAGGGAACACTTAAACAACACAATGTAATTCCAAGTCAATCACATGTCTGTGAAATCAAACTGCCCACTTCAGAAACAACACTGATTGACAATCAATTTCACATGCTGTTGTGCAAATGAAATAGACAACAGGTGGAAATTATAGGCAATTAGCAAGACACCCCCAATAAAGGAGTGCTTCTGCAGGTGGTGACTCACAGACCACTTCTCAGTTCCTATGCTTTCTGGCTGATGTTTTGGTCACTTTTGAATGCTAGTGGTGCTTTCACTCTAGTGGTAGCATGAGACGGAGTCTACAAACCACACAAGTGCCTCAGGTAGTGCAGCTCATCCAGGATGGCACATCAGTGCGAGCTGTGGCAAGAAGGTTTGCTTTGTCTGTCAGTGTAGTGTCCAGAGCCGGAAGGCGCTACCAGAAAACAGGCCAGTACATCAGGAGATGTGGAGGAGGCCGTAAGAGGGCAACAACCCAGCAGCAGGACCGCAACCTCTGCCTTTGTGCAAGGAGGAACAGGAGGAGCACTGCCAGAGCCCTCCAAAATGACCTCCAGCAGGGCACAAATGTGTATGTGTCTGCTCAAACAGTCAGAAACAGACTCCATGAGGGTGGTATGAGGGCCAGATGGCCACAGGTGGGGGTTGTGCTTACAGCCCAACACCGTGCAGGACAATTGGCATTTGCCAGAGAACACCAAGATTGGCAAATTTACCACTGGCGCCTTGTGCTCTTCACAGATGAAAGCAGGTTCACACTGAGCACATGTGACAGAGCCTGGAGACAGCGTGGAGAATGTTCTACTGCCTGCAACATCCTCCAGCACGACTGGTTTAGGCAGTGGGTCAGTAATGGTGTGGGGTGGCATTTTTTTGGAGGGCCTCCATGTGCTCGCCAGAGGTAGCCTGACTGCCATTAGGTACCGAGATGGTGATGATCCTCAGACCCCTTGTGAGACCATACTGTATGTCGGTGCGGTTGGACTTGGGATCCTCCTAATGCAAGACAATGCAAGACCTCATGTGGCTGGAGTGTGTCAGCAGTTCCTGCAAGATGAAGGCACTGATGCTGTGGACTGGCCCGGCTGTTCCCCAGAGCTGAATTCAATTGAGCACATCTGGGACATCATGTCTTGCTCCATCCACCATCGCCACATTGCACCACAGACTGTCCAAGAGCCACCTCATCAGGAGCATGCCCAGGCGTGGTAGGGAGGTCATACAGGCACTTGGAGGCCACACACACACACACTACTGAGCCTCATTTTGACTTGTTTTAAGGACATTACATCAAAGTTAGATCAGCCTGTAGTGTCTTTTTTCAACTTCAATTTTGAGCGTGACCCCAAATCCAGACCTCCATGGGTTAATAAATTTTATTTCCATTGATAATATTTGTGTGATTTTGTTGTCAACACATTCAACTATGTAAAAAACTAAGTATTTATTAAGAATATTTCATTAATTCAGATCTAGGATGTGTTATTTTAGTGTTCTCTTTATTTTTTTAAGCAGTGTATCTGTAAATCATACAGTCTCATGGGCTCTGCTTCAAATCTTAGTGAGGTGCCTAAATAGGCAGCAAGGCATCATGTGCACATAAAAAACGTAAGCAGACACTTTTTTTGGTCGCTGCAAGACAGACTTCAGTATAGGAGATGGATTAAAATGAGCTCCCAAAACTTACTGCTAGATTCTGAAGATAAAATAAGAGTGTGTGTGTACATCAACAGTCACTTTCAACTTATAAACTCAAACATATTACAAAATCCAGCAATTCATACTTTAATATTGCTTTAATATTGCATTCTTCTCATTGGCATTTGATTTTTTTTTTTTTTTTTCAGTCTGAGGTTAATCCCTTTTTTGGCTCAATTTATCTAGAAAAGAAAATCTGATTAATTATTAAGCACACCTGAATATAATTTCACTTCCACCCTTTAAATCAACACACATACACATATATATTACTTATAAATGATAAAATACAAAATTAATAGTAGCTATTAATATTTCGTAGTAACTATTTTAAGAGTTCATCTAAAGTAGGGGTTCATTTTAAAGGGGTCATACGGTGGTACATGCACTCTTAAAAGCTGTTTGGACTGAAATTTGTGTTGGGAGTGTGAGTACACAACTACCCTACAATGATAAAGATCCCCAAGTAGTTTTCTTTTGATTTAATAAAAATAAGTTGCCCCTTCTGAAATCAAGCCATTCTCAAATGCATGTCGGTGTGGCGTCACACAGACAGAGGCCACACCCACAATAAATGATTGACAGCAGCGTGTCACACAGACTGAACTGCAGTGTTGCCAACCTAGCGACTTTGTTACTAGATTTAGCGACTTTTCAGACCCCCTTGATGACAATTTTTCAAAAAAGCGACTAGCGACAAATCGAGCGAGTCTCTGGTAGTGCCGCGCGAGCTCGAGCTCTTGTTCTTGTTCTCCCAGCGCGCGCATACACCTCTCTCTGCATCTGTTCTGCTCAGTGAGCGGCTGAGAGGAGCAGAGCTTTCAGTTAAAATAGATATTATGTTGCTTCTAACTCGATTTAGTCACAGCAAAATCACAGCATAGCCATCGTCTTTGTTTTTTTACGTGTATTTAATTTAATCAGAAAACGGCTTGATTATAAATCAGGATATTAATCCAGATTAACATCTTGTAAGGTAGAGCTAGTTTAACCTTATAATGGGGTGCGTCTGTTTTTCTGACAACAGAAACCATTAAATATATCAGTGAAAACAGTTATATTGAGAATGTGGGTGCATTAAATGACATTATGTGACTACAGAGAAGCAAGATAATATGACGCACTGACGTAATGAATATGCAAATTTACGTATGCCGTCATCCAGCGACATCTATCGACTTTTCAAGCTGGCTTTAGCTACTTTCCATTAAAAAAAGTTGGCAGCACTGCTGAACTGGTGTCTTACCTCAGACCCGCAATTCCTAAGCGATGGAGCTGTTTTGTTGTTGAATGTATTAATGAAGATAGCAGTAGTGATTTACTCCCGACATCAGAGTGACTGAAGACGCAGAGAAATAACGTTACCTTTGGTTCTGAAGGTAAACGCACTCTTGATTAACCGGAATGTGTTTATGTTCGCAAAAATCATTCATGATCCAGCCTCACCTACAGAAGCAGTGAGTATAATGTCTTTTAATGAATCTTTGCAAATCGCCTTTCCTAATAATGTGCTAATCCTCTGAGAGCGACTCAGAAAAGAGGGGCGGAGTCAGCGGAGCTCGTAAAGATTTAAAGGGGAAGTACGCAGAACAGAGTAATTTCAAAAGAGCTATTTTTGAAAGAGGAAAATGAGGGTTTTTAAAACTCCCTTTGAGGAATTTTAAAACAAACTATATTACAAACTTTCCATTAAGACCCTAAAGAATCATATGAGCTAGTGGAAAACTGGGTTTGTATGACCCCTTTAAGCATTAGTTGACTAATCACAAGTTTATTAAATTACATATTTAAATGTATGACCAAAAAGTGAATGGCCATGTAAAGTTGCTAATGCTTAAATATTTCAGATTATAAGTGTGCTGGATGAATGATGAGCAAGCGACTAATAAAATTTTGGTAGATGAAGCCTCTTCTGGTTGACTAACAATAAGCTGATTATTAGGGGGCAGCCCTATTACAAATAAACATTTTCTTTTGTACCTTGCAGCATGCAGTCATACGATTTCCTGTCCTGCTTGCCAAGAGCATCCCAGAATTCCTTGGGCTCAGCTCCTTCCTCTATCTCATGCACTTTCAAACTGCTGTTACTGTTCAAACCCAGCTCACAAGCACAACTGTAAAGTGCATATAAACACAAAATCACCAAAATGTTATCACATTTCTGTTCAGACAGAGTGAATCAATGGATATATCTGCTCACATTTGAGTAAGGCGCTCCACGGTCCTCTTGCCCACTTTCTGAGCACCTGGATGAGACTTACAGCCGTGCCACAAGTAAAGCTGTCCCTTCTGTACACCCAGCAGAAGCAAACTAGCACGAGAGCGCAGGCTTGCACAACAGCACTTTACTTCAACCAGTGAGCCTTCCATCTCGGTTTCTCCACGCACGCAGAACAAATGCCAGTCTCCTGACAGGAAAAGACACATTAAAATCACATACGCAATGCAATTACTGCATATTTTTAAAAGAGGTCTGGTAAATATTAGTCATTGTTTTCTTAGTTTATTACTCGTGTTTTTGGAGCTATCATCCCTGGAGCCCCGGTGGATGACTAGCCCTCCCTGGAAGAGTTGGAGGAAGCAGGGCGGTTCTTTTCCCTGTGTGACCAGCACTTGCGCGCCCCTGTGGTTGCCCAGCTCTACCGTCATGAGGGCAGATGTGCCACGCCCACTGACACTAGAGTGACGTCCCTGCCAAAAAAAGCATGCTATGCGTTCCCTGCCTGGGCCAGCTGTACTCATTTCACCAGGCTTTTGTCTTTTACCCACTGTGAACACATGTGATAAAATATTTAGCACCTAATTCAGCTTCTATTGAAGTATATCATTTTCACAACTGATACATTTGTTGACTTACTGAATGTGATTGTTACCTTTTCCTTGCTGGTCTTTTTTCATCATAAACATTGAAAACTATATGCATATATGAAAAAAAAATAGTAGCATATATTTTTCTAATGCCATGTCACCATTTTAGGCTATTTTCATGACAAAAAAAACAAAACAAAAAATACAAAAAAGTTATATACTAAAAGTACAGTATTTATTTAAATTAGTAACATTACTAATTTAAGGTAATTTTCTAAATTACTTGTCTTTCATGTCACTTTTGATCAATTGAATGTGCTCCTGATGAACAAAATATCGATTTTTTAGTAAATTAACATTGTAGTTTTACTTGTAGTTTGCCATCTTACCAAGTGTTCAAGTGACATTTAAGCTAAAGTTGTCTCACTTACCAATATTAGTGACAGAGTATTTCCAGCAGATGACATAGGTGTCACCCTCGTGCAGTTGACCCACGCTCTCCGGTGGTATCTCAAAGTCATCAAACTCACGGATGTGCCATGCGTCCACAGCTAAGGTGGCCAGCTCAGCTTGCCGACCATCCTCAGAAAGTACCAATCCATGACCTCTCTGCACATCTACGCCCTCCAGCACCATCTTCACAGGACCTGACATTCCTGCCACCATCTCTGCGACATCACACGGCTTCAACTCAGAGTCACAGGTGGGAAGGTGCTGAAAGACTGGACTCTGGAGAAAATAGAGAAAATGCAGATTGACAGTGTCTTTTCAAATGGAAAAAGAAGTGTCTTTTTATGAGTGTTTTGTCTTTTACCTTCACCTCCTCCACCACTGGTTCATCCTTCTTCCTCTCTGCCCAGTCTAAAAACTTCTCTTTGAACAAAGCAGTTTCATTGTGTTCTGACAGCCGACCAAACAGGGCCCAGCTCGGCCTGCCCTCACCTTGTCTGCACACAAACATAGACATAAGTATGAAAGAAAAAGAGCAGAATTCTTGATATTCAGTTCCAGCTCTTAAATATATGCATTTCTGAATTGAATGTAAAGACAGAGAAAGACTGAACAAACAAAAACAGCATTATCATGCTATAATCATCTTCAAACACTTGGGGGCAGTATTGCAGTTGCACATATCAGTCTGTTTGTGAGGATACATGTGTCCTGGTTTTGATGGCAGCATTCAGAGTTCAGCATTTTTTGAGAGCCTAATCCAGAATTTTCTCAAAACTCAAGACTTCACCTACAAAATCCTAATCTGTGAAGATTGGTTCTACAAGATTGTTTTTATCACCAACAGAGAAGTTATGAGCATGAATGGTCAGTAAAGAGGTCACTCACTTAGGGGTGTCTTTATTAGCTGAGAAGGGGTCAAGAGGGTTGACCCTGCAAGTGCTGTAGTCATACGCTCCACCCCAGATCTGTTTGCCCAACTGTACTGCCACCTTCCTGTCACTCAAAGGAACATCCTTTCCTGTCCAAACATACACCTCGCTACCGAAGTCAAACACCAGCGCCTGCCAAATATACTTTCAGTTAGGTTCAGTGTAATGGGATTAAGCACAGTTCATCAGGAAACACAAACATGTACACTAGGGATGGGACGATACACCTACCCCCTGATTCTACAATCAAGATACTTGAGTGGTGATACAATACGTATTGCAATTTTTTATTTACACATTTTCAAAACAGTACTACCATCTTAAAATATAGGTGAGAATCTTGGTTTCAATTCAATTACGATTATCATTATCAACTCAATGGCCCGGTTTCACAAACATGGCTTAGCTTAAGGTACAGTAAATTGCGATTTATAGATGAATCTATTTTTTTTTTTTCCTATCCCTAATGCAACAAGTGAACAAACCACAAAAAGAGGTTTTAAATGTCACACCTCCTTAGAGTTAAGAAGAGTGACACTGGGGATGGATGCGCAGGCCCCCTCATAAGGAACCATCTTATCTTCCACCAGCCTATAGACACAGTTTGACTCCACTACCGCACTCTCATATAGTTCATCTTCCTCCGGCTCCCCTGCACCTAGTAAAAAACACAAACAGAAACAAGTTTAAAAAACAGACAACAAAACAAACAAAAACAGACCTAAATCTAAAAAAAACAGACATAAATCTGTAAAAAAACAGACATAAACACAAAAGAAACTGAAGTAACTTGAAACTAACTTAATTCTGAGGATAAACTGAAATTGATTGTGTACCAAGAACAAATCATCTGCTTATACACAATTAATAATGAGTCTGTTTTTGATAAATAAAATATTATTGTTATTTAAACACTGGTGCTCCATGTGCAGAACCTGTAAGGATATGTGCATGTACCTCTGTAATCAGTCTTTCCTCCCAGCAGACTCCAGAACTCTTTGGCTGAACGGTTGTCCGTGTTGATTCCCTCCTCTAGCACAGTGACCTGGGGAGCTTTGCAGCCCAGATCTCTCTTTGTCTGGACATACTGCGCCATCTCTGATCCCTGACAAACACACAATGTGAGCATAATTTGCAATTCAGCTTTATTTTCTTTATGTAGTTATGTTGATATTGTTAATTAAAACAAGTAAAATCATTTTTAATGATGTTTTTTTTTTTTATGTTTGATAAATCAAATAAGACCAAATATAAATATTAGAAAAAAACAAAACAAACAAAAAAAAACTAATGAAGCAAAAAAACAAACAAAAAAAGACTTTGTGAAAAGTAAAAAAATGGAACAGAATTTGGTTTCATTTGTGGTATAGAATTACCCAGGGTTAATTACAGTACACCAAGTGTAAAAAGCCCTGTAATAAATAAAGTACAAACATTACTGAAACTAAAGCTATTCAAATGTACTTAAACAATAATAAAAAAATGACAAAGGCACATACATTTATAAAAACGAATGAAAATAAGCAGTAATAGCAATCAGTTGCACCTTGGCTTTTTCGATTACATTGCCAAATTCTCCACTCCAGAAGAAGCAGTGTTTGGGAGTGATGAGCAGATAGCAGTCACCACTGTTCAGAGAGCTGGCTGTGGGTTCAACCAGACGCACCTGAACATGCCTGCGCCCTGTGTGGATTATTAAACAAATGTTAAAAGCAGATGCTGCATATTTAAGACATAAAAACAAAATGTTGCATGACCCTTGACCACTTTACCTTTAATGTGAATCAGCATAAGCTTGTGAAAAGGCACAGCGCTGTTGTTGGTCACGACCTCCGTAGATTTCACGTTCCGCAGATTGACTTTCTTAAAATTTTCTTTGCTGGCCAGCCCTGCCAAAGCGGTGTCTGCCAAATTTGAGTGTTTGGCCACTGAATTAACACAGATAAGAGTCTTTTAAATTAAAATAAGAGTGTTCCTATTTGAAATATTTCCATTATAACTGCTACTTCAATACAACAAGAATGTACAGCAAATTAGCTGCATTAAGAAAGAAAATGCATTCAAAATGTACTTGTTAAAATTTCGAAACACAGGATTTTATTCTTAAATAACATGTGTTAAATTTCTCAAGTGGGGGGAACAAAACATTCCATAAATTCACCACAAAATGTAAATAACAAACTTAGGTTGCACTTTATTTTGATAGTCTACTTTGAACATTCTGCTAACTATAAGTAACTTTGTGCCTACATGTCAACCACATTAACTAATTCTCATTCATTTGCCACTACACATCTACTAGAAGAGTAGATTTTAGGTTTAGGGTTAGTAAAATAAGTTGACATATACTTACAAACTTTCTCATAGTCAATATGTTGTGGATCCATCAAATTAAAGTGTTAGAATTTATTAAGCAGACAGTCTTCTAATACTATAATGACTGCTAGTTAACATGTAGTTGCAAAGTTACTTACTGTTAGCAGAATTCCTAAAGTGGACTATCAAAATAAAGGGCGTTTCTCAATGTCAAGGAAGGCTCCTCGGAAGCCAGTATTTCGAGGATGCTACATCATCGACATCCGTCGAAGGACTGTTCCAATGTTGAGGATCCTCGGAATTTCAACCAAGGACTGAGTCCTTCGTTCGAAAATAATCCCATACACAGGAAAGGATGCATAAGTGTAGCCTTCG
>JAUMHG010000008.1:1338013-1350110 GCA_032359395.1 Enteromius anoplus | reverse complement strand
CGAGATGTGGATGAAAGGGAAAGCTGATGATTTTATACTGTTTGGAAAGGGTTTGATTGGGTGATAGTAACGAGGGAGAGGTTTAGCTGATTGCTAACAGCTGCGGGAAATCGTCTAGCGATTCACTCGAAACTATGTTATTACATTAACATTAACATTACTACTCAAACATATATATATATATATATATATAAGGTTGGATGCCTAATCCCTCCATCGTTCACGCTGAACAGTAGAACAGTAGTTCAATGAGCAACGCTGAGAAACAGCCAATCAGAGCATTATTATTAATTATTAATTAATATTCAGGGTCAAATTGGGGTTGTAAATGGACCTGTAAAACCGTTTCTGGGCATTTTTTCCCCGTACCTAAGCTACATACCTTCTATGTATATATCAGAGAACAATTTAAAATATTCTCTCAAAGCATTTTTATGGCACCTTTAATTTCGTGGTGTATGTCTCACCAAAGGTTTAGGGGTTCTTCACATGCAGCGCGTTTTGCGCGCGCAAGCTCTTAATTTTCAATAGAGCCGCGCAGTTTAAAATCCAAAGCAGAAATTATTTTGTAACTGACAGGGCTTTCTTGGTTGCCGCTACAGGCGCGCGCAAAGCACTTTGAAATTGGTGGAGGAAGCGACGCGCCTCGCGTTTTCCACTCGTTTTTAGTCACTTCGTAAACGTACCCTTATGTTACATTTAATGCTAAAGTATCGTTAACGTCAATACAAACCTTATTTCAGTGTGTTAGAGCAGAAAGATGCAGCTCTGGTTAAACAGCTGGATGTTGGGTTGCAATGGCAAAGGGAAACGTTACCTGAATGCCGCGGGTAATAGTTTGTGATGTGTGTGTTTCTGGTTCTCGTCTGTTTGGGGGTGGGAGGAGCAGATGCGGGTTTCCAGTCCCGTCGTTTGCGCTGCCTTGTTAAGCGAAAAACTGAAAACATTATGTTTTACACAGTTTATTCTCTCTCTTTCTTTTTTTTCTGAATCGTTCGGTTCGTATGCGTTCCGAACCGAAAGCCTCGTACCGAACGGTTCAATACGATACGACGTACCGTTACACCCCTACCCTCAAGGAATCTTATGTGCATATGACCTTCATCTTTCAGATGAATCCAATTGGAGTAATATTAAAAAGCTTCCTGGCTTTTCCAAGCTTTTTTATGGCATGGGTGGGAATTTTTGTTTAACAGTCTAAAAATAATTAAATAAAGAGCATTTATCCTTATTAAAATGTGCATCACATGGCTCTGGGATGTGAATAAAGGCCACCAGTAGTTTATAGTTTTTTTGTAAAAAAACAAACAAACCAATAAAAAACTAAACATTTACATCAATATTACTTTCTCTCCGTTTCTGTATTCATCACTAATCCCCAAGTTTTAACATGGATGGATATGCTTGATTTGAATTTGTCTGAAGGGAGAAAGCCACATACACATAGGATGTCATGAGGGATAGTAAAACATGGACTAATTTAAATTTTTGGGTGAATTAACCTTTTAACCCTTAAATGCATTTCTTGGGTTTTTATCAACCCGGTACATTTCTCTACCCTATCCCTCCTTCGTTGTAGTTGAATATCAACTTTCTTCGTATTCCTCAATTTGTTAATTCTAAACAATATAAAAATAATATATATATATATATATATATATATATATAAAATAGACAGTCTGTTTTTTTAATTTGTTGTCAAAAGGGTAGGGTTGCTACAGACCCGAGATATGTAAATGAGTAAGTTTTTTTTTTTGTGCGACTATAAGACTAAGAGTTCTGGTAGTCAGTCATAAAAACAAATATAATCAGCAAATATTTTACAGGTTTGAATGGCGCCACCAACTTTAACGAGCAATTACTACACAATGAAATATAAATGTCACTGCAATTTTTTGTAGTATGTGGAGAATAACCTGCAAAATTTAAATGATCTGCATTTTTACAACAAAGCACAACACATGCAAGCCAAGTAGCATGCCATCGTTGTGGCCGTGTAAGACATTACCGAAAAATGTGTACTGTTGCAAAAGAGAAAAAGTGTCGCTCCTGTGGCAAAGACAACTTTGCAGCATTTTGCCATACAAAATAGGACTTAAAGTAAACCGAGTGACAAATAAGACACCACACAACAAAGTGTTGAAGGACATCATGGTAGAAGACAAGAATCCTAAATGGGTGTTCATTCTGCAAGAGGACACAAATGAACAACTCATTCTGAAGTTAAGGACTGACATAAGGAAATGTTTACATTCTTACAGGCCTATCGCTCCATTCCACACTACTGGTTGCAGCCCTGGTACTGTACTAAGTTGCCAGAGGTGAATGGTATCATTTCATCTGCAGTGGGAGATACTGCAGTGATACAGAAAGATTGTGTTCAAAAGGAAAAGGGCAGACGGGTTGCTGACAAAAGATTGTTTTACATTGTTTTGTTACATTGTTTTAAAGTTGTTACAAGTCTAATATCTGTTTGGCAAAGATGTTTATTAAGTGATGTTCATGTTAAGCCAAAGTAATAATTTAACTGACAGTATGCAGTGATTAACGTCGTCTTGACTACAGAGACCGTCTCTGCGTTTGATAAATAAATCTCGTCATTATGCATTAACATCACTCTATTTTCCTACTTGATAATGTTCAGTGCTTTGCTACAATTTGTATTGTTAAAAGCGCTATATAAATAAAAGTGACTTGACTTGACATTACTATGCTGTATTGGAAAGTATGCATGCTTGTATATTGATCGATTTTATGTTGAGAGTTTATGAGTAGGGGGAGGCTGCAGACCTGGAGCAGGCAGATCTACAGCCCAGGCAGTTTGTTGTTCCTGATGCATTTAGTAGGAAGATATAAGATGAAATGATTAAACTCATGCCCAAAACTTCATTAATAACCATCCCGCCCACAACAAATAGCAAAGCATTAATGCAAATGTTATTATTTACCTCCACATCTATTTAATCTTCAATAAATACATTTTTAGACCCATCTATAAACATTTTAAAAATAATTTACATAAAAACTCGTATATAATAATAATTTGACATTATTGTTTTCAGTGATGTGAAACCTGTTTATATATCTCAAAAAATGTGTTTAGGGTTTCATGACCCTTTAAAGAAGCAGCAGCCAACTGTACTGGATTTGACAGAAGCTGCATTGAAACAATAAGAAAACAATTTCATAAGAAATTTAGATAATGTTTTCACAATACTTAAATGCAATTTCAAAGGGGACCTTGATGTGGTTTCCTATGCAATAAAATTAGTCAAGTATAACAAAGGCTGTTTGCTGACGAATTCAAACAGAATAAGGATTGGCATCAGCAGGAATATGTCTAACCAAAATTTTCATTTTTGGGGGGACAAATTCATACCCCCTAAAATAATAAAAATTAAAACCAGTATCTTACTTAGGTGTGTTAGACTGGATGATGCTGAAGTCTTCTTCCTCAACCAGGACACTGGAACTTAGAGCAGTGGGTGATAAGCCACTGTAGAACCGCCCAAACGTCTCCTCATCATCCAGTGTCATCACCTCCTTCTCTTTTTCCTCCATCACCTCGATGGTGGAGTTCTTTGTGCCCATAACTCCTATATGTTAAATGAAATGATATAAACAAATCCCTGCATACAACTATATTATGCAATTAGCTGCAAGTTATTAACATTGTACATTAATTAACCTTTATTGTGAAGTCTGTCCAAAAAGGACTCCAGTTTGTCCAGTCTTTTATCTCCTTCAGCATCAGGATGTGTGGAGATTTCTGTCAAAAGGACATTTTCAGACATGGAAGGACACATTGTAAAGACAACAGCCTTAATAATACATCTACTTGGCATGTGAATATTCAAACAGGGCCACAGATGATGTCATGAACTGATACCTTCTAATGGTTTGACTGGTGTGCTGTTGCTGGCTTTCTTGCTGAGGATGATGGGAACCTCCTCTGTGTTAGGTGACATTAAGCCTAACGGGAAACAGACATGTCAACATGAAAACATTCTCATCACTGCTTGACCTACTGGGTGCACAAAACAGCCTGATAAGCTATTTGCACAGATCAGTTATTAGCTTGGTTTGTGCATTGAAAGGTTTCCGGTCTCTTGCACACAGTATAGTCTTTGGCTGGAAATCAAGCAAACAATTTTTTCCCCACCTCTCTTAGCCAATCGTCCTGCCACAGAGAACTGAGAAGAGTCATTAGAAGCTCCTTTGCCTTTAACTTTCCACTGTTCCTCCTTCTCTTGCAAAATCTTCATACGTTGAGCCAAAGACATTTTTGGTTCTACATCTGCAGACGACTTCTAAAGACAGAAACAAAAAAACAACATCAAGCTTTTAAGCTGTTAAGTTGCACTCTGAAACCTTAATAGCACTTAATAACTGAAACAAGCTCAGACTGTTTATAAGTCTTGCAAGAGAAACCACCTACTTAAGTTCATCTGACAAACACACTGGAGATGCATTGGAATATTAAAATATTCAGATATCTGAATACGAACCACAGGTGCAAAGGAGGCCGTTAGCACCAAAACATTGCTTAAAATCATCCGACTGAGCTCTTATCTGTGGCAAATAAATCTCTTAGAATGAAGTAATGTAACACACTTATAGAAAGTCAAGAACCAAAAGCTTCAGAGGCTGCCAATGAAATATATTTCCATGGATGTATGACTTAAAAATCTGTTCTTCAGTTGTAGCAGTAATGACCTCTAATAACAAAATATTGTGTTTTACTGTGTTGGCTAAATTCCCGGTGGTCCACTGGCAAATGAATCTGTTTTCTGCTTTGCTTATGTAGACCAAGTCAGTTCACTGTACATTTTATGGTGCTGAAATGCTATAACAAATATCTTTTCAAGGAATATGAAGGGCTTAAAATTACTGGATCCATTAAACAGAAAAATAGCCATTGATTTATTCAATTTAGCTGACATGATCTGGAGGGAATTTTAATTAGAGGGACAAGTGCCTGCATGTGGAAAAATTCAATGAGAGCGTAGGTTTAAAGCAACTTAAGTGCAATATAGAGTTGCTCATCAACTCAAATATATTTAACTTAAATTATATTTAATTGCTTTCAAATGTAATATTTTCTTCTTAAGAGGAAAGAGGATTTAGTTTTTCACTTATGAGCAAGCATTACTCTAGCTACAAAGTCAGAAATGTGAAATTTCTTGTCTTATCTGTTTTTGGTGACTCTAAAACTAGATATTTAACTTCTTTGTTATTTTTTTTATTTTTATTTTAACAGTAGAACCAAGACAGGAAAAGAGGAAGAACATAGAAGATGTTGTAACCTAGACTAGAACTTGTGTCACCCACAAAAGAACCAAGGCTCAATGCATCAGGGAATTTAAAACCATGGATTTAGAGCATAAAACAACAGTTACAAATTAATCAAAATCTGGTCCTCCAGAAAAATAGTTCTACAAACTGTCAGAATTAAATCGTCCATCCATCATCACCCAACAGCCACTCTCATGAATCAGACACTTCATAAATGGGCCCAATGTCAGTGTTATAATAACAGGTAAGCTGATTGATACTGGAGTCTGTCACTCAGACTGTGACTGAGAATAGGCCCTCAGGACTGAATGGGATGTAGACGGATTTTACTAAACTGAAGGCTTCAAGTCCCACATTTCTTACCTGCCTCCCCACATCTGGAACATATGGTCATCACAGGTGTCCCTTTCTATGCCTAAGTGTGGAAATAAAGTAAATTCCAGAATTTAATTTTCAAAGCCCTGCGGATAAATAATACCTGATGTGTCCCCAGTCCTTTAACTGGAATTTGAACATGAACAGATGTGTACACACTTGTGCACATAAATTTGTGCCAAAAGCTGTTAAGCTTTTAAGCAAATAATTTAAAGGGAATTCCTGGTGTTGTAGGGGAGAAGTTGGAATATTTTCCCTTAAGCCTCACAGGAAGACAACATTTTTTCCATGAAACTCAGGAACCAGAAAAATGTTTTATATAAAGAGATGTACTGACAGTTGCTGAGAGCTGTCAATTTAGACTGGATCAACAGTTATTTAAACAAAAACAAAAAAAATGCTTGGATAAAACATTTAATTGAAAGCAGAAATTCATATTTCATATTCAGATTTGTTTGTAAAAAATATCTTTAAAAATACTTGAAACAAGATACATTTTTATTTGATATAAATTTGAGATGCACAACGTTATTGGATGTTTTTGGAATCGGCAAATAATGGCTTAAAATATAAACATTGACCCTATATTAAAAATTATGCCCATATGCCTTGTTGATGAAGAGTATCTCAAAGAAGTGACACTTGCATAGTTTTAAACTTCTTCTGAATAAAAGAGTGAATCACTAATAGGTAAAGTCAATGCATACATCAGAATATGTAATTTAATCATAAGCTTGGTCAACAGGTTTGGAGAATTTGATGCTTTCCAGAGATAGGAGCTACATGTGCATGACCGGGAGGCATTTCAAATATGGTGGCCAAGTGAAATGACTTTTGGGTGTGTTAGCGATAACATTACTTTTGCAGTGTGGTCATTCCTGAAGCAAACTTGTCAGAATGGTGATTAGATTCACTGTTTTAAATTACCAAATTGAATCTGAGAAGGTAAGTACACAATGACAAGTTCTGTGTTAAATGGTAGGTGTGCCGCTTTCTCAGGAAAGTGCTCAGGAGCTTGTGCTTTTCATGGCTACTGTTGCTAAGCAACCATGACCTGCACTCTACCTGATGACACAGTTTTTCGGGAAGTTTCATAGGATAAATGGGATGGTTGTGTTACTAGATTTATACAAAAAAATTGTATCCCCGTATAACTCAGCTTTTCCCACAAACTTGGCTGAGCTTTCAATGTTGTTACGGAAAGGGTGAAGGTAATTTGTTGGTTCTTGTCACATAACCTGCACTGTGCTTGTGGCCTTTTGAAAAGTTAAGATGCTTTTAGTCTTGGTCACAGATGTCACATCAGTTGGCTAAAAGTCTGATGCATATCTCACGCAAAACTAGAAACAATGTAGGAGTTTCAAAGATTTCCAGAAGTGTTCTTTAACGTTCCACCAGGAAAGAAAAATACTGTGATGCCAAACCCCTTCATGAAAGAAGAAAGCTGTTGTGATTACAACTATGATGATTAGAACTTATCAAGCAACTAATCATTAGCTTCTTAAAAGTATGTGAAGTATTTGAAGTGTGCAGCAAATAACCTTTAAAATGTGTCTTAGAGTTTTTTTTAAAAAAAAGGTAATTGTGGGGACATTTCCACACCTCTAAACATGACTGACTGCATTACCTGTCAGCCAAGTGGCTTCTTGGATGGGCCTTGCACATTCAAAGTGGCCAAGGTTCCCAGGGGAGTTGCTAGGTCTGCATATTAAACTTTGGGCTTCTTTCATTGTAATGTTGCATGAAAAAATACCAGGTCACCGGTTGCAATTTTTTTGGGCTTATTTTAAAAATATAGTTGCTTATTAGAAAAATCTGTTTTTTTACATT
This sequence comes from Enteromius anoplus, assembly GCA_032359395.1. NCBI lineage: Eukaryota > Metazoa > Chordata > Actinopteri > Cypriniformes > Cyprinidae > Enteromius > Enteromius anoplus. The sequence continues at coordinate 1,342,610 of JAUMHG010000008.1, read as the reverse complement.
TATGTTTGAAATTTTCTCCAGTACATTGATTAACTGCGGTTTGCGGATGGGGAGGGGGAAGGGAAAGGGGTATAAAACAGAGGGGATTGTGCCTAAAAGAACCTTGCTCTGACTGTTTTCAAAATAAGTCAGTTTAATAGTTTGGTCTCAAGACGCACACCAGTAGTGTTTTTTTTATTTTTTTTTATATCGAAATCATGTTTATAAAAGCTACTTAAATCTCTAATTGAACTATGGCCTAATCCTGATTTAACCTAAACCAGCGTTGTCAAAGTTCCTGGAAGGCTGCAACCCTGCTGAGTTTAATTCCAAACCCGCTCCAACACACAAACAATGTAGTTTTCAGCTTAGCCTGGAGAACCTGAATAGCTGGATCTGGTGTGTTTCATTAGGGTTGCATCTCAACTCTCCAGGCTATGGCCCTTCAGGAATTGAGTTTGACAACACTGACCTAAACCCTGTCTGTGAAACTGGGCCTAAAATTGCGTTTCTGATTAAATAAAACAGTCATTTATGTAATAAAATTGCAAGTATGTTTAGATTTAAAGTTCACAAGATACAATTTGCATTAATAAAAAATCTAATGACACTTAAATGAATGAATATATTTGAATATGTCCACAGTTATTTAATGTCAAATGGATTCTAAAAAAAATAATGTTTTTAAATGTTAAGTCGATAAATACTCTTATTATAAAATAACTTCATTGTTAATCTAATACACACAAATAGTTTTTTGTGGTTTATGGGGACTTCATAGGTGTTTTTACACTGTACAAACCGTATTTTAATATACATCAGTATTGGCTGTCAGCCAAGTTGAGGTGAAAAATTTCGGCATGTAGGATATCTGCAAAAATTCAATATCGTGTATCCCTAATATAAACACTTGTTGTCAGGGTGCAGCTCGAATACAAATACAGGTATTTTGTCTTGTATCAGAAAAGTCAGAAACAATCTGCCAGTGCCACAACACACTTTTGGCAGCAGCAGGCATACACAAAATTAAGACATAAAGCTGCAACACAATTTCCCTTATGCACCAAATAACACTAGAACAGAACGTAAGGTATAGCATTACTCACCTGGGAGTGGAGCACTACAAACTATGTTGAGGCAGATAGTGAAAGCAGAGGAGATAGAGCAGGCGCCTGAGGTGAAAAAGGAATGACACAGAGGGTAAAGATAGAGGTCAAAAGGTCTTTCTGAACACACTTGGGTGAATCTCAAAAAAAAAAAAAAAAAAAAAGAATGAGTTTGAGGCTGTTTAAATAGAAAAATAATACTGTATAAAAAAATTACATATAATATATATTATCATTTTTTTCAGAAATAGTTTTTAATACTCAATATTTTAATTACCCAATGTAAAGTATACAAGCATATTGCTGACCTAAATGCTAACAGACAAAACAAAAAATAAATAAAGGAAAATAGATACATATTATTATAAATATGATAATCAAAAAGTAACTTTAATTTTTGGATTGGACAATATTACTGTTTTTTATGAGATTCATCTGGTTAAAAGGTAAATCAAAGTAGAGGAGAAGAAATCAGAAAAGACAACTATAATGGATCCAGCATCTCCAAATTTAAAGACATCTCAAACAGCTTAACCTAAAAATCACCTAAGGCTAAGAGTTTACCAGACAAACTGTTCATCATGTGAGTCAATGACAGTCCAGAGCTCAAGAGGAGCGATTAGATGGTGTAACTGGATGTAAGACTCATGACTGAAGAAGTGCAAAGCTAGGAGCACCTCCAGGGGGCTGAACAAAGAAAGAGAGATTGAAAGAGTGTGAAAGAGAGAGGCTGGGCTAAGGTCATTGCTACAGTTCCCAAGCAGGTTTACCATAAAATTAGATTCCCATAAAATGTTTCAAATTGGTACTGTTCTTTTGCTGAGCTCAAATGTTTACAAAGTTTCTAGTGAGCACTCAAAAAATGTGAGACAAAGCAAATAAAAGAAAGCTGAAAAGAAAAATGACTCATCTTGAGAGGATTAGAAATTGTGCATCAAATCCCTGGTGTTCAGGGAGATTTTCTCTGTATTTGATTTATCTGTAAAGGGGTGACACATTAATCCTCATCTGCTGAGGAATCTCTAATGAAACATTACAAAACAAGTACATTATTTAGTTTATATCATGTACAGCAATGCTCAGTGAAAGACCTGAAGATTTTGACACTGAGCTGTTTGAAGTAAAAGCAATTAGTGGTCAAATCTGTATGCCAGAAAAACTGAAGCTGAACCAAATGAAGATGTCTGCTTGGTACAATCCTGTTACAAGCTATACGCCATTATGGCCAGTGGCCTAGCTTGGACTGTCTAAAAGGAAGCAGCTGTAAGCAGTTGCATGTATCTGCAAAGTGCACCATTGACACTAAAACTGCATTCTTTTAATTTCTTTCTTTGAGAACATCTGTTTTGTTTTTTTATGTCGATCTTACTATCTGCCCTTTCACAACCACAAATGTTCCTTTCTGCATTAAAGTCTGCTTTTTTCCCCATTCCATTATTTAATAACTATGTCTCATAGCATCTTCTTATGCCTTTCCAAATCTGTTTGCTACTGGATGTCACATCTATATTTTGTGGTCACATCACATTTAGATTTGTTTTACAGGCTTTTCATTCAGCTATGACTGTCAAATTCATAAATCCACCATATGGCCCAATAGAAGGGTTAATGCACTTAAAATAACCTCTAAAACCCTGACAGGGTGATAAGGACTTTGAGGGGACTTCAAGGCTTCCTTAAGGGATTTTTTATAATAAACACATATTGATGGTGCAATAACCATCTACTACAGTATAACTGGAGATAAAATATTGGTTTGAATTGAAATGGTGTGATGATGAAAAAAGAAAGAGAGAACAATGAATGCTACAAGAAATATGAATCAGCACAATGCATGGTCAACAAATATTAGCAATCAAACAGACAATAATAATAATTTTCATGTATTTTCTAAAGCCGAGGAATATGAATGAGTCAGGTTAGACCTAACCTCTCTGACAAAACTAGATGGCCAGACAGATGGTGAGTTGCTCAGAGTCAGCTTGAGGCCCAGACAAAAGAGAAGATTATTCACTGAAATTTGGCACCAATTAGGAATTTCCCCCCACTCAGATTAATGGAAGCAGTGTAAAATTGGAAAGACTGAATTTAAGATGTTCTTCTTGTTAAGTTGTTTTTACACGTGCTGACGCTCATATTGCTGTGTTTGCCAAGTGCATCAAATGACAAAATAATGACACGCACATGCTTTGCTCACTCAATTTTCCACCAGCAAGGGGACAGGGATGATCACTTTGATTTGAAAGTGAATTGTTACACCCCTGTATATATATATATATATATATATATATATACACACACACATATATATGTATGTAAGTATATACATATAATAAAAATATGTCAATTACTCACTCCTTCCATCTATTTTAAATCCATGTGATAATATAATACTGTGCAAGGAAAGAGATAAAATTAAACAAAAGTTGAGGTTTACTAGCATACTACATTTCTAGTGTTTTATACTTCCACTTCAGTAGACGGCTGACTTCTGACACCTAAAATTACCAGTGTGGTGGTGTGAAAGTCTTGTGGCCTTTGTAAGCCTGTAAGACTGAAAGTGTGGATTTTTGCTGATACTCCATGTTAAAGTCATGATATACTGGCATTATATTGAATTCACCACACCAGATATTTACTAAATATCTTTTTTGAGGTCTTCAGAAGAAAAACGTAAGCCAGTCAGCTACACTCTTTAAATTTCTTTAAAACACACTAATGCATCTTTTTGTGTGAGTATTAAAGGATATGTGAATGAATTTAACTGGATATGCTGATTAGATTTTAGGAATTAGGAAAGCTGAGTGGAAATCCCCAGCAGAGGAACTTGCTGATTCAGCGTTGGAAACTAACTTCCTCCCCCACCCTTCCCAGTGGATTAACCATCCCACTAGCAGCTCCTCACATTGAGAGAGCTTCTTCTGCAGTCTATTGTTTTAGGCTGTCTCTACCCTACAGCCAACCAACACAGGCACTGTATAAATCCCAAACTGCACACATCAACAAAAGTGTTGAGTACTGTGAAAAGTTTCAAAAGGTTAATTCATCCCGTTTTCTCAGCTACCGACAGAGGAATTTAAAGCTGTTTCAGAGAGTGTGTGGGTACCTTCTTCCTCCAGGAATTCTCACTTTCCTGCAGCTGAACGTAACGCTCAGCCAGCTGTGTTTGGACCAAATTTGTAAGTTTACTCTTCTTCAGCTTGCCCCGCCAGTCATCTTCACCACTATTAAACTCTGACAGCCTGCCAAACAAAGTGGCTAAGTATTATTGACACGCTGCAGACAAAGAGATTGAACTTTCCAACTAAGCAGCTTCTGTGTTTAGACTGTGTCAGTGATATAACAAACATTCAATTATTGGACTTCTGTGAGTTCATTCAAAGCAGTGTCATTTTAAGAAAATGAAGGTTAAAAACAGAATCAGTGTCAGAAGTGTGGTTTAGAAGTACAAATGCAGGGAATGTGGGTTCAGATAAAGTACTGACCATCTGTTTATTATATATATATATATA
>JAUMHG010000008.1:1314926-1331178 GCA_032359395.1 Enteromius anoplus | reverse complement strand
AAATAGCGTTATGGTTTTGAAATTTTAGTTTAAAAGCTTGGTTATAGTGTTTTAGCAATCGAGAAAAACTGTAATACAAGTTCTCTTCTTGCACCTTTGCCACCTGACAGAAGCAGTGATCGGGAACACCTTCTGGTGCAATCAGAAAATCGTGTGAAGGCTAGACTCGGTGTGGCCTTCAAAGGCCATGTAGGCCGCATCCTTCGAAAAATGTGACAAAAAATAGAAAAATATGACAAGACAAGATAGAATAGAAAAATCGACAAAAAAAAAAAATAATTAAAGAGGAATACAAATAGAATGTATAATGCAAACATATTCAATCTCGGGCGTGTGATGCAGTCACATAGATATCTATACAAAGAAACATGTCTCTACTGGATACGGCGTGGCTCGGCACAATGCAACACAATCCTCAGAACATGGAATGCTATTTTGAACTTTAAACTTAATGCACTTCTTCGTGTATACTTTTGGTCAACAAACTGTTCTTGCACAGTAACAAGCGCTGTTACAAATGATTTTAATAATAAAAAATAAAAAGAACAATGTCCTTACAAGCCAGAAATATAGATTAAAAAAGGGAGTCAACTACAGTAGTTAACTGAGGTTCGGGGTCGAGGCCTCACCTCTACCAATCTTCTCACTTCCTAAATCCTTATGTCGGGCCACTTCATACTACACTCTTGTCTCTTTCCCTCCCCTTTAATCAAATTAGCTATCCTTTTTCTTCTCAGATTGCATCAGGGGGGTCCTAATCGCCTGGCCTAAACATACAAACGAGATGATATTTTGATATTTCCTGTAAAAGTGGCTCTCCTGTTGACTTTGCCTTATCTGTGCAGCTCTCATGAAAATAATAGTGAGGAACGGTCTGCACAATGCACATCTGTCTGCCTTTGTTTTTATTTATTTTTTTGTATTTTTGGTTTGACTGTATATCCTGTGGTCATTTTCATGTTTTTGTTACTTTCATTGTCATTTTTTCCCCCCTCTATGGTACATCATCTTTAATAGCTCCATTGCATAAGCGTATGCAAATGCATTTTGCTGAAATAATGCAAGGAACCATTAATTATAAATCTCTTTATAAAAAGAAATTGCTTTTTTGTCTTTTAATCTGAAACATGCTTTGGTTTATGTTTCAAAACTACTAATATAATATAAAAACACTCATGAAGTAAGCAAACTGCCAAACGCAAAACACACACATATTTGTACTGGTGCAGAATGAGAAATTAACTTTGCTAGATTAACTTTAGGCAGAAAATCGTGTTTGCTAAAGATCGAAAATAAATTATGTTTATAGCGAATAGCCATGTAAATTTTCTTATATTTACGATTTAGTTTTAATCCAAAAGATGAGTGCCAAGTCAGCGAACATCAGTGCTCTCTCTCCCCCATTAAGTAACTTTTGCATTGGTTTACTCACTGGTTTCAGAGTGCACAGGTTTGCTAGATTGCACAGGTTAAGTAATAACAATAATAATAATAATAATAATAATGCATTTTATTTAAAGGTGCTTTTCTGAACACCCAAGGACACCTTACAGCAAACAACCAATAAAATAGTAACAATATAAAAATGACACTATAAAATTATCAAATAAAATTTACAGCATAAGTACATCCATCACACAAATCAAAATAAAAAATAAGCTGCAATTCACACGTAAGCCTGAGTAAAAAGATAAGTGTTTAGACGGGATTTAAAAATTTGAAGACTGTCACAATTCCGTATGTGGAGGGCGAATTCCACGACCAAGGCACCACAAAACTAAAGGTTCTCACTCCCATTGTACTTAAGCAAATACGTGGAATAAGTTGATCTCAGAGAACGAGAAGAAGTATAAATGTTTAAAAGATCGGTAAGATATGGAGGAGCCAAACTATGTAGAGCTTTAAATGTGAGAGGCAGAATTTTAAAATCAATAAGGTACTTAACTGGAAGCCAGTGTAATTGTTGTAGAATTGGCGTGATGTGCTCGCGTACAGGAGTCCAAGACCAGACACGAGCCTGAGTTTTGGACCAGTTGAAGTTTTGTAGGAAGACCAGAGAGAAGAGCATTACAGTAATCAATTCATGAAGTGACCAGTGCATAAATTAAAATTGCTGTGCTGCTCTTAGTGAGAGAAGGACGAAGGCGGCTAATATTATGCAAATGAAAATATGTGGCGCGTGTAATGTTATTTACATGTGCTTCAAAGGAGAGTGTGCTTTTCAAAATGACACCCAGACTCCTGACCTGTTGAGATGGATAAATTTCAGTGTTGTCAATGACTAAAGAAGGACAATCAGATTTAGCCAAAGTTGATTTAGTGCCTACTAATAAAACTTCGGTCACTATTTAGAAAATTACCTGAGAGCCGAGCTTTAATTTCAGATAAACATTCATTCAAGACAGGTAGTGGAGAAGAACAAGAAGTTTTAGAAGATAAATATAACTGGTTGTCATCAGCATAGCAATGGAAATTGATGCCGTATTTCCTAAAAATAAAACCAAGAGGAAGTAAGTAGATCATAAATAAAAGTGGTCATAAAACAGATCCCTGAGGAACTCCAAAGGTAATTTTAAGTGATCTTGATTTATAGTTTTTTATTTGAACATATTGATTACGACCGGTGAGGTATGATCTAAACCAGGACAGCGGGGTGCCTGTGACTCCTATCGATGCTAGCCTGTCCAAAAGTATCTTGTGCGAGATAGTGTCAAATGCAGCACTAAGATCAAGTATAGATCATGAAAGATCAAGAAATAGTATAGTCAGAAGACCAGAATCAGCTGCTAATAACAAGTCATTAGTTATTTTAACCAAGGCCGTCTCTGTACTATGATGAGAACGAAAAACAGATTGGAAATGTTCATATAATGCATTCTTGGAAATTTTCTAAATTTAATGGATCAGCCCCTATTTTCTTGATTTTGGGAGTAATGACAGTGATTTTCATGGAGGAGGGTACATACCCGGTATCAAGAGAATAATGAATATGTTTAGTGAATAATGAGAACAGTGACGGTAAACAGGCTTTAACCAAGCAAGTAGGCATTGGGTCGAGCTGACAGGTGGAAGATTTAGATCTTTGAATATAATCCTGTATCTCTGCTGGAGGTGGTAGGATAAAAGAATTAGAAATAGAGTGTATAGTCATTTGTGAGACTAAGAGACTAGGATCATGATCTAGGTTACTGGTAGCCAATTGCTGATGAATCTTATTTACTAAAACTGCATGGTCAATGGCCGCTGTTGGGGGACTTATTTTAAACAATAGGGCAAGGCCCTGCGAACAGCAGGCCAATGCCGTCGACCACACCCCATGGCGTGATACCGCCGAGCCAATGGCTGCGGATGGCGCCATGGTGGCGTGATGGGGCGTGTCCCACGTCTATAAAGGCAGGGGAACGCCAGCCATCTTCAGGTTAATTCGACTGAAGCGACGGCGTCTCATAGCACGGAACGCAGTACTCGTTCCATGTCTCAGGGAACAGTGGTTACGGAAGTAACCTACAGTTCCCTTTCGACATTTCACTCATACTGTGTCTGCTAAGACGCTTATGGGGAATACAGTACAATCCTGCCGTGCTATAAGGTTCTTGAACTTGGAAGCCTGAGAGCGGACCTAGGAAACCCGAGGTCTCATACGTCATAAGCACACCTAGCTCGATCACTTGAGGGCGGTGAGCCCATGCTTGCAGCGGTTTCGCGGCAGGGCAATAACTTACATAAGTGATATGGGTGTAATCATGTCCCGAGTCCCTCTGTGTGGGAAAGCGTGTGAAGCAGTCAATACAGTGAAAAACCCCAAAATATGATTGATACCCTCATAAGCCAGACTGGATCGGGCTGACTTAGTGTTTGCAACTGGATGGTGACTGGGCGAGACACGGCAGTCACCATTCACAAGTCATAGTAACTCTCTTGCTGACATAGAGAGTTAGAGAGAGTATGAGCGCCTCAGCGAAGCCGAAAAGGCGGGAAATGAACTGTTTTGTTCACGGCCCGGACGTGTCAGACGTGTAGAGTGTAGACTTTGTCAGGCTTTTACTGGAGGTGAAAGCTGCAGTTAGAAAGCCCATTGCAACAAGAGTTTCAGACTAACTCGTTTCATCAGAAGGGAGTCAGTTAAACGTAAGCGCTGAGATAGCGGGACCTCACAGCGAAGCGGGTTCGCGGCCCGGGACAGAGCAGCCCGGGTAATGGGTGCCGCTGTAGATAAAGGCTAGAGCCAGCGGGAATTCCGCTAAAAGGAGGCTAGTACGCCTTAACATATGAGATGGCAGGGAGTATGACCAGATCAGCAGTTGCCAACTATATGCAGAGAGAACCCTAGCATGCAGTGCTGGGATATCCAGATTAAAAAACCTGGCAAAGGTGGACGGCGAGGTCCAGCCGGCCGCCTCACAAATCTCTGACAGAGAAACACCACTGACCAAGGCCCAGGTGGAGGCAGTGGATCTGGTGGAATGGCATTTGACTCCCAGGGGGCATTCTAGCCCTGCTGAAGAATAAGCCAGTAGAATCGTGTTCACAACCCATTTTGCGAGCCTTTGCTTGGAGACCGGTAGCCCTTTAGAGCGGACTCCGAAGCAAGTAAACAGCTGGTCAGAGCGTCTGAAGTCAGCTGTTTGCTCAATATAAATTCTCAATGCCTTTACCGGGCAGAGAGGGTTGGAATCCTGGCCCTCGGAAGAGAAACCACCTGTGCCCTAAAAGGCGTAGTGAGCACTTTTGGTACATAGCCATGCCTTGGTTTTAGGGTGACTTTGGAGTCATTCCGCCCAAATTCCGGGCAAGCAGGGTTGACAGACAGCGCTTGGAGGTCACCTACTTGCTTAACAGATGCCAGTACTAAAAGCAGGGCAGTCTTAGACGTCAGCGCTTTCAGTGTCACTGTTCGGAGGGGCTCGAAAGGTGGACCTTTGAGGGCGTTCAGTACCGTGGGCAGGTCCCATGTCGGGACAGTATGAGGACTGGGGGGGCTTTAGCCGCCTCGCGCCTCTTAAAAATTGGATGAGCAAAGCATTTTTAGCCACGGTTTGTCCTGCTATCAGGTCGTGGTGGGCTGACATGGCCGCCACGTAAGCTCTGAGTGTGGAGAGGGTGCGGCCCGTATCCAGCAGGTGCTGTAAGAATGACAATATCAGTGATGCATACAGAGGATTTGGGCGAGGGCATCCATCTCCATGTTGGAATATGCTGGGCAGTGAGTATTTTCGTCCGAGGCAAAGAGATCTACTTCTGCTTTTCCGAATATGTGCCAGATCAACTGGGTTACTCGGGGGTGAAGAATCCACTCTATTGGGCTGACCTGTCCCCTGGACAGCATGTCTGTGCCCTGGTTGAGAAGGCCCGGTATGTGAGACGCTCTTATGAAGAGAAAGTTTTGCAGGGCCCACTCCAGGAGGCGCACTGCCATTTCGTGAAGGCGTTTTGATGAAAGGCCCCCTTGATGATTTATGTATGACACCACTGTCATACTGTCCGGGCGAACCAGAACGTGATTGTCTCTCAGAAGTGGAAGGAAGAAGTGACACGCATGACACACCACCATCATTTCTAGACAGTTGATGTGTAATCTGCTGTCCTTCTCTGACCACAGCCCGGAGGCCGGAGAGCACTCGTACAGCGCCCCAACCCATCTTGGAAACGTCTGTCAGAAGCACTCTCCTCCTGTTTACCACATAGAGAGGGACTCCCTTTTGCAGCCATCGAATGTCTCTCCATAAACGCAGCGCTGAAACACAGGCTGCGTCTATTCTGAGCCTCAGGTGGCCGAGACGCCAGGCTCGCAGCGGCACCAGTTTCTTTAACCAGAACTGCAGGGGCCTCATTTGCAGGAGACCTAGCTGCAGGACCGGCGAGGCTGCTGACATCAGACCGAGCATTCTCTGGAAGGATTTCAGAGAGCGCTTGGGGCCGGGCTTGAAAGGGGCTGAGCTCTGTCGTATGATTGCGGCCTGCTCTGGTGAGAGCGCTGCATTCATTCACGAATCTATTACTGTACCCAGAAATCTTTTGGCTGGGGAACAGCTTGCTCTTCGCGAAATTCACTCTGAGTCCCAGGTGATGCAAGTGGTTGAATATTATATACCTGTGTCTCTCTGCCTGCTCCGGCGATGTGGCCAGGATAAGCCAATCGTCCAGATAATTCAGCACGCGGATTCCCATTATTCTTACAGGGGAAAGCACCGCGTCCATGCACTTTGTTAACGTGCGGGGGGCTAGGGAGAGACCAAAGGGGAGGACCGTATATTGATATGCAATCCCCTCGAAGGCGAATCTCAAGAATGGCCTGTGATGGGGGTATATCTGAATGTGAAAGTATGCATCTTTCAGGTCCAGTGAAAACATCCAGTCTCCCAGCTGGATTTGCAAGAGGATTTTCCTGGGAGTTATCATTTTGAAGCACCGTTTGACAAGAGCGCGATTCAAAACTCTTAAGTCTAGAATGGGCCTGAGCCCGCCATCTCGCTTGGGGACTAGAAAGTACTGGCTGTAGTGCCCTTTTTCTCTGTCTGAGGGGGGAACGATCTGAATGGCCACTTTCGACAGCTGAGTGTCGACTTCGGCTCACAGCTGTATGTAAACTGTATGATTTTGCTAAAGGGCCTCTGTTTTTTGGCAAACTGAAGGCAGTAGCCTTTTTCTATTATCCCCAGAACCCAATCTGACACCCCGGGAATGGCACGCCAGGCATCCAGGCTGATTGATAGGGGGCTTGTTATGTCTGTAGTTATGTCGCTGTGTAGGGACTGATAACTTATGACATTTTGTGGTTGTGTGAAACTGCTCTTTATGTGATTTTGTGAGATCGCCTTTAAAAAGGCATGCTACGAGGGCCGTCACGGCAGGATTTTAATTATGTTTCTTCTCCTGGAGCTCTGTGAGGTGAAGGATGGAAGAAAGAGAAGCTTCTGGGGCGGCCCAGCGTCGGCGAGACCGTTACCCGGCCGTCTTTTCGCTAGGAGGACTTCTTCACCAACTTGGACTCTGTTTGGGTGCGTCTGCCTTCCAGCCAGTCGAAGATGGAGGGCAGAGGTGGGCTGCAACAGGCAGCGAGCGAGTCGTACCCCTTTTCGACGGCTCCATCCAGAGAGGCGAAGGCGGTGGCGGCTCTATTCCTAAGCCGTGCAGAGTAGGGCGCTTTCCACGATTTTGACAGCTTCTCGTGGACCTCGGGGAAGAACATCGTGGTCCGCTGACGAGGGGCTTGTGGGGGGAGACCAGTCGAGTCCCAGCTCAGACACAGCTCTGGCGAGGACGTGGAGAAGTTCGGCGTCCGTTCCCGGCTTCGAACAGCTAGACCCGGACTTTGCAGATGGGGCGAGGTCATCAAAGCCCGACACATTATCTGGTTCGGAAGCTGCGAGAGCTCATCGTCTGAGATACCGAAGGAGACGAGGTCACTCGCGGAAACGGAGGGACGCGCCTATTCGGAGATGTAGCAGATGGGGGACTCTTCATCATGAGGCGGCGAAGCACGCGGGGGTCGAGCTGAAGTGATTTCACCCAACTCGGGCTCGCGCTCTCTGCACCGCTGCCTCTTGTGAGATGGGGGGGCACGAGGGCTACGTTGCGAAGAGCGGCGATAGTCAACAGCTCGCAGAACATGCATCCGGGTCCGGCGAGGGCGGCTTCCGCATGAGGTATACCCAGGCAGGAAACACACTCGTCGTGTCTGTCGGAGGCCTGCAGAGGAGTCTTGCAGGCGAAACAGCGTGACCAGGAATGTCGAGGTGAGTAGTCTTAAATAATTTTTTCGCTCTTAGAACTCTGAAAAGCCAAGCGGAGGAGCAGACGGCTTCCAGTCAGGACAGCAAAAATAGCGTCGCTGAAGGAGAATCAATCTGAAGATGGCTGGTGTTCCCTCGCCTTTATAGACGCGGGACACGCCCCATCTGCAGCCATTGGCTCAGCGGTATCACGCCATGGGGTGTGGTCGACGGCATTGTCCCGCTGTTCGCGACCAATGACCGTGCAGTTTTAGTAAATAATAAAATAGGCTTCAGTTAAGGGTAAAAAGTAGTTTTCCCCATAAGCATCTTAGCAGACGCAGTACGAGTGAAAAGGGAACTAGAGTTTCCTTCGCTGGCTCCAATTATATTACTATAATATTCTAATTTTGCTTTAGACAGAGCTTCCTTATAGTGGTACATATGATCACTCAACATATCTTTGTGTACCATTAGGCCAGATTTAGCATATAGTCATTCAAGCCAACTTAGTTTTAAGTAGACGCAGATCAGGGGTAAACCATGGAGCAGAAACATTAAAAGAAACAGTCTTTTAACAGAGTTTTAACAGGAGCAAAAACATCCAAGATCTCAGTTAGTCCACTGTTGTAAAGGGAAATCAGAGCGTCAGGAGTGGAGAAGTCCACTTTGTTGGAGAAGCTGGCCAGTTCATCAGCGAGGTTAGAGACATCAATGTTCTTAATGTTCCGAAAAGTGATAAAATGGCCCGTCTTTAACTTAAAAACTGTCAACTGAGCACAGAAAGAGACTAGAAAATGATCTGATAGAGACAGGTCAGAAACAATACAATTATATGGTGCTAAACCAGAGAAGCAGATGAGGTCAAGAATATGACCTTTAGAGTGAGTAGGGGAGTTCACAAACTGCTGCAAGACAAAACTGTCCAAGCTAGATAGAAAGTCACTTGTGCTTGCATTTCTCAGATTGTCCATATGAATGTTAAAATCACCCAACATGATTACATTGGAAGACATAGCACTTGAAAATAGTAATGAGAATAGTAGGAAATTGCCCCGTTTATCTTTATGGCAATACATTCAAAGGAGGAATATGTGGACCCAGTCAACTGTGATACTTTCCATTTCTCCTTATAGAGAATCGCAAGACCCCCACCCCGGCCGGTAGCACAGGATTTAAAAATAAAAGTATAACCCGGAGGAACAGACTCATTCAAATGTAAGTAGTCACCGTGTTTCTGCCAGGTTTCAGTTAAACAAAAAAAATCCAACTTACAGTCAGACAGCACTTCATGTAGTAGAGGTCCTTTACCAGAGAGCGAGTGGATGTTAAGCTATTCAATTGACAGGTTGTTTTACTAGGATTGATACCTGATGATCTTTTAAGATTGGAGAGAACGCTGTGGTCAACAATCCGCGCCTACCTCCATGTTGGACAAGGTTTTGTCGACCAAAATGACCGTATTTTATACAAATCATTAGTGCTGTAGGATCGACAGGATCCACGGTGAACATATTTCCGACGCTGCTGACAGGTGATTTCTGGATGAAAGCGTAGTGTTGATGGAGGATCAGTGAGACGCAGCCGAAGTTGGAGAAGTTCCTCCAACTATTGAAGCATCGACCCTGCGGGATGGAATAAGGCAGAACAAATGGCCCACAGGCGAATTATCCGGCCAAGTAAGTCGGCGATCTTCATGGTTATTTCCAAGCTGGAGACACTTCCGCATTAGGGGTGCAGACAGTCAACAGGTACACAGTCCATCGAACAGAAGCAACAGAGGCAAGAAAATCTCTTCAATGGGTAGTTAAAATATATATTCGTTGGCTGTAGTAAAATTGCAGAGGCAGATAACTTGGGCACAAATTAAAACAAATTCTAAATAAAACAATTAAATAAAGAAATAAATAAAAATGTTCTCCCCAAGAGCAGCGGCAGCTAGCAGCGCCAGCGTTCACTCCGGAAGTCGGAAGTATATTCCTAAGTAAGGCAGAAAGTTTATCCCTTTAAAAAAAAAAAAAAAAAAAAAAAAAAAAAAAGCTGTTTTGGGGACTTAATCTCTTCACTTGGAGCAACCACAAGCATGAACTTGTGCAAGACTTGAGAGCAATGCAAGAAACCGCAAATGGCAAATTAAAAACATGTTTTAAGGATGAATACAGCCAGTCAAGATTATGACATTTTTAAATTAATTGATTAGGTGGATATTGTTATCAAGAGTAAAACACAATTCATTTTGCAGGCTACATGAATAAAATATGCAAAAAGACACTGTCAAAGCAGCTGAAGTCCAGTCACCAATTAGCCTATACAATTTATATGTCTGTAAACCGCCTAACTGACCCAAAACCAGCCCAAATTTTGTCCACCCTGCCCAAGTCAATTTTTACTTGCACAATCAAATTTAAAACCGTCCAATTAGGTGGAAACCCACCCAATCTGGCAACACTGAGTCTCTCTGTCGAGCAATCTGTGCTATTTTTAAATTAATCTGAATGGATGCACAGTGTACCTGTATGTACCATGAACTCTTGTGTCAAGGCGCACACCTCACTGTCAGTTTGCTAATTCTCAAACACGAGAGAGAGAGAGAGAGAGTCTTGCATACAGTACCATGCACAATTGACAAGCTACAAATAACCAAATACTTTGCAATATTTCCCTATCAAAATAATGTTCTTTTGAAATTTTTCAGCTTTTAAGAACCGCCAGGTTTTACGGGAGTGGGCAAGTACTAATGTGTAAATGACACAGGGATTGTAGTTTATCATTTAACCACTCATATCAGCAAGTTATCAACCCCAAGTTATTCTAAATCTAAATGAACTTTGGCTTTTAGTAATGGCGCTTTTGTGCGGCTCCCCCTGCCTGAGCAGTGTCAACATGCAAAACACTCATGTACACACAAAACCATCCATGTTTTGGTTTGTTTTTTTAGCCAGGTAGCCTAGACATTTAGATATATTTACTTTTTATAATACTATAAAAAGTGTTTTATTTGTAAATTACCAGAACAGTCCCAGAATAAAGCAAAGGGATGGAATGGCCAGTGATAAGAGGATGGAGAGGTAACGGAACATTCGCACAATCACTTACCAGCTTGCATCA
This sequence comes from Enteromius anoplus, assembly GCA_032359395.1. Taxonomy (NCBI): domain Eukaryota; kingdom Metazoa; phylum Chordata; class Actinopteri; order Cypriniformes; family Cyprinidae; genus Enteromius; species Enteromius anoplus. Next base: position 1,320,358 of record JAUMHG010000008.1, on the reverse strand, counting down.
GCAGCTTAGTGGGCACATATAGTCTAAAAATCCTGGTTACTTAATTGCATTTTTTAGTGTTCGAGTAGTACAGTAGACAGGACATTTTGCATAATCTTCAGCTGAGAGTTGATCTTCCACTGACATTTCTGCATTTCTTTGATCAAATGTAGGTTTGCGTCAAATAAAACAGTTTCTTTGCTGTAAATAATTTTTACAGCAAAGAAACTAATTTTTACAGCCTCCACTCCTCGAGAGCCACTTTCAGAGTTAGAAGTTCCCTGTCCCCGACGTCGTAGTTCCTTTCAGCGGAGCTCAGCTTAAGGGAAAAGTATGCACAAGGGTACAGTTTATTGGTGTCACCGTGTCGATCTGTAGCTGTAAATCCTCGGTGACAGAGTGGATTCCCCCAGAGCCGAGAGGACGGCTTGTAATTCCTCGGATTACCCACGTCGATACATGAGCCTCAATGAACCCAGCCTGTTTGAGCGGCTAGAGTTCTGAATGTGAGGGTATAGTCAGCCACGGTGGAATTCCCTTGCTTGAGTGACATTAACTCCTCTCCGGGTTCCTTTCCTCCAGCGGAGTGTTCAAATACTTGACATAAGAAGTGGTAAAAGGACGGGTAAGACATTTGGTGGCCGTCCCACATCGCCGTGGCCCAAACCAAAGCTTTTCCAGAAAGTAATGAACATACAAAGGATACCTTGCTGTCCTTGGTGGGGTAACATGGGGGTTGCTGGCTTGTAATGTTTGAGGGCCTGCATTGAACATACCAGCTCCTCTGTAAGGACGTCAATTTCTCCAACTGCTGTTGATGTGCGAGTAGGACAGAGGCTTGTTGAGATACCTCGTTGGCCAAGTGATATACAGCCGCTGGATCCTGTTCTGGCAAAGTCTTCTGTAAGGAACTGTCGGAGGGAGTCGGATCCATTTGCAAGGCTTTAATCGTAAAACAATCAGGCAGGGTCAGTACACAACAGACAGGAACAACAAAGGAAAACAATATCAGTGTCAATGTCCAGGCAAAGTTCGAGTCAGGCAGCGAGAATCGTAAACGAGGAAACAGATCAGGGTCATGCACAGGTTACACAGAAAACACAGGGAAAAATGCTCGGAATTGATGCATAGCAAACAAGACTTCGCAAAGAACTGATTCCAAATGCTGGGTTTTATAGGGGAGATAACAAAGAACACCTGGAGCAGAAATCAGATCCGGGTACGTGGATGAAAGCGGAGAGATGCACCGATTGCAAATTTCTTTTCCGATTCCGATTTTCGATTTTAAAGTAACTGTGACCTGCTGATTCCGATTTTGTTTTAAAGAATTGTAATGAAAGAATATGATATCATTTAAATTTATTTCATAATAAAATCAATTATTAAACTTTACAGGATCTTCTCACAGCAAAATAATTAAAACAAAAAAATAAAGTCCTTTGTAAGGTATAAAATCAGTTCTGGTATATAACTAACATTAGTATTGTTATACTTACAAACTTATTTTCCCAATGAAATTTTTTATAATAAAAGAAATCAATAAACATTACTAATCTTCTCATAACAAAATAAATAACAAAATAAAGTGTTCTGCACCTTAAAAATGTAGAAATATATAACTAACAACTTACTAACAATAACTAAGCTTACTAACTTTTTAAATATCTACTTTTCCTCAATGAGTATTATAATTAAAGAATTTTGAATTACTACACAACAATAACTTAATAACAAAGAGTGCACTCTCTTAAAACGGGTAGAAATAACAATGCTAGTACTAAATACTATTACTTGAACATTAAAGGCAAGTATGTCTTGACAAAGAGAAGCATTTCTGCATTGTCACCAGTTAATAAAGGATAGTACAGGCTCCTGACCTGTGGCTGACGAGCTTTGGCTTGGACTCGGCGCGCTAGCTTTATGCAGAGTTCAGACTGAATGATTTTCAGAGTAGTCGCGTCACAGATCTTTTCATACTGCATGACTATCTGGGGTATCATTCAGTCACTACTGTGTTCACACTGCATGATAGATCGGTGTCAGGGGTTTTCAAGCTGCTGACAACTTTGTCTCGCTGCAAAACACACACAAGAAGTGACACGCAAACGGAGTTCTCACGTGGAACTGGGATTATTATTAGAAATGATAGAAAGCGAAATAAGCTTGTCATATAAATTGCATGTGTGCTCATTTGCAACGAAAATAAGACTATAGAGGAGGATATTTACCTTCTATACCTTTTATTTAACTCCTCCCCTAACATCCCACTGCCCTGGATGTTGTTCTCTCATTGGCTGCAAGTATTCGCCGATGTTATTCAGTCAGAACACATTCACACGACATGATTTTGAATCAAATATCTCTAATATATCTCACAGGTGTCTGCGATTCTCTAAGATCATGTCTTTGTTATTTACACTGTCTGACTGTCACTCGTGTGAACGAGCACCGATTTGCCTGTGATTTGGGGTATTTGTCAAAACCTGTTGGCGAGTCAAAATCGGGCAGATGTGAGCCTGAGGCCGGTCACCGATCTGGGCCCGTCATACAAAAAAAAAAACTCAGATTCCGATCACTAGCCAGTTAATCGGTGCATCTCTAGGTGGAATATTCATGAGAAGGTTTCCGCTGGTGCCGTGCTGAAAGAGTGATGGAGGTGCGGCTTGTGACTAAACTTTGAAACTAAAAAAGTTTTAGTCTGACCAAGCTACCTTACTACCCGCCTTCTGGGAGGCGGGCTTAACCTGCGTCCATCAGATGCCTCTCTGTATACTACTGGACGAATCTACAACCAATCAGACCATTCATTCCGATGATGTATGCATAGCGACGGAACCTGAAGCCACCGTTACCAATTGTAGCTAGCTTCATTAAAGCAGTAGGAAAATGTCTTTACTTACTTTACTTCTGCTCCATTTTCAATGAAAACCTGTCATGAAAAAACCTTGTTTCTCATTGGTTCCCACTTTTTTGGGAACGGAAATGCTCTAAAGCGGCAGCTTTGCCAGACTAACTTTGCTCGCGAAATAGAATGTAGCATCACAGGAAGTATGGGCGGACCCAGGCTAGTGCCTTGGACCTCCAGGGTAAGATTTGAGAAACCCTGTTGTAGAAACTTAATTTCCACGTAAAGCTGCTTTGCAACAATTTGTATCATGAATAGTGTTCTACAAATAAACTTGCATTGAATTAATGTGCATTCATTACAGTTACCAAGTAAAAATTTTAATTAATGCCATTTTATAACATTATAAACATAACAACACTTTGCAGTCTGATGCTGCCTAACCATTCTCTCTCTGAAACCCCACATATTTCCTTATAATATCTATGGTAATAATTGCCCAGGAATAATAAACACTCCATGTTAAATGTGTTTTGATCAATTAAACTGGTGTGGACTTCTACACTGCTCAATCTCCCGGACTAGGATCAAGTTGGGTGCCCTCAGTCTGAATTTAATTAGCAGTAAGCTATCGGTGTTACTCTTAAAATGGACAATATTTAGCACTGTAAAATATTACACGGAGACTTAAACTCACCTTTGATGTTGGCGTAAACATGTTACTTGGTTGTTCTCATCACTGTGGCCAACAAAGATGTTAGAGAAATGTGTGGGATCTTTTTTTGCCTCAGAATTGCTTCTGTCGCCTTGGCTGCTCAGAGCAATGCTATCTTTATTATACTGGCTCAGTACAGAGGAAACATCTGTCTTCTGCAAAGAGGTGTCTGTGGTTTCCCGATGTTTTTCCCTCTGTGTATTCAGGCATGAACTATCCTCCAAGTTGGCATACCGTTCAGCCAGCTCCCGCCTTCTCTCTGCCTTGTAGCGGGCAATTCGTTCAGCTTTTGAGTCCAGAGATGAGCCTTGCAAGGAGTCCAGAGCATCCATCATATCACACTCTAGTTACACGTTCTTTGGCTAGGATATAAGCTACAACACAGAAGAGGCCAATGCTCCTATGACTGATGGTTACAGTGGGCGGTCCTGGTCACTTCCTAGTGGACAAAGAGTCTGCCGATACCATTCCACTGTTGAGAGAGACAAACAAAATGAGTTGCCTGCTCTTTTATGAGACTGTAAGCAAAAACACTGGCACAATCACTAACACACCTACACTCTAATCCTTTCTATGGCAGTTTTTTGTAAGCCAGAATTTGTCAAAGAGAAGTGATCCTGCTGAAAGAAAAGATACAGAACTCCTGCCCACTTTGTTGTGATTCTCATATTACCTCGTACAGCCCCAGAGAAAGAGAAATAGTGAGAGAAAAGAGAGAGATTACCAAAGTGCAGTTAACACACAAGTGCCCTTTTTCAACAGTTTTAGTAGCACTGTTGTCTGCAGTCTTCTAAGAAGTTGTTCACACAAATCAAATGACTGTGTTCAAAAACAGCTGACAAACAATGTTCAGACTGTCAAACATATTTTTGCTTTTACAAATATATTTCAAGCTACATTGATATGTGGTTTGAAATGTTATTCAAACTCAGTTTCAATTAGATTTTTCATAGCTTCTTTTCCTTCACATCGAAACATGTAAACACATCAGACAATGTTTAGAAAACATGATGAACGTCTTTGCAGCAACAATGCTGCATAGCAGCAAGTCAAGCAGAAATTCACATACTGCTGGTCTACACACCTCTGAGTTTTGAGCCTGACAGATGTACCGTAATAATCCAGCACTAAGGCAACATGTTTTACTGACTTGTAAGACAACATATGTATTGCAAACTGTAATGCTGTTTTGTTTTAGTAAAGGCATACCAACACAACGTTGTTGCCATAAAAAACAATAAAGATATTTCATAAGGTGAAAGTACACCATTGAACACATAAATCAGATCTGCGAGACAGTGTAGATCCATGTGGTTCGGGCTACAGGATTGATACTGATTTTATTTATTTTTTTATTTTTTTACATGCTACATTCTGAAAGAGACCTTCATGTCAGCACTGCACATGCTGCATTAAAAATACTCCAAGTAGGCCAGGTGTTGCAAATGTCAGAGTCTGAGAAATCCACTCCCATAGAAAACACACATGAGGTAGACATCACACAAGAACACACAACTCCTTCACCACAGATTTGTTTTTATCTTAAATGCATTCAAATACTAAATCTACATGCCTATACATGTCAGTATGAAGCAATTACAATCATAAATGTGTTTGTGTGGGAGACAAAGAATTGAGGCCTGGTGTTTGTGATAGTGGCAGTTTGGGGCACAAAGGAAAGTTGATCAGGGTTGCCAGTTTTTTTCAACAAAACCTGCCCAATTACTATTCAAAACTAGCTCAAAAAGGTATAGAGGGGGTTTCCCCAGTAAAAAAAAAAAAAAACATTCCAAAAGGGTAGGGCTGCACGATTTTAAGAAAAAACCTAATTGCGGTTTTTCTGACAAATATTGCGATTGCGATGCGATTTTCGATTTTTGGGTTTGATACTTC
>JAUMHG010000008.1:1241583-1252237 GCA_032359395.1 Enteromius anoplus | reverse complement strand
CTTTTTGGTCAACATCCTCCTTTTTGTAGCCGAAATAGTCCCAAATAGATGATTTCGACTTTCTTTTTGGTACGAAAGCATTTTTTGCGGCGGATCCTCTTCGTCGCACATTTTTAGCAGTGAATGCTGGCTGTGAGCGGTGAGCAGCGGCACAGCAAACCAATCACTGTGCAGGCATGCGGAACATGCATGTCACCCCAGCAACAAGCCATACAACTAACTCATGTTTACTGTTTGCTACCGTTCTCTTAATACACCATGGGCTTCTACTATCGCTCACGCGCACATCGCGATGTCAATGTGAAAACAGAATATCGTTCAGCCCTAGTGACGACACCACCATCCTGGAGCTTATCGGGCGAGTCTGGGTACAGGACCCTATAGTAGAAAATGTTCTTGTCTACGGAGAGGAGAATGACCTTATCCTCAATACAGAAAAGACCAACAAAATAATACTGGACTTCAGGAAGAACCCTCCACCCCTGCTGCTCTTATCATCAAAGGGACTAAGGTGGAGCGCCGATAGCCAAAGATTTCTGGGACTGCTGATCACATCAGATCTGAGCTGGACTCTTAACACCACAGCCACAGTTAAAAAAAAAGCCCAGAAAAGGATTTACTTCATTTGGTGGCTCATTTTGGCCATTGCTAGTACCTGCATCTAAAGAAAAAAACACTACTGTTTTAAGAATAGATATTTATAGATACTTTTTTTTAGCTTAACAATGTTATATTCTCTTTTTTAATTCTTTGTTGTTTTGTTTTTATTCGCCTCTTAACTTCTTTACACATGACTCAGAGAGCTCTGCACTAGAATTCCGATGTGCATTGGACTGTTGGTTTTATGCGCAAATGGGAAATAAAAATCAATAAAAATCTTGAATCATTGAGGAGTTTTTCTGAGAATGGAGATGGAAGGTTTTACACCATTGTCCACAGGTCTAAATGTCCCTCCATGCAATGGATGCTGCATTCCAAGACATTACAGCTAAACAATACCAGGGGTGGACAAGAAATACCAAAACTGTCTTGCAAAGATGCATAAATGTACATTTTATTATTATTATAATTATTCTGTGGCTTTTTCTGTTTGTATATTGTGCTTTTTTTACATATACATGACAGCTACATTGCATTTTCCCCTGAATGTCCTGTTGCAAATAAAGGCTTTACTGAAGCAATTCTGTCTCTATGAGTTATTAGAAGTAGTAATATTGAAAACAAAATGTCAAAGCTCTTAGACAACAACTGTAAAACAACTGTAAGAAACACTGCTCTAATCCCATTCAATTTTAATGTAATCTCTGTATTTCTTTGTCTTTTTTATTTGTATACATTTAAAACTCAACACAATTAATCATAATTGTATATAATGTTGTTTTTTATAATTACAAACAAATATAGCCTACTATTAGTATCACTAAGGATTGTATTAGTCACTCAGACTATTACCATGCATTCAGCACTCCACATTGAGACACTTAAATCATATATTATTGTTCCTAATAAAATATTAAATATCTAGACCATTTCTGTCACTTTATTACTTACCCTATTAAGGTTAAAGGTTGCAACATTGGTGTTATATAAAACAAATTGCTAGTTGTACCCCAATGTACATTATTTAATATTATTAAGCACTAATTATTCTGTAAAAAAATAATAATAATAATAAATAAATAAAGATATATACTGGAAGAAGATAAATGTGTGTGTGTGTGTTTGGTTTTTTCTTTTTCTTTTTTCTTTTTTGGTGGGTCCTTACAAAACTGTGCTTAAAAGACTAGAATATATTACTAGATCACCCCAGCTGATCTTAGTCTTAGTTATTTCCTCACCCAGTTCAACAACAGTTTTTGGACTGTGCTCATATAAGGAGCTAAAATTCCTCTCTCTGGAAAATCTAACCATATTTAGAGCTGCCTGTCTTTCTGTATACTTTACATTCATGTGTTAAGCTCTGAGAAATAACCTTCAAAAGCTTTGAAAACACAAACACACAAGTTTTTTAGTTTTTAAGCTTTTAAGTTTTTTAACCTATAAATCAGACAATATTGTCATATTATCAACATTACCATTTAAATTTGCTGACTTTTGTAGGGAAACAAGCGTAGTGACATCCGTTATCAGTGTTATGAAAAGGTTACTAATATTATTAGTAGTAATATACTAATAACTGTGGTAGTATAATGGTTGACATACTCATTTATCATACTTTGAATATTGTCATATCTGACATACATTTTGTTTACATCCAAATATGAACACATGAGAATTTCTAAGAATATAAAACATCCAGTCCTCAGAATGAATAATACAAATGAAAGCTTTGTAGTAGCCAATTTACAATAAGTTTGTCTACTAAGTGGGTGTTTCTTCTTAGGATCCATTAAGTCTTTTTATAGTCCTCAAACGTTACCAGATGTGGCCAGATGTAGTAAGAAACATATGTGACCATTAAAAACCGCCAAAAAAAAATAAAAAAATAAAATAAACTAATCAGTGACAAATCAATGTGCATATACCTATTTTGAAATTATTTTATACTGTTTCTGTTTTCAAACTGTAGCCAGGAGTTTGGATCCGTCTCTATCTCGCTAATCTTTTCCTCAAGTTTATTTAATAACGTTAGTATGTGGATATGTTTCCAAGTCGAAAAACGAAACGACTTTCCAAAGCTTTTCTCTGTCAACCATCAGTTACATTGCCGATGTTTAAGTGCAGTAATATATTTAAGGTAAATTTTGTAAACGTGCCATAAAGAATTAGACAGTACATACCTAAATCGTCCATCAGTTAAAAAAATTATAATAAAAATAAAACGAAGAAAATATAATCAAATTAGTATGACTTTCCGATAAAATGAAAAGGGTTCAAATCTGATAAATATGTCTGGTAATGTCCTTTTCCTGCTCGCCCGAAGTTTCCAGGCTGGGAGTTGTCCTCGGACTGTGCAGTTTTCTTATTTCAGAGGACGTAACGGTTTGGAGGGGCGGAACTATTCACATTTCCAGCCCATATTTGGGATTGAAAAGTGCGCATTTGTTGTTCATAATGTTAATAACCACTACTGAGAGATTAAAATAATAAAGTACACACTGTATAAAAATGAAATAGATGCATCCTCTTACCAATAGATGTGGGGGGAAACAACGCTCGTTTTTACATGTGTCGAGTAATTAGTATTAATTCATTGCAAATATTTTTGTAACTTATTTTTACACAACAGCTGATTTTAGTACAGTTGGCCTAATTAATTAGCTTTGCTACTTGGCCACTAAAAAGGCAAGGACATTCACTGCCTTTTAAACATCATCATTTTATAAAGAATATGATGATGATGAAGATTGTACATAACATGGACTGTTAGCCATTTAGTACCATGGCACACATGTTAAACAACTACTGTATCGTCACAGTAGCTTGTTAGATAAACAAGGTTACGCTTTAACACTAGAACTACAATTTATTTACCTCATTATAAAACTGTTAGCATGTACAGTCGCTAAGAAATATTTTCACATAATACAATATAATAAAAATAAATAAATACAACATACAATACAAACAGTTTTGGCCATGTTTTTAGTGTGCAGCCTTTCACAGCCCACCAATTTTCTTTCTGGTATGTAACAAACCCATCAAAATTGCACACAGTGGTAAATGTTACTAAAGCAAGTTTTGTTACACAACCGCAAATATGCTTTGGTCTGAACGCAAATTCAATGCAATGCAAATTCAAAAACCATAAACTGATTTAAAAGAAAATAAAAATTGTACCATGTGCCATTTGTGCTAATATACCACAATTATTTTTCTAATAAACGATGAACACAGCCTTTTGGGGGGATAAAAATGTCCACTTTCAAATGTTGTTTAGTCAAAGAAAATAAGAAACATGTACAAAATTAGGTCAGTCAATTGAGAAGAAAATGTGTGTCATCCCAGACAATAAAGTAAACATACATAAAAAACAATCTTATTTGTTAGTTATTCTGTGTAAATTTATAACTGGCTTAGTTCAATGGTGACTGGCAGCCAGATTTAAGTGTTCATTTGCAGCATCTACACATCATGTATCAGTCCACAACTAGCTCGGCTGTAGTACACTCCTCATACTCTCGTCATTAAGGTGCAGCTCACTGCACTGACTGTTCATTGGCTGTACTGCCAGAGTCCTGCGGCTTCATAACATCAGGAAGTTCAGGAGGGCTGGAAAATGGTTCCACCAGCAGGGCCTCAAATGCATCATCTGTGGAGGGATGGTAGGGTAAAAGAGAATCAATGTGGTGTTTTTTTGGGGTTTTTTATTTTTGGTAAGAATATATAAATACAGTTTACCCCCCACCCCCCAAAAAATCCTTCAATGAAGACTTTCCATTCAGTCATTCATTTGCATAAAATACTTTATGAATAATCAGGCTTTACATCTAACATCATAATTGTACAACAGTCTGAAGAAATGTCTTATTTTAACTAAGACTGGTTACCCATTCTGACATTATATGTCCTGCTGAACACTACTTACTGACTTGAGTACACTGGAATTTAAATTTAACAAGTCACCCATATTTTGTCTAGAAACTAAAATATCCTGGGGGTGATTGGGCACTTAGGTCAGTAAGCCAATTACAAAGCACCTATAAAATCTTAGCAATTGCACAAAAAAACACTAAGAAAACTCCTAGGCCTGTCAAAATAAATAATTTTGTTGGAAGAAATAATTGCAATAAACAATTTTGCCATTTTAAGGCATTTTATGCCACTGACACAATGGTAATTAAATAGAATAAGATTATTATTTGTACGCTTATGTTTGCTTTTTAAATTGTGTTGTGCACTACTGGGTCACCTTAATTATAAGCATGTTTGGAAGTTACATAGTTTGTGACACACACCACTGATACGAAAGGCCAGTCCTACAGTCGCAGGAGCCTGTGGTCGGGCTGTCTGATTTGTGAAGCCACAGTCTCCTAGTGTCTTATTGTCTTCTAGAGGCTGCTCATCCTGAAACACATAAAATCACAATAAAATACAGATACTCTAGTTATTTTGGTCACTCTACCATATTTGAAGGTTAATATAACTTTCATGTGAGTCCATGGGTCCAAACCTTGTATAGTCTCTGTTCCTCGGGGGACCTCTTCAGGATGCCCTCCACAATTCGTTTCAACTCATAGACAGTTGTGGATTCTTTGGCCTCTGTGAAGATTGTGGTTTTGTTGTGCCTGATCATTAAGAATACATCCTAGACAATGGTGTGGGGATTAGTCAGTTTTCAAAAACATCATGCAGTGATGAGTGGTTGGACTACGCATTTAACGCATGAATCCTTTAAAACTAATAATTAATCGTGTGCCCACTGTTAACATTTTTAGAAGTGGCCAGTGACCTGTATGTGAGGCCAGGCCAGTATAGAAATGTCTCTGTTTATGATCATGTGTCTGATTCCCCAACTGTGAGTTCAAATTCAGTTTTTTCTTATCTCTCTCCTCTTATTTATTTATTTTATTTTATTATTTTACAAAAAAGGGGGAATAAAGTTAGAAGGTATTTAAAATACCTACACTTACTACTTAGGTTTAGCCCAGTGTATAAACCATAGGATCCTAATAAGGCAGTGTCGATCACAAGGCAATATCACAGTATTTAAATATATCTTATGATACTGAATTATTATTATATTGCAGCATCTGCAACATAGCTGTTGCTAAACTAGCGGGAGCGTTTACTGATCAAAAAGAACTCACGACTGCAACTGGCATTTTAACTTTTCACTTATCTCAAATTGATATTTACCAGCGGCCTTGTTTACAAAAGGCAACTTGAGAGTTATTTGACACCAGTAACACAAACATAGTCTGTAAAAGTACGATCAAACAGCGACAGTTAAACTAAAATAACAAACGTGAGAAATTATCTTCACAAAATGATATAGTTTACAGCTAAGTTACTGTATATTATTGTTAACGTTATCTGTTCCCTGACCTACGACTTATTTCACAAGAGAAATAACATGACACATACTACATTTATTGTACCATATATTAGGCCGTTACTCATAGGTAAAAAAATATATAATAGGTGAGCATAATAACAAAAAAAATATTTCTCACCATTTTAGCGGATCTCTAGTCACCATTCACAACCTCACAACACCTCCACTATCCCACAATGCACGAAGAACGAGCATTGTGCTACGTCATTGCCCGCTCCGGAAACATTTGAATTCGTGTGGCGCGATATTTCACGAATAGTAGGATTCAAAATAATAATATGCTTGAGTAATTTGTAGAAAAGGATATCTGAATGACCAGGAGCTGAACATAGTGTAGGTATGTAAAATTTGTATATTCACCATAACATTTATGAAAAGAATGTAGTGTTTGTGGCGGAAGAGCCCGTTGAAGGACATACGTATTTAGGGTTAACGTTACTTTCTAAATGAACACTAATTCTTCGTATTTCATCATAACAGCTTTAGATATTGATGTCTATTATTTTAAAGAACATAATCAGCTGTTGTGAAGTGTCGATGTAGAATAGTACAGATGTCGTAACCAAAATATTAGTGGACAATTACATCTTCTCCTCAATGATAACTTAAATGGAATAATGTATACAATGAATGTAGTAATTTATACCACAGAGTACTGTTTTATATTTCTTAATGTTATTCGTTGGATGTTTATGAAAATGGATAATAAATAATGTGTTTGAGAAATGGACATGTATCATAGTAACACATGTGATTCTTCTGATGTACCTTGGTGATAGTATTTATGTAAATATAAAGCTGAAATAGCTTGCTATCACCATGTTTAAGTAATGTTGCCACACCATTGTCACAATACACCATCAAATTACCATTTTTCTTTTCACAATATTTTTAGAATGGTTCTTTAATGATATTTCATTGCTGAAAGTATAAGTCATTTTGGGTTTTTTTACATTTTACACCATAATGAGACACTTTTATATTGTGTTCTTTTATAGGTTAGTGCATATTTATGTGGAGCATCAGTGAGCCAGTTATTTAAACTGAAATGACTACTGAAAATTAATTGAGCCTGGGACGTTAGACTGTGCATTTCCTATGTCGGCTCCACATCAGACATCAGTCGTCAGCACCCCTCTCCCTCTACCCACCCATTTCTATCATGCCCAGCAGTCCTTTTCAATAAAGAAACGGAGACCTCCCTTTTCTTCCTCATCATCTTCTTCCCTATCTCCTCCATGGCCATTATCTCATTCTTTACCACCACGGCCTCCATCTAAAGGATGCCCTCCACTCAGTCGAGTGTTCAACCACCGGCCCGCTCCATGGACGCCCCTGTCACGCTCGCTTATAGAGTCACCACCTGCTCACTCTGTGTATAACCCATCTCATCCCCAGACCTTTTTTGACCAGTGCTTTTCCAACCTGGGTCTAATTGGACGAGGCTCCTTTGGGGAAGTTTTCAAGGTGAGACATGCTAGATGCCATCTGAGGCTGTAAATGGAATAGCATAAGAACCTTTATATTCTAGAGAGAGAAAATATCAGCCACCCTGTTTTTCTGCCAAATGTATGGGCATTTTACACAAAATTGGTTTAACTGAAGTAAGTGCATACATTTTTTATAATGCTAACTCTACTTTGTTCTGCACTCTAGAATATGTTTATATAAATGAGAACTACAGATTTATACTGAAGTTGGCTGATACACATGAAATAAGTGGATTTTTTTTTAGATAATGATGACTCTGCAAAGAAGTAATTTTAATACACTAATGATGCTGTGATCATGATGTCTATCAGGTGGTGAGTCTTTTAGATGGCTGTCAGTATGCTGTCAAACGTTCAGTGCAGCGTTTCCGTGGTGAAGTTGAACGAGCACAAAGCATTGCTGAGGCTTGGAATCATGAGGGATTGCACCCACACCCGTACATACTGGGATTTATTGCAGCTTGGGAGGAGGCTGGTCACCTCTACATCCAGACTGAACTCTGCTGTACCAGCCTACTGCTATATTCTGAGGAAACACCATTTCACACTGGTAAACAGCACACTACACAAGAAAAACTCTCCTTTTGTATGGTAGATGTTTCGTACTAAAGCAAAGTCTGTGTGTTGTGCTAGGTGAGACAAGTGCCTGGACATACCTGTGTGACATGCTCTCAGCACTTAACCATTTGCACGCTCATGGGTTTGCCCACCTTGATATCAAACCAGCAAATATTTTCATTACAAAATCTGGACGGCTCAAACTTGGAGACTTTGGCTTGTTGATCAAGCTTCCTACAGGCGTTCGAAAACAAGTGGGAAAGAGAGAAATGAAGACAGAGGAGGTTGATTTACAGGAAGGAGATCCCAGATATATGGCCCCTGAACTGTTGAGAGGGGAGTATGGGAGTGCCGCAGACATTTTTAGGTTAGTGAATGTTATACTTAGCCTATATAACATTTGAAGTAGATAAAAACCTTTCATTAAAGTTGTCCTAAAACCAAAATGCTTTTCTTAGATTAACTTTTTTTTTTGATCCACTTCAAATGTTGACTTCTGTTTTTAATAGGGGTGTAACAGTACACATATGCAACACCAAACATGTTTGGTATGGGTCTTTCAGTTTGGTACTAATGCTTCTGTTCTAACAGCAGCAGAGAGGAATACACAGCACATTAAAACACAAAGAAAATGTCATGTAGCATTTACTTTACCCTAGGCAAGTCATCATTTTGTACAACTTATTTTCTAGAGAAATTAAGTCTAATGATTGCACAGATATTTTTAAAATGAAACTGAGCTAGACAATTAGATCTCTGAATTCAATTCAACATCAGAGTGCACACGTCTTCGACACAGCTTACATTGGTGTTGTACATTTAACCAGTTAATAGGAAAAGTGTTCTTAAATTCTGAATAATTTTTAATAAATAATTATTTTCAGTATTTTGAAGTGCCCACAATTACAATACCATTTATATTCATTATTGCGCTATATCACATAACCGAATACCGCACATGTCTACACTCTATTGTTCAGTTTGATACTATTAAGTGCTTTGACACAAACTGTATTGTTAAAAGTGATATATAAATAAAGGTGAATTGGATTGACTTAAAAAAACACTATTGTATTCTAACAGCAAATAGAAAATGTATAATTAAAGTTAATTTAGAAGCTATTTATATGTTTTCATACAATTTTTTTATTTGAGTGTTAATTATAGAATAAATAGTAATTTGATTAAAATTTGGGCTCCTTTGTTAATTTAAACCTTAATGTAGTTATGTAAAAGGTTAAACAGCAGAAGCTGAGGTAAATTTGTATCCCTAAAGAAATTTTAATTATAATTTATTTAAAGAAAGCACAATTTGTTCAGTAAACCATTGTTAAATAAAAAGGATTTATGTTCAGTTTTTTTTCCTAAATCACTAAATCATACTGAAACATGATGTCATAACTATCATGTTTATGTACCGTGACACTCCTAATATTTAAACGTCAAAAGTAAGAACCTAATCAGTTATATTTTGAATTGTATAAAGATATGTCTTTATTTTCTTCACTTTTAGTTTGGGCGTTTCTATCCTGGAGCTGGCCTGTAACATTGAGGTTCCTAAAGGAGGAGATGACTGGCAGCAGCTCAGAATGGGTCACCTACCAGCTGAATTCATTAATGGTACTGTTAATATCACAGATATATCTGTCAACTGAATCTCAAGATTCTTTCCATTAAACTGTTCTATATAATAGTGTCTGACCAAAAATGTATATCATAATAAATATAAATATATATATATATATATATATACATATATATTATTTTATTTTATTATTTTTTTATATATATATATATATATACATTTTACCGGTTTCACAATATATTTTCAGGGATCGAATTGAGGGGGGATGAGGGGGCAGCCCCAGTTAAAAAAAACGACAAAAAGCATCCTCTGTGAAACCACGATCCCCTTTATAGTAATAAAGTTGTTTATTATTTAAAACTTATCATGCAAATTAAATGTTAAAACTCTAAACTTATGATAATTCACAAACTAAACAACTTTTTCTAGGCTAGATTGTGTTTATGGGGTGCAGTCCAACATGTTTTAATGCCTTGTTTAAAAAAAAAAAACTATTAGGGCTCGGAGCCCGCCAATCTCCCAGCTAGCCCCCTGGACAGCACGCCAAACGTGCTTCGCTTCATTCGAATTATGAGGAAGTGCGAACTCATGAATTACGGTACGTTCACACGTGGCAGTGGCAGTTCACAGAATAACAATCTGGTGATTTTTTTTTTTTTGCTGTTCTTTTTTGCACCACTTTAACAAAAAAACTTAAAATTTGGTGCTCAGTGTGGGGCTTTTAGCAATAAACCATTCAAAGTTTTTCTATCTCTTACGTAATTTTACCTTGACTACAGTAGGTGGACAACCAAAGTGACAACTGCCGCTGTGTGTACCGCCGCAGCAAAGTCCCGGATTTAAATTTCATTCAGTCGCGTGTTAAAGTCGTTCATGAAAATACCGCCAGGTGGCGCAAAGTTTCCAAACCGACTACATTTTTTTTTTTTTGTTAAATAGAGATAATATAACCAAATAAAACAATAACAACATTATAATATAACACCCTTAAAAATAATATAGATTACTTTTTAGAAAATTAAT
>JAUMHG010000008.1:1215376-1233770 GCA_032359395.1 Enteromius anoplus | reverse complement strand
TTATAGTTTGGGAAAACCCCAGCTAGTAAAGGTGTTCAGGTTTATGCCACAATACAATGTAAACCAAAGAAAAAAATTAAGAAACACTTACTCGTTATAACGATCTGCTCCGTGGGTCCGTTTGCACGATGTAGCTGTTATTCCTTTCATGATGTCTGCCTGAATTGAGCCACGCGTCAAATCTTCTTTGTCTGAAGTAAAGCAAACCTTATTTCTTACAGCGCGTCTTCTTCCAGAAACGAAATGCAGGCAAAGTGAACTTGGAGAAATGTTTTCAAGCAGAGCTCGCGCTGCTGTTGTGGGCATGTACATGTCGCGCGCATTGCACGTGGATGTTTATAATAACAATAGCGCTTGAAGCTCAGGGGCGCGGTCGAATTAACTATAATGAGCTCTAACCATGAAAACGAACATGGTGTTGTTTTCATACTGATAACCAGAGATGGGCATAAATACATATAAATGTATTTAAAATAAAAATACAAAATACTGTGTGTCAAAATGTATTTAAATACAAATACAAAATACTGTGTAAAAAATGTATTAAAATACAAAACAAATAGTATTTTGTATTTTGAAAATTGGCTATCAAGTGCAGGCATCCCTATTAGGCTGAAATATATCTGGACATATTCTAAATTCAAAACAAAAACATTTAAATGTGTACTACTGATTATGAATTATGATTATGACTACTAAATATCTTCCCTTCCCCTGCCCTGCAGGAAAAACAAATAACCTAGAGCACCTAGAGAAATCCAAAAGGGTAGGGGGTGGGTGCCTTGAAGGCCCGGGTGGATCAGGGGCCCTCACGGTCTCTCGAGGGGAGGCACCGACGATCCTATAAGGTCGGCGGTGATGAGGCTTGACTCAGTTCACTTGTGCCCTCATCACATGCGCCAGCGGTGTCCAGTGACGTGCCTCCCCTCTCTCCCGCCCACTCACATCGGGAGCCTGGTGAAGGGTGGCGCTTGAGAGACGGGGGAAGGCGGTGATTTGTCGGCTGTCGCCTCGCCAAAAGATATATAAAGTTCTGTCATATAACCCAGATCTAACATGCAGTAATGCTTTAAACACATTTGACTAGCTAGTTGATAGATTTAAAAAAATATATAATGTATACATATCAAAACTGATTGGCTAACAGGTAGCTAACGCTATTTTTCTCCTACACGTGTTGGTGCTTTTTTATTCTTTCATGTATACTGAAGGCAAATCTGAATGATGCACCATTTTACCTTTAATCAACAAGGAATTGATCATAATGACACCCTTAATGCAGAAAACTGAGACATGCTGACTCTGCTGCCAGCAGCTCACGTGCATGAGTGTTAAGGTTGCACCCTGATAAAAAGGCTGATTGACATAAAGTATTTTAAATACTCATCTTAAATGTTTTAAAATACAAAATACATTTGATTTTCCCCAAAGGCTTTAAAATACAAAAAGCATCTTGTCCTGTAAATTGTTGCTATAAAATTAGAAGCACACAATTCCCTGAATATTATTATGCTTCAACAGTAAGATTCCTATTCATGAAATTTACTTAAGTAATCAATTAGAAGGGGGTGTCCCAATACTTTTGGTAATATAGTGTAAATGAATATTGGACAGTTAATTTAAGACATGTGTTTTTAATATCCCATAATTTGCCTCATTGTTGATATTTCAGTGTATATCAAATATGTAGTAAGAACAATTATATCAGAATTTATATATATATATATATATATATATATATGAATATATAGATATGCAACTCTATTGTCAAAGGTGTTGTAGCAGGCAACAGGCAGAGACGTAGCAATGAGGTAAATCATAAACTTTAATTGAATTCAGTAGACAAACAAAGAACTACACACATCCATATAACCGCGACGATCGACACACAGGACAGAATAAACAGGGCTTAAGTACACAGGGGCAGATGCAGGGCAGGTGAGGAACACAGGTGGCAAGAGTTAACTAATCAACTAAACAAGAACAGGAATGAAGACAATGGGCGTGACATTATCCTCCCCTCCCAGAAGGTGCGTCCTCTCACCTAAACTCAACTACTGAGGGAGGGAGGGAGGCTTCCTGGCCACGGGGCGGAGCTGTATGTGAGGACAGGGAGCCGAAGAACCAGGCTGATGGTGAGGATCCAGAGGGCCGAAGTGGAACCTATGGTGCCGGTGACGACACGGATAAGGAGATCCGGAGGGCCATGGTGGTGCAGGAGTGAGAGAGGACCAAGGCGGAGCCGGAGGGAGGAGCTTGACCGAGCCGGCAGGATGGAGGGACGAGGCGCAGTGCAATGTGGACTCGGGCTGTGGATTTGACAGCGTGAACTCGAACTGTGGCTCTGGCAGCGGGAACTCGAACTGTGGCTCTGGCTGCGTGAACTCAGGCTGTGGCTCTGGCAGCGTAGCAGACTCTGGCTGTGGCTCTGGCAGTGTGAACTCGGGCTCTGGCTCTGGCAGCATAGCACACTCAGACTGTGGCTCTAGCAGCTTGAACTCGGGCTGTGGCTCTGGCTCTGGCAGCATAGCAGACTCTGGCTCTGGCAGCGTGAACTTGGGCTCGTGCAGCGCAGCCTCAGAGAAGTGCTTTACTGGCGGTGACACAATGACTGGATCTGGGAAAGGCGGGTCGGCATCGGCGGGGATGAGTGCTGGCATGTCTGCCCACAAATCTGGCTCCGGTTCACCACGTCGCGAGCTGGATAATGGCTGCCCCACAAACTGTGCCGGTCTGGGGAGAGGTTTCCGCCGACGCACAAGCCGTGAGACGGGCAATGGAGGATGGCCTCCTGGCCGTTGCTCATGCGGGCTGGGGAGAGGAGTGAGCCCGTTAAGGAGCCGGTGGAGGATCTCCTCGGGGCGGATCATCATCCTCATTCGGTTTAGGTCGATCATTCTGTCACAGATGTTGTAGCAGGCAACAGGCAGAGACGTAGCGATGATGTAAATCATAAACTTTACTTGAATTCAGTAGACAAAGAAAGAACTACACACATCCATATAACAGCGACGATCGACACACAGGACAGAATACACAGGGCTTAAGTACACAGGGGCAGATGCAGGGCAGGTGAGTAACACAGGTGGCAAGGGTTAACTTATCAACTAAACAAGAAAAGGTACATGACCAAATAAGGAAACATAGGAAATACTAGAACAAAACCAAAACTGTGACATAGAACAAAGACAAGGGCGTGACATCTATATTGAAAAATCCTATGAGTAACCTCATCACCTTTTCTGTGTTATCATATTTGGTTCAGGAAATTAAAATGGTCGCCATGGCAACCACAAGGTGATTTTGCAATGGCTCCATTTCTGAAAATGTTTAAAAGAAGTTTCATGCTTTTATGAAAAAGTGAACATTACTTTCACATATCACCTGGACTAAGTTGTCTTTTTATTTTTATTCCAGGTAGAATTCTCATATCCTCCCATTATTCCTGGGGCAGGTCATGACAGTAATACACTCCCAGAAGAATGGAAGTATCTGCCTTTTCTGGCATTACCTGATGGAGCACATAACCATCAGGAAGGTAAAGTCTCAATTTACACACTCAAAAAATGTTAGCAATGGTGATGAATTTGCATGTTTGTCTTTTAAGCATATTAACACCACCACGGCAGGGGCTCTTTAAATAGACTAAATAGGTTTCTTAAAGGGGCACCTAATCAGTTTCTGGCTGATTGTAGGATTTAGAGGCACAGCTTTGGAGATGGAGACTGCCAATTGCCAGCAGTTGCCGTCTGTGAATTGTAATTCTTCATACTAGGATTTTTACTAGGAAGAACTTGATCCAAATAAACAGCTGTCACAACAAATAGGAAACCTCCTATGCAATGCTGTTTAGCTGCAAGTATCTAAACAAGAAAGGCAAGACCTTCAACCCAAGGTTCCTTATAAGCTGGTTATTATTCTTCTATGCTGAATGATGGGGCTGTTTTGTTAACCGCTGTGCAGTATACATTGTGGTTGGGCTGTTTTAAAGAGTTCTGTATTGGTTTGTTTGTTTGTTTTACTTTCTTAGAACCTCTCAGAGTTCTAGAAAGCCTGCTGAATTTACATTAGATTTAAAGTTTGTTGTAGAACTATTTTTTTTCTTTTTGAGAAGGATTACTATCTTCAAGGAAACATCTTCAGTAAGTAACTGCAAACCTCTTACCATCATTGTGGATATTCATGAAGTATGGTCTTTTGATTAACCAGTTTTAATGGATTTAACAGATACCCCAAGCAAGTTTTAATAATTCGGCCAGTTTACTCCTAGTTCAGTTTGTCAGATCTGGATAATCTCCTTAGCACATCCACTCAATTGGTTTCACATTTGTGAGTGTCAAGTTACTCTAGTAATCTCTTTGGGAGGTCACCTGATTTATCAGTTGCCTTGTTACTGAAACAGATTAAATCAAGTTGGGCCTGATCCAGGTTGAGTTGGACATGGTTAGGTTGATTGAGTTTACACTCTAAAAAGTCTGGGTTGAAAGTAACCTAATTTTGGTTGTTTTGTAAACCACTTATTCATCACATAGTATTCAAATTGGGATCTGATATTTTCCATGACCTCTGTTCTGCTCTGCAAGTCTGCATTTATTTACAGTAAAAAAACAAACAAACAAAAAAACATGCCTAATTCAAGAAAGGAACTGATCTCTAAAAAGTCATCATCATGGCAGTGATATAAAAAAATGTTTCTAAATGACAGAGCCTAGTGGTGTTATGTACAGAGAAGAGAACTGGTCCAAGAACTGAGCCCTGAGACTCCCCAGTAGTTAGATGTTGCAACTTGGACACCTTACCTCTCCAAGGTACCTTGAAAGACCTATCTGAGAGGTAAGACTCAAAACACTGCAGTTTCTGAAATGTCTTTTGCCAATAGGGTTGACAGGAGGGATCTTGTAGTTTGCCTTGTCAAAAGCAGCCGACAGATGCAGCAAACACACTAAAAAATGTCTTGCAGATGTACATATACACTAGTGTTGTCAAAAGACCCGGTACTTCGGTACCAAGACGGTACCAAAAAATTAAAAATGTTACGGTACGGTTTCTGAAGTACTGGTAGTACCGAGCAACGGGTCAACCTACCCAAAAGCCCTACCCAAAAGGTGCGCACTGCGCCGTTGCATCTTCTTCATAAAAGCACAGAGAGATGGCGACCGGCGGTGCTACTGATGAGGCAGCTCTGAATCTGCTCGTTGAAAAGAAAGGAGGAAAGAGCCACGTGTGGAAGTTTTTTGTTTTAGAGGCTGATGACAAGCGCAACATCATTGATCACCAAAAACCCATCTGCAAGTGGTGTTTTATGTCAAAAGGTGGAAATACATCGAACCTTATAAAACACCTCAAACATTGAAATTTGCTTAGTTAATCGTTACTGTGCTTTCACACCGATGAGAGCGTCAAAATTCCCCCTGGCCGCCCTGCCAAAGCGTAGTAGAGATTTTTAGACACTCTTGACGCTCTGACGTAGATTGAATGTTTGTCTTGTATTTAAAGGGTCCGCAAATAAAACAATCGTATGCGGACTGACCACACAGAGGGTATAAGTTAATATCGTGAAATATATTGATTGTGAAAGTAAAAAATTGATCGATGGAAATAACCTTCAACTTAAATTCAACTTGAAATTCCTGCTTATTTTTAGAAAATACATAAAGTTAATACACATTGAGAATATGAGAATAAAGTTTCTTTAATAACTATTTAATGCTCCTATAGAGTTTAAAACAGGACATAATAGTGTACTATTTTTACACACTAGAGGCTTTTAAATGACCTGTGTAGCCAAAATATGTGTGTTAAGAGAACAAATATATGGTTAATGTTTGTATCTTTAAAATCGGTCCATCAGAAAAGCAGTTCTATGCTATGAAATATAGTTTGCACTGTTTTATTAAATAAAAGTCCTCTTATATAAAAGTGTTTTGGTTTGGTACCGAGAACCGTGGATTTTCCGTTAAAATTTTGGTACCGTTACAACACTAATATACATGTCTCTGTAATGTACATGTGCTATTAGGGAACGAATGCCTCCTGTAGTAGCTCATTCAGTGTTTCAAGCACAGAACGAAGTAAATAAACCAGCTTGCTAAACCAAATGTTACATAGTATTTCATTTACCTCTAGTATGTCATCAGTGTCCACAGCTCGCTCGCTAGAGGAATTATAACGGGCATTTCACAGAATATTAGACTATATACTCATTATATTTTACATGTTAGTGATGTTTCACGATGTAGATTTCTTTGTATGATGTAAATTAGATGACCCACTATTTCCAGAAGGAGATGTAATGCCAGTATGCAGTCAGAAAGGCAGAAGCCTGGGTGAAACTAGGTTTCAACGTACATCGAAGAATTTACACAATTGGACAGCACTGGAGAGGAGGATCCAGATGACAGACTGCAAACAGCTCATTAATCTTCATTAGCCGGGTTTTCATCCAATGTTGAAGATTTAACATATGCCCAAAACTGAAATATTGCATAAAACTTTTGCGAACAAGCACGCGCTATAAATCACTAAGAATAATATTTTAATATATAATTTTTTATATATAATGGCCTAAATGATTGTTTTATACTGTATGTTTTATAGAATGGCTTGGCCAGTTGTTGTATGTTATAGTGTCTTTCTGCTTTTTGTTTCCTCCTTGTTTTGATTCTTTGTTTGTCCTTGTTTTGATATTAAACTGCCTGCATTTAGATCCTTGCCTCTGCCTGCTCTTTCTCGCTTAAAACACATAGTAACCCTTTTGTGTTCTTTTGTTTTAAGTTGGATGTTCTTTTGTCTTGCTTTATCGTGTTGTGTTGTAATGTCTTAAAAAGATTATTACTTTTAATATTTTAATGTAAGATGAAGGTGTGGTATACCCAGACTGCTCTAGGATCGTATATATGATAAAAGTTATAATTTTATAATTATATCTGTTTTTAAACAGTACATTTGTTTATGTTTCTTTTTCTGACAGACACTGTCTACTTTCATTTGCCCCCTCTGGATGGACAGCAGAAATGTGTTTTTGGAGTTTCCTGCTACAGACAGATGGAAGCTAAGGTTTGATTATTGCCATGTGTTTGCTGTTAAAGAAAAGAAAGAAACAAAGAATGTTAATAATATTTCTGCCAATAAGCCAATCAGTCCCTATGCAAAAAGCTTATTAGCACACATATCACTAGAATATTGGCTGTTCTGTTTTAGTTCTTACGTTATGAAGAATATATTAATGTCTTATTGTATGACCACATTCTAGATCTCTTTCGCATAAACATAACAACTATAGCAAGTACCATACTTAAACTGTTAACTATGTTAACGGCGAATATGAGTTTCCTAGTCCAAAGTGTTATGTTAATTTTTAATTGATGTAGTGCAGAGAAGCATAAACTAGAAGAAAACAATCTGATGCTATTGTAATGATGGCATCCATTTATTAGTAAAAGAGATGTTTGTCCCTCTGTAGTAAACATTTGATCCCTTAAAACTCTCTAAAAACCTAAAACCCTAAAAATCTTTGAAAGTCAAACATTTTTTTTCATTTTCTCATGTCTGAAATGATTATGTCTAATCTGATATTATTGTAATGTTTTGTATTGTAGGCACTGAAAGTACGAGAAGCAGATATCACAAGAGAGACAGTTCAGAAGAGTGTTTGTGTTCTCAGTCGATTGGTATGACGTGTTTTATTGCAGAGAAAGCTTTGTTTTCATAAAAATGCCTGCTTTCTTCTGCAGATTATTAATGTAATATATTGTTGTTTCAGCCCCTATTTGGTCTGATACAGGCTAAACTTCAACTCATAACCCACGCTTACTTTGAAGAAAAAGACTTCTCTCAGATCTCCATTCTGAAGGCAAGATCTTTCACACACATTTACGTGTAATTGAACTAATACAGCTTGTTGAAAATGTATTACACGTTATGATATGTATAATACTTTTGTCAGATTTCTTTAAAGATATAGATATACAAATATCTAAAACTACAAAAAAAAATACAAATGGTCTAAAACTAAGAAACAGTTCTAGACCAAAGTAATCATGGTTATCAATATATCTTAAAAGATAGTATTTTTATAGTAACTGCAAATATTTGCTTTTGTATCATGCTTTATCAACACAGATGTATGTGACTCAGAAGCAGAGAATCATTCAGTGCACCTTTCATGTATATTGTTTTTGGTTTTCTGAAGGAGCTCTATGAGCATATGAACAGATCTTTAAGCTGTACAGCGCTGGAAGGATCACAGATTTATCTGGGTGATTAAAACAAAAACACCTTTCACTACTATAATTTAGCAATTCAAGAATCTGCTTTTCACTAATATAATTTATTGTTTACTTTGGCCTCCAAATTTGTGGTTTTCAAACTTGTTCCTGGGGACCCACAGCTCTGCACATTTTGTATGTCTCCCTAATTTAAACACCTGATTCAGATCGTCGGCTCATTAAGAAAGAGCTACATGAACTTCATGAGGATGTCAGATAAAGGAGACATGCAAAATGTGCAGAGCAGTGGGTCCAGAGGAACAGGATTGAAAACGTCTAGGTTACAAACGTAACCCACATTTCCGGAAGGAGGGAACGGAGACGTTACATATGGGAACTCGCCAGAGAGACCAATTGCCTTGGAGCTTTATACAAAAGGCCAATGAAAATTGGCGTGCATTTGATTGCGCTCAGGTGCACCTCATCACTGTTTGAGTATAAGAGGGTACTTTCAGTGGTGCTGAAGCAAGAGGCTGAGGGTGGAGCGCATGAGAAGTATGAACTGTTGCATGCGGGACAAAATGAATGCAATATATGGATAAGATTATGGATATAATTGAAGGGAAACACAGCCTTTTGGTTGACTGTGGAGATATTTTTGCCACACCTACTGGGCGAAGGAGACCCAGAGGAAGCACAGCCGGAGCTACTCCGCTCTAGTCGGACTGCAGGGCAAAGGAGGACTCAGGTTGTGCACATTTAACGGAACACTTAAGTGCGGGTCCAGTGGGAGCGGCGCAGCAAACCGGCACTAGCCGGTCCTCTCGCTCACCTGCTGTCCTGATCAAGGACGCAAGAAGACACGGCCTCCACGGGGAGGCCGTAAAACCTGGAGTAGGTGTTGGGTGTCACCCAGCCCGCAGCCCTGAGATGTCTGCTAGAGAGGCGCCAAGGCAGCACCTAGGACGAGGCACTCTCAGTCCTCAGGGGCAAGGCTTTCCCTGGTATAATTAAGCCAGGGAGATGGCTTTTACCACCCAGTAAGCCAACCTCTTTTTAGTGACAGCATTCCCTTTCTGCTGTACACCGTAGCAAATAAGAGTTGCTAGAAGGTCTGAAGCTCAGAGTGCGGTCAGTGTAGAGGCACAGGACACAACAACTCTAGGCTGGGTCTGCCTCCTCCCGGGGTAGAGCTTTCAGGTTCACTACCTGATCGCAGAAAGGCGAGGTAGGAATCTGGGTACAAGCTGGCCGGGGTTTTAGCCGGGCCAAGCTTTAGGCACTTTACGTTAACCAAAAATGCTTGTAGGTCCCTGACCCTCTTAATGGAGGCCAGCACAATGTTAAGGAGCGCTGTCCTTCAGCACCAGATACTTTTAAACCTGTTTAAGACTGAAGGCTCGAAGGGAGCAAGCCGCAGGCCATTTAAGAAGACGGCAAGGTCCCAAGAGGGTATGAGATGTGGTCTTGGGAGATTAACCTGACGTGCACCTCTAGTAAACCGAATGATGAGTTGGTGCTTACCGAGGGTCGCACCCTCCACTGCATCGTGATCTGCGGCTATGAGAGCGACATACACTTAGAGAGTAGAAAGGGGCAGCCTGCAGGGTCTGTGCAAGGAGGCTCACTGGGGAAGAAAGGCGTACTTAAGCCCTGGAGGCCAGTTGTGTGCGAGTGCATCCCTGCCAAGCGTTTTTTTTCTTGACTCGTGAGGGGAGAAACAACAGGCACGAGTAGACTCGGGGAGGTGAAGAGATTATCTTGGCCTCACCGAAGTACTTGATAACAGCTGGTCTACCTGGGGGTAGGATGGGTGGCTGCCATGATTTGATCACGGTTGAGTGTACCTGGAACGAGATGACGCGCAGCGATTTCAGCTGCTTGACTCCACAGGAGCAGATGGCGGGTGAGTTGTGCCATGCAGCGGGAGGGTAGTATTTTCTTTATGATGTACGCAATGACCGCTGTGTTGTCTGTCCGGACCAGTGGAGAAGTACGGCTAACAACTCGAGGCAATATTATATGCCAAAGCAGCTGGTCCCCTGGCTGCTTGCCCGTTGCTTACAGCACTAGTGTAACCAACGCTGAAGCGGTCTCATATAAAGCAAACCCAGCGGCGTAATCACGGCTGAAGCTTCCATATGCCCCAGGAGCCTCTGAAAAGTTTTGAGAGGAACCGCTGTGCATTTTTAGGCATGTCAGCGTGGCCTGCGCGCTCGTTCACGTGGCGGGCAGTGATATTGACCGAGTCCAGCTCCGACTGAGAAAGAGATCCTCTCCTTTCTTCTTAGAAGAGTTTGCTCTCTCTCAGTAGACCTGAGGGTCTTCAGGTCTACTGAGAGAGAGCTGAAGTGCCGAAGCACTATGTCCCTACGCATGCGCAACAGATCCCGCAAGTGAACTATTATTAGCCAGTCGCCGAGAGAGTTGGGGATGCGGATGCCCGTCTGCCGCTTCAGCGGGGAGAGACATCTTCTGAGAGGGACAGGCCAAATGGTATTGCACCGCCATGCTTGATCCTTCTCGCAGGATCAAGACATGGCACTACGTGTCCTTCAGGTCTATGGCTGCAGACCCATCCTGGCTTCAGAAGCATGTTTCTAGCATGCGCTTTGGAGTGAGCATCTTGACCGACAGCTTCTCGGGAAGGGGCCGGCTCAAAAGCTCATAGGTGCAGGACGAGTCTCAACCCACCGCTATTTCCGGGGCACGATGAAGCAAGGGCTGAAAAAGCCCCAGCCTCAACTGGTCTGGAGGGACAGGCTAGATTGCTTCCTTTGCCAGTAGGACGGCAATCTCCGTGCGCGGTATGGCAACTTGGCTCTCTGAGCGGACCGAAGTAGAGTGAATGCTGCAATACCGTGGCAGGCGCCTGGCGAACTGAATCGCATAGCCGAGGCGTACCGTCTGAATCAACCACCGTGAGGGGCTGGGGAGCGCTATCCAGGTTCCGAGCCACGTTGAGCCAGGCTCCGAGAACGTTGACCGCCAGGCCAGCAGTGGGGCAGCCTGTAGCGGGGTGGGGACAGGGACTGCTCATCTGGCTGCATTGAGCAGCGCTTACCTGTCTCCCTGGATCCCGCGCTGGCGACACAGTGTCCTGGGTCTGCATCTGTGAAGACAAAAAGGTTTGTTTTAGATGGAGACCTCGGAACACTGGGCCCGGAGGTGATGATATTTGTGTTAAGACGGCTCTCTCTGTGTGTACAGAAGCTCCTGGCCCTTGTAGGATTACAAATTTATAACTGACTTAACATTTTCCTATATAACAGTATAAATTGAAAGTATTTCAATGTATTGAAATGTATTTCTTATTTACATTCTAAGAACAGTGAGCTCTGATCTGAGACAGTAGCCTTTTGTTGATTCCTGAACATCTGATTAGTTTCCCAAGAGCTTCCAATCCAAAGTGTCTCACTAGTCTCTCTGAAAGAATTTTCACAACACCCTCCTCCGGGAGTGGGGACGGAGATGTCATCAACGTCACCCGAAGAGCAGTCCTCATCACCTCCGGCCTGCCTGTGTCAGGAACGCTTCCCACTCCCCTCCTGGTGTTAAAGGCTGGTCCCTGATCAGCAGGCGGCTCCCCTCGCCCGCAGCCAGCTCGCTGACGGGCCGTCGGTTGGGTGGACATCAACTGGCCAAGGCGTTGCTAGCACCTCCAAACTGATTCCTTCCGCAGCGCGGAGGAGCAGAGCCGACAGTTCGGTATCCACCGCGGGCGGGGCAGACAGCGCAGTGCGGTGCCCTCCCGAACCGGCTTCAGCCTCACCATCTGACTCACCCTCTGATGCTGTCAAAGACGTCTCATCCTCTCTGGGGGCTACAGGACTACGTGGTGCGGCAGAAGTCCACGCGGCTGTTACACCGGACGGAACATTCTGTACTAACACCTGGGGACTTCCCCAGGCGCCTCATTTGAAAAAACATTTTTATTTTTTTTTGGTTAACAAACTGCCGGGGGAAGGACGCAAGGGGAGCCGTCTCGGCAACGAGAGGCGGGATCTCAACGTAGCCATAGTCATCCGCTCGTAATGAGCGCACTGACTATCCACAAACGCTGTCTCAGCGTGCTCGCGACCCAGGCACGTGAGACAGCACTCGTGACCGTCCAAAGACGCGAGGAAACTTCTGCATCCAGAAGCGCTAGGTCGGATCGACATTCCGTCGAACGTTTTTACCAACTGCGGAAAAATTAGCTCTTTTCCCGGTTGCCCAGGGAAGACCTATCGTGGCAACTCCATGCACTCAAAAAGGCCTTTAAAAAGGCTACCAGCCCGCAGGATCCGCTGACAGCCGCCCAGAGAAACGCTGTCAGACGAGAGAGCAGGATCGCAGGAACTCTTTAAAGGTAGGACGCTTCCTCTATGGTTCTCCCAAACTTGCTGAGGGTGTCTTCTAGATAGCCCAGAACGGCATGTGCATTCCGCTCGTGCCCTTTTATTCTCACACAGTGATGAGGTGCACCTGAACGCAATCAAATGTACGCCAATATACATTGGCATTTTGTATAAAGCTCAAAGGCAGTTGGTCTCTCTGGCGAGTTCCCATATGTAACGGTGAAATGTTTCGACTGAAAGGGTATCCACTGCTCTAAATGATAGTAATTGAATGAGGATTGTGTAATGTCCAAATTTACTTTTCAAATACACATTTGTGGTCTTGTTGTACAGTATTTGAATAATATATATATATATATAGTTATACAGTATGAAACCCCTGCTTTTCACCATACAGTAAAAAATGTAGATTAAAAAGTCCATCTTTCCTTGAAATTTTATACATAAATCTTCAGCATTATGGAAGTCTATTTGATTGTAGATTATATTTTTTATATTCTTTAAATGCTTTTTAGGAGTATTTGGATAACTACACAAAAACTTGTGCAGCCAATGTTATTAATGGTGTTTTATGACTCAACTCTGGGGTGTAAAGTCAAATTATGATTTTAAATAAATCTTGGTATAGTATACTTACCCTCTGAATTTCCTATTTTTCTGCCTTTTTTTATTAAAGGTCTTTCTGCAAGAGATTTGATTCTGCACTTTAAACACAAGGTAAAGGACTGTATTTTTTCTTTTAAATTCTGATTTCTGCATAATATATATATTTGTTTTGATCTTTATTATATAACTTCCAAGTCTGTTTCTTATTTTAAATGCTTGTGTTGTTTCTCTATAGGTTCTGATTCTCTTTAAACTGATTCTGCTTGAAAAGAAGGTTATTATTACCATCTCAATACACACTGGGTACAGTGGGTTATCATGGATAAATCTAGACATAATTACACAAGTATTTACTATCTCCCGCTAGATCCTATTTTATGTGAATCCAGTGAAAAGATTGGTTGAAACCCTGATGACTGTCCTGTCATTGTTCCCAGGTAAAAAGCTTGTGATCTTGTGCCAGATTTATATTGGTCGGTGTGTTATTCTAGCTAAAAAATGGAAGCGCTAACCTGGAAATTGGCACAGTAACTTGAGAATAAATACTAAATAAATAGATACTTAAAATGTTATTAATTTATCTAATCCAAATTAATTTGACTTTTAACTGTACATTACTTGATCTGTTTATTTGCTACTGTACCAGGGTTAGGCTGGCTATACACTGGGATGTGAAACATGGCAGAGCTCCAGCCCATCAAGATATAACGCTTCTATAAACCAATAGTAAATAAATAAAAACTAAATGTAATATTATAAACAAAATCTTGTTCATAATTTGCCAGTTATGACAAAATGTCAGTATATGTGAGAGTAGTAAAATGAGAAGGATTTTTTTAGTGAAAGTTTTGCAAATAACGCATTTTGAGAGGAACGCGATACGAATTAATCCCGCACAGCTGGCAGCTCATCAGCTAATCAGTCCCCTTACCAACTTCCAATCACCTCATTTCCCTTTCCCTATATAAACCCCAGATTTCATTCCATCCACATCTCGCTTCAAGCATCCCACCTCCTCCCCTTCTCCGCCGTTATTCAGTTCACGTTCCCGGGGGAACAGTACGGGACCGATCCGAACTTCGAACCCTGCCCTCACTAGGGTTCATAGCACTATGGTTCGGGGTTCGCCGTTTTCCCGGGCTCGCTCCCCTGACAGCATGCCAAACTAGCTATTCTATTCATGAGGAAAGCGTGAACTCTTGAAATAGAATATTATTCTCAAGTTTTGTAAAGTATTTATGACTTTTTTTTAGGTATATTAGAGCATGGACTGACAGATTCCTCTCACTATCAGCCCCGGAAGAGCTTTTCGGATGACTTCAGTTCACCAGAAGTCAAATCTGCAGATGAAGAGTCACTCCCTATGTCTTCTACAGATAATACAGGCATTTCAAAAGAACTTGAGGGCAGGTATGATGTCAGTAACCAGCCGGATCAATCAAAGCCTTGTAACACCTCTTTGGACACACACTACCTCCAGCCTCATGCAGGAAGCTTGCTGGAATCAGAGTGTGAATGGGAGACGCTGGAGCCTCACGTGATGGATGAGATGGAAGACAAAGTAGATGTAGCTCATTCAAATATGTTTGACACAGATTCAGGGCTGCCAATAACAGTGCAGCCACAGTCAGCAACAGGACAGGGAACATTGACCTCGGGCCTGGTGTCTGGGTTACAAGAGGACCAGTATGGACTCCCACTTGCTATCTTTACAAAGGTGTGAACAAAGAATACAGTCCACATCCGTTACTCTTTATGGCAAATCTCTACACTTGTTCAAGTTAAAGGGTTAAACAGCAAAAATGTAAAAAAAAAAAAAAAACTTACACAAATAACATTTTAGAATTACAAATAATGAGAGAGCTTTATTTTCTTTCTTTTTTTTTTTTTTTTACATTTTTCTGTCACACCATAGGACACATTGATAAGTCAGCTAACCGTATACTATATGCCATAGAAAAACCACAGTATAAAAAAAAAGCTTTTAGTTATTTCTATATTTGGCTGGCCAATGTTACATATATAAAAATACATAAAATAAGAAAACTTGACCACTGTTCTAGTGGCAAGAATAATTTATTAAAAGTAGTTTTGTTGCACAGTTCATCAGCAGCAATGTTTGCACTTCTGCCTTCAAAGACCCATAACTCAAAAGTTAAATCTGTGGGAGACAGATATTTCTTAAATGTAATTAGCATATCACAAGGACAGCTACAATAATGTATTTTACCATAGCAAAAAATTTAAATTTGTCAGGCCATAAACTAAACTAAAGCTAAAAGTCTACTTGCACTGGATGTGCTGGTTTCATCTTTATTACCAGCTGCAATGTCCTGTTTATTAAACACGTAATTTACAACCACTGGCTAAGGAGCTAACATTTAAGTTTGGGTGAGAGCAAAATGCTCAAGATATAGTACTTTTAGTGCCCTGTAGTTGGCGATGCAAAGTGTAACTTCAACACTTATTTTAAATGTAGTTTAGCAAAGATACAGACACAGTAAAGTAGAGAGAAAAAGTTGCCAATTTCTTTGATACTCAGTAAAACTACAAAGTATCCAAAAAGATACTTAAGTACAGTAATTAGGTACATTTACAAAAGTGCTTTATACCTCTGGGATTTTGTTTAAATGCAATGCATGAAAATGGCAAAAAACAACACAAAACATCAATATAAAATTCAAAATAATAGACTTCCTGTTGGGTATCTAGCATTTTTTCAGCCTGTTTCTTTATTGCTTGGATTGTCCAAAATGATGTGATAATATTATTGAATACAAATAGAGTTGCAAAGGGACAGAATTCTAGAAACCTTTTTGGAAACATTTTATTTTATTAAAATTCCAGAAACCTTTTTGGAAACATTTTATTATCACAGTTTATTAGTTAAGCAGTTGATTAGTCAATCACAAAAAAAATTTGATTCAATAGACTGACAAAATAAGAAAAAACCCTCAAGACATCAGAATGCAAGGAGGTGCATAGAATAGCAAAGTTAACTGAAAAGATGTCAACAAGAATGAGAATTTTTAATGTGTTTTTCTAAAGAATGTAGTGTGAGCTTCTACCAGCTTAGTCCTAACTTTTAACCAACCAAACCTTGACCACTGGATTGATCATGTCAGTTGGATTTGTTTGACATTTTTACTTCATTGTCCTTTGTCCTTTTTCCAGGGTTACTTGTGTATGCCTTACATGGCACTCCAACAGCACCACCTTCTGTCAGACATAAGTGTTCGAGGTTTTGTTGCTGGAGCAACCAACATCCTCTTCCGTCAGCAGCACCACCTTAGTGATGCCATTGTGGATGTGAGTACACATGTTTTAGGTCTTGCTCTATAATCAATATTGTAGAGGTTGACACAGGGGATATTAAGAGTACAAATCTCATGAAGCCTATCAAGAATATGTGCATAATCTCTTATTTCACCATATTGCAGTGTGCATTGTGACTCATTATTGTCATTATTCTCATGACAGCAACTAAGCATGGTTGTCAAAAAAAAGTTATCATCTAAATTCTTGTTACAGAAATGTGTCTGTAGTTACACTTTGCCATTTTTTTTATAAAGTCATGAAAATGATCCTGTATGGAAACATATATGTACCCCCAAATGATATGTAAAATAAATTTAAATAATTGAACAAAAATAATAATGATCACTAATGTAATTTATAGAAATGAATATACTGCTCTGACCATTTTTTATGTACAAGTTCATGACACATACATGGTTTTCACCTCGAGAATGAATATCTTGATAAAAAATGCCCAACACTGCAGGGAATGAGGAGTTGGTAGCATCTTCAGTTTTTAAATCTTTGTATCACATCACACAGTGGTGTGTGAACTAATGACAGCGTTGATAAAGCACATCGTCCTTAAAGCTTCAGCACATATTCATCCCTGTATAAGAGCTTTACTACCACTGAACATACGTATAACACATAAGGCTTGTAATCCAAATATCATCTTCTCAGTTGTTCTGCAGCTGTTGAGATTTTGCTTTAAATTTGCTTGTGTGCAGGTGGATGAAGCTCGTATTCAGATCCATGACCCAGAATTACGCAAAATGCTGTATTTAAGCACAGCTGATCTACGATTCGCTGATTATCTGGTAAAACATGTCACTGAAAACAAAGAAGATGTGTTTCTGGATGGGACAGGCTGGGAGGGTGGAGACGAGTGGATACGGGCACAGTTTGGCCTATATGTCCACTCACTGTTATCTTCTGCTGTACAACAAGGTGCATTACAACACACACATACAGTACACTTTTTTTTTTTTATATATTATTATTGTATTGATATTATCTTTAAATGGGTCATATTCAAGATTGCATGCAACAAATACCTCTTTTGTAGTGTTTTATTGTATTTGTGCCATTGTGCTGGGACATGCTATCACAATACACACAATACAGTAAAGCACATCTCACTTCTCAGAATGATTTTGTAAAAATCCACGCGTTTCAGGAAGGCAGGGCATAGAGGAGTAACAATAATGAATAGTATGTGTAAAATAATAATTTTTATTTTTTTTTTTAATTAAACTGCATAAACACATTGCATAACACCAAATACACAAAATAATGTTCTTTTTAGCGACAACATATGACACCCCTTTAACTTGTGCCATAATACAGTGGCAGACAGTCACAGACATACAATTGCACTTGCACATAGTCTCCATTTTACCTAAACTGCATGTCTTTACATTATGGGGGAAATCAAGAGTACCCAATGAAAACCCACACCAACACAGTAGATGCAAACTGCAAAATGTAATGGCCGAGCAGGGGCGGAGTGGGGCACTAAAATCCACCGGGAAAATTATGACCGCACCGGCCCAACCCCTTTTAATATCGTAACAACTGGCCTCTACATCGCATTACATTGAGTGACTCTAAATGCAGGAGCACAGACAGAATAAACCAATAGGAGGCAGCGCTATCTTCTGCCTAAATATTATAATAAAGGGTCTATGGAGTTTAACAGGCACTTTAAGTGCCTCCCCTACATATCTCTCTACATGATTTCCATGATGTAACAGATTCACTTTTATATAACAGGGCTGCAAATTAACCAAACCCACCCAAACTAACTTAGCATCACTAATACAATAACTAATACAAAACCCCAACTTGCTTAAAGGAGCCGTATGCCAAAACTGGTACTGCAATCACTTTCAAAATACTGCTGAGCGGTGTCTCCCCCTCCCCCTCCCCGTTGACTAGAGG
>JAUMHG010000008.1:1201338-1211367 GCA_032359395.1 Enteromius anoplus | reverse complement strand
CGGTTTGGATTTGTCAACCCAAAACTAATCCTGTAACCCTGAGTTTGTTTAGCCACCATCATGGTACAGGCCCCTGGAGGACTGGAGCCTTGCATAGTTTAATTCCAACCCTGCTCCAACACGCATACTATGCAGTTTTCAATTAACCTTTAAGGACTTGATTATTTGGATCAGGTGTGTTTAATTAGAGTTGCATCTAAGCTCTGCAGGAATTCAGTTTGACACCCTTGGTTTACTCTCATCTAAAGGGTTAGGAATTTATTATAAGTTAACTTTGATTTATTTTTACTTTTTCTTTGGTGTAGAAAACTTGAAGGTAAGTACTATAAAAAAAAATAAAGCCATATACTCTGCTTCAGTGTTGCCAATTTAGCTATTTTTGTAGCTAGATTAGTGACTTACCCACCTTTTGAGACTTTTTTTTTCTTAGTTGAAACGTTTTAAGTTTAAAAACAAATGCAGCAACGTCTTTGACAAACCTGGTCTAAGTTCTCATCTGCCTACTGATTTGTCATTATGTCATCTAGTGACATTTTAGCTACCAGTTAACTCTTTCAAACTTAAAGCAGTGTACAACATTGCTGTTTAATTTGGAATTTTAAAAATGTAAGCAAACCAATTTAGTTGCTACCATCTTTTGATTGCAAATAAATTTATCCAAAACTATCCCCAAAAAAATCTGATTTGAACTTGTTAAATATCCTAAATCTTCTTTTGGCTTGTTCTGTACAAGGTATGGCTGCTATAGCAACCCAGGATCCCACTGGAGGTGTTGCAAGTGTACGCCGTGGACCATTGCATGCACAGGCCCCTCAGCGCCCTGGCCCACTGCCCTCTAGAGTATTACACCCAGATGAGCAGTTCCAGCGAAACCAGCCCTTTTACGTTCCCACTGTCCAGCCTTCATTCCCATATCAATGGTCCATGTCAAGTCCATATGTACCCTACGGTGGATTTCATGGCTTAGGTATCCTTTTTTTCTCGTTTACATTTTTTAAACCCTTTTCTATACTGTCTGCTTTCTGTAATGTCATGTTTTTCATTATATGAAGGGTGATATTAAGGAATCCTGTGTAACCTGGAAAATTTATATTTCTGTTCAGATATAAGCTATCATTTTTAGCTCTATGGTAAAGACTTGCTAAGCTTCACATGATGAATTTAATTGTGTGTATTGTTCAAAAGGTCAACCATAGGATTTACAACAGGCTTCATTTAATCTGTCCCTGGAAGGCCTTTGTCATGCAGAGTTTAGCTTAAACCCTGATCAGACTAACATACCTGTAATTTCCTTGTTTGAGACTTTGGTCCAATCCCAATTCTACCCCTTTGCAGTGATGTTTTGTAAAGAAATGTTTGCAAAAAAATCGCTAAAGTTTGCTAGCGGATAGCACCGATTGCACAATATTAGGAAATAACCCACACATGTGTAATTTAACTACTCTTTGTTTTTAAGGTTATGGTATGATGACGCCATCGTTACTTTTACCCCAGTGTTTACAAGTCCCTGGATACATGATCCCTCAAGTTCAACTGCCTATGTTGGACCACAGACGTATGACTCCCAATGTGGCTCCAACTATAGTTCACCAGACCCGCCACTCCCATTTTCAAAATGGTGTACCCCCTGGTCGCGTGATGGTCAGTGCAGAGGTTCAAACCGAACCCCTTTGTCATAGTATATACGCCAATGAACGTGCAATATCCCGCAATTGTTCTGAATCTGGTAGGGGTACTGGCAGTCCATTGTCAACAACACCCAGCTCTTTGGATAACAAATCAGTAGCTTATGCTGAAGGTACATCCACACTAACTCAAAATTTTAATGCCACCAATGCTATCAACAGTACTGATTTGTCTGCTGTTCCTAAGACTGAAATTCTTCAAGCTGAACGGATACAAATGAAATGCAACAAAATGCCTGCTCAACTTAAGAATTTTCAGAACAAGGATCACACTGAGCTAGCTAGTCATAATGAAACCGACCTTTTGCAGTGCAGCTTGGGTTCTATACAATCTTCAGGGGATGTTGTTGTGTGCTCTTACCAATCATTAGCATTTAGACAGGATAAACAGAGGGTTGAATCTGGGATGTTACGGTACTCAAGGAAGCGTTGTCTTCCTGATTGCACAAAAGTTACTGTGGTAAGAACTTCTCCATCCTGTAGAACTTTTAAAACTTATCCTAAACCAAGCGGATCATTCATTACCCAAAGCATCAAAGAAAAACGAAAATCGGAGATGCCATTTCGGGTAATGAGTAGAGAAGATGAAAACCCCTCCAATAATACCAACTTTAAGATTCTGCGGTTGCCATTTGACTTACAGAACCATAACCAGCCTTGTCAGCTGGAAGCTTCTGTCTGGTCAGTAGAGTCTCTGATGCCTCAGGTTCCTTCCACTGAGTGGATGACAGAGAATGGTCTTCTAACCCCTCCGAAACCTTTGAGCCCACTGAATGAACAGAGTGGCGTTGTCCCAAAGTCAAGTTTTGTTGCTGAAGGGAAGAATCTACAACCTGTTGCATCAGCTAAATATTATAGTCGTCCATGTTCGCTAGAGGCCTCTATCTGGTCAGTGGAATCTTTAATGGCTTATGTGCCTCCCAATGAATGGATGGTTGAGAATGGGTTTTTAACTCCTAAGAAACAGCTGAACCCACAGATTAAACCCAGGGATGTTCTGTCAAAGCAGAACCAGTCTTCCACTGGCATTCAAGCAGGGAAGAAATTACAAACTAGTGCATCAAATAAACATGACTCCTTTAATTCCATTGAGTCCCGCTCGCCATATCGTCCCTCAACAAGCTGGCTGGCTGACTTTGGTAATGTATACTACTACAGTAAGCTACCTGTT
The DNA here is from genome assembly GCA_032359395.1 of Enteromius anoplus. Lineage (NCBI taxonomy): Eukaryota > Metazoa > Chordata > Actinopteri > Cypriniformes > Cyprinidae > Enteromius > Enteromius anoplus. The sequence continues at coordinate 1,208,511 of JAUMHG010000008.1, read as the reverse complement.
GTACGGCAACAGCCTGACCTTCCAGAGAAGCAGCTACCAAAGATGTCCCTAGCCATTAGTCTTGAATCATCTCCTCTCAGAAATGGGAAAAACGCCAAGAACCAAATACCTGCTATTAGCAGCTCAGATCTGAAGCACTGTTCTCTTTCTACTTGCAAATGCAAAGCAAAAAGCAGTTTGAGGCTTGCTGGATCTGCCATGCAGTGTAGTTGCGTTTCTCGTTCCACACTGGACAATAAATGTCCCTTCTGTCCATCGTGTAAATATGACGCGAAGGGGAAGGATCATAGAAAACCTTCTTTTTCATATGGTTATAGCTCCAAAAGAGAAGAGTCTACTGATGAGACTACCACTTGCATGAAAAGGGCTACTGAGGGCTTCCATGGTACCCCAAAAATGTCTTTGGGAAGCCATTTTTCGAAATACTGTGCTGCCTACCAGGCTAAACTGAGTGAGCAGACTCAACTGTGTGAAGATTGCCAATGCCTAAATCCCAGCCCTGCTCAAGATAAAGGTGATGACCTTCGACAGAGAATTTGGGAAAAGAGTGAGGAAGACTGGATTAACAACCCAAATCAGAGATTGTTACGGAGATTACAGAAAGGTACGGCTTTCAAAATTCTAAGAGGTGTGTGTGTGTGTATACTCACATACATCTTTTTCTGTTAGACAACTCATTGAAAGCAAATATGCAAGTCTCTAAGAATGAAAGAAGAAACCAGAAAAAAGAAAGCAAAGGGTACTCTCAAGGTAAGAAAAAAAAAAAACATTAGAGCTGATAGTCATGCCTGATCTTTAACAAATGCACCGTTCAGTGACGCATTAAAATAAATTAAGTAAATTGTACTTGTACATGTTATGCTGTCAGCAAATCCCCAAATTTGTGTGTGTACGCAAATTTGAAATTTGTTTTCTTTTTTTGTCTCTTTAGAGATAACACATCAGGAAGAGACAATGTTTATGGCTACCAGTGGTCAGTGTGCACACCCCATGAAGAATGAAAAGGCGCATTAATATCACAAATTTTCAAACCCTTCCAACACTCAAATATATGTATTTTTATGCTGTGATTTAATAAAGTACTTATGACTGTATCATTTATTTATGAAGGCTTGTACGTTCCATTTGAAATTAAGTCACAATCCTCTTTAATAAATATTGCAAATAACTTTGCATTTAATACGCAGTACTATGCAAAAGGCTTGAGCGGATGCGTCAGAACGTGTAAGGCTGCATTAACTTTTGAAGTTTTGGCAGGTGAAAAAAAAAAAATAAAAGTACATTCCTTAAAATGAATGTGAGCCATTCTGTGTCCTTTTATGTATGTATTTTAAAACCTGTTTTTGAAGCTTTTGCCTTCATATGTTTACATGCAGATCCAGCTCACACATGGGGTTTACTGTAGCTATGGGGTTTAATGAAGCATAATGCCAACTCCAAGTTTGGTTAAATTTAGTGTATTTTTAATATTTAACTTTAACTTCTGAAAATTCAGGCTAACAGAGGCTAACAAACTAATTTTACAGTTTTAACTTCCTCAATACCTGCAATACAAGTCAGAATGAATCATACAAACAAACACATTTAATAAATAATCATTTATAGAAATAAACTGACAACTTTAATGGACAACCCACAGGACTTCATTTGCATTTCAGGCATTTATCCAGAGCACATCTCAGAAGTGCTGTAGCTTTATATGTGAAGTTAAGGATTTAGTCAATTTGTCAAAAGAATGGGACGGCAGGGTTAAGAGTACTGCTCCATAAAATGCTGATGAAACTCCTTAATTTTTGCCAACACTACCTTCAACTTCTCTTTTGGAGGAAGGATGGTCATTCTGTAAGAAAAACATATACAGTTTATCAACAGAGAGAAAGAATATGAAGAAAGTTTTGAATTCATAGTGTTTTCTAAAGTGCAATACTATTATTTGAATAAATTACCAACCATAGAGGCTAAAGTAGGCTCTAACCATGCTTGATTTACATTGTGCTATAAACTGGTTGTGATGAGATTTAATCTAAAAAAATTAAAGAGCAATCCTCAACTTAAATCAGGTAATCAGGTTTATTGGAAAACTACAAGGGGGTATTCCAGAAAGCAGGTTATGTGACATACCTGGGTAAGTTTAAGGGTAAGTTAGTGGAAAACCTCAACTTTCGGTTCCAAAAACGGAGGTAACTGTCTGGGTATGTATGTAACCATAGGAACTTACTCTCTGAAGATAACCTGCTCAGTAGCAGGTTATGTTCCAGGGTTAGTTTGTTTTTTGCTTTTTATTCACTCCAAATTGTATAAAGGAAAAGTAACCTGAAATGGTAGGTGCCATCTCGCTGCCCAAAGCCACTGCCAGGAACCAAACAGATGCCAGTTTCTTCCAGAAGCTTCATACAGTAGAACATATCCGGAGCTTGTCCCTTCGTCTAAAATTGCAGTGGATGGGGGATTTCGGTTAGAGTTATGCGCACTGGCTGATCTCGTCTGAGAAATAAGTTTTTTATAACGCTATTACAGCAAAAGAAACAACAATTATTGCACAGTTGTTGTCAGAATTCATTGGTGATTTCAAATATGAAATTTAATTGTAGGCTAAGTAAACAGTTTGAGAGAATTTGATGTTTCCCAGTACAAAGAGATAGGAGTTGCACTTTGATCCCAGAGAGGTCTTAAAGTGCCCCTATTATGCCATTTTAAAGGTTGCTACTATTGTTTTCTGAGTTTACTTTTTACTGTTTTAAAACAGGTTTACTTGTATACAAGGTCAAAAACAACTTCAGATTTTTTTCACACAAAAACAGATTTAACTTATAGGGGCAAATAAAACAAATTTACTCTCAGTGTCTTCTTGACATGATGTAATCCACGTTGAAATTGTACTGTTTGCGGGCGGGCAAGTTCTTCGCGACATTGAACGTGGGCGGACATTATTCAAATATGTTACTTAATGACGTGGATCCGTAACAGAAAAAGATTTGAACTGCTGACGACTCATTTAAGCTAATGTTAGCCGAATCTTTTTTTCTGATAGACAATAACTTTATTTATCGTGCACTGTCAGCGTCACAATTTTGCAGATTTTTCAGAAGTTTATGTTCGCATACGGCTACATGGCACACTGCATGAAAGATCATATTTGAAATGGCATAATAGGGGCACTTTTAGAGACTTTGATTTAACCAAGCAAAATAATGTTGTTGTTTTTTTTATATAATTTTGTTTGTAATGACTACTTACAAATTCAAGCACAAATCCTCAGGTGACAGAAAAAGTGTGTATCAAGTGTACCAACTATTATTGATTATTTTTATTATTATTAAGTATTACCAACAAAAGCCGGTCTTTGTGGTGTAAAGGAATAGTTCACCCAAAAATTAAAATTCTGTCATCATTTACTTACCCTCAAGTAGTTCCAATTCCAAACCTGTATGATTTTTTTTGTTCTACCGAACATAAAGGAAGTTTGTAACCAGGCTGCACCATTGACTTCCATAGTAGGAAACAAAATACTATGGATTTTAATGGATACCCCGCCTGGTTTACACTTTTTTAAAAACGTCTTAATGGAAAACTGAAGATAACCATACAGGTTTGGAACTACTTAAGGGAGAGTAAAGGATGACAGAATTATGTACTGAACAACATCATTTTCTAGAATAAATAAAAGCCAAAATTCTACTGCTTTAATCACTAACAAAAGGTAGAACAATACTTTGTAAAGGATCTGTGACAGATCTAACAGCTTGCGTGGAAAAGTAAATTTTAGGGGTAGTTGTTGGACATAAGTTATGGTAACTAATATGAATCCCAATTCAAGTCACTTTAAAGGGGAGCTAAGATGCAGTTACATTAGCAAATGTCTGTTGTCAATAGTTCAGCTCACAAAGAAGTCACTTACAAACCAAGCAGCTGTCTTTTAGAAATCAGATATCACATTTTTCCTCTGAGGTTGGAGTAACTCAAATAACTGAAATAAACTACTTTGGATATCTGGGAACTATTTGTATTTTTTTTTTTTTTTTTTTTTTTACATGTCTGGAGTGGGTTGTGGGGAAGGATGTTGTTTTCAATAAAGATATGTCATACAATGAAATCAGAGAGTAGTCTGATCAAAATAATGCAAGTTATGAGTAAACCACTGTAAAATTAACTAATCACAAGTGGATCCTACCTTGGCCTCCATGATGGCTTTCGGTGGGAGGTGGATGCGTGGGAAAGTGTACATTGCACCCTGCACTGGGTTACATTTTATTCCTTGGACCTGATTTAAGAGATCTTGTGTCATGTTGGCCTTCTCTGCTAGTTTGTCCAAAGTATCTGTGCGTTCCTGAACACAATGGAGTTAAGGTTTGATTACTTTCTTGTTGGACAGAAATCTGTTAACTAGGACAGTGGTATTCAATCCTGTTCCTCGAGACCCACTGCTCTGCACATTTTGCATGTCTCCCATTTCTGACATACTCATTTGAGTTGATGAGCTGATGATCTGAATCGGGTGTTTAAATTCTTTTTCAAAAATCTTTTTATATATATATATATAGTTTAAAGTTTATAATTGACTAAATTCAAAATCTGTGAAATTGCGTGAGTTATTTTTTGGAGTATACAAAGGAAACAATGAACATAGACCTTGAATACAGACCTTGATAAATATGTCATATGAGGGTTCATCTGGTTGTGGTGGGTTGACCACTACATCTAGAAGAGCCTGTCCAGGCACAGGAGGACATAGCCGAACAGATACCAACTTAGTGAGTTGAACTTTCACCTCAGGGTCTAGATTTACCACCTCCATATAACCACCACGAAAACCACACCTTAAAGATAGAGACAGACAGCAAGACAGACAGGATTAGGGCTAAGGAATTCACTTTATTTTAGGATACTACACTACTATTTGGTTAAAACAAACAATTTCATTCACAGCATTTGTGCTGTATACAATATACCTTTAGCAAATCATCTCACAACCTTTAGTTCAATGTATCAAGGAACAATATAGGAAATTGTCTTAAAAGTGACGACAAAAGTGTTTGTAATTTGTGAATTAAATTTGTGATAATTGTGCATGGCCTTAATTCTAAGCGGTACGTGTGGAGAAAACCAGGCACTGCTCATCACCTGTCCAATACAGTCCGAACAGTGAAGCATGTTGGTGGCAGGATCATGCTGTGGGGGTGTTTTTCAGCTGCAGGGACAGGACAACTGGTTGCAATCGAGGGAAAGTGAATGCAGTACAGGGATGTCCTGGACCAAAACCTTCTCCAGAGTGCTTAGGACCTCAGACTGGGCCGAAGGTTTACCTTCCAACAAGACAATGACCCTAAGCACACAGCTAAAATAATGAAGCAGTTGCCTCACAACAACGACGTGAATGTTCTTAAATGGTCCAGTGAGAGCCCTGACTTAAACCCAATTGAGCATCTCTGGAGAGACCTAAAAATGGCTGTCCATTAACGTTTACCATCCAACCTGACAGACCTTGAGAGGATCTGCCAGGAGGAATAGCAGAGGATCCCCAAATCCAGGTGTAAAAAACCTGTTTCATCTTTCTCAAAAAGGGGCTGTATTAGATCAAAAGGATGCTTCTACTAAATACTGAGCAAACTGAAATGATTTTTGCAAATGGCTGCAATATAACAAAGAGTGAAAAATGTATGGGGGGTCTGAACACTTTCCGTATGTGTGTTGATCACTGTTAATCTACTGTACCTTCAATCCTAAATTCTGTTCATTATACAGCAATTATGTCTTCTCAGGGGTCTTGAAAATTTTGGTGTAATGGGCTTTCATTTGAGGAACAGAAGTATCACAGGTTTTATTTAAAAATACCTTTAATTTAGTTTCAAAGATAAAAGTGTTATGGATTTTAAATGACATAAGAGTAAGTAAATTATGACATGATTTTTTACTAATATGCAAAATAACCGTTTAAAAACAAGCAGTTTTCTTAACAGAAAATTACGAATTGGAACCAGTTCGTTAGATTTTAGAATATTCCCTATGGAATAATAGTCCTAAATCCCCTAAAGATCATTTGAACTTTTCTTGTTTTGAATACTCACTCTCCCATGTAGCATTTTGACGTTGAGTGAAATGAAGCTAGTTCCACTTTCTCAGAGTATTCCGGACCCATTTCAAACAACACTTTCTTAAAGGAGTGAAACTGACACCCATCTGCATAAACATTGTCCTGATAGACCTGGATGGGGGGGGGAAGTGGGACAGATTGAAATTATTATTAATGTTTTTGTTTTTTTGCGTTTTTTTATATATGTATTTAATAAAATAAAAAAAACAATAAAAAACAATAAGCCCGTCATACAAATTACCTCATCAGCCATGAGGAAAAGGTTTTCTGCTGCAGCAAATCGGATCACGTCCTCAATACACTGCCGGCTTTGCACTTGACCTAAGGTAAAGACAAGCAATGTTGCAAGATTAGTTTGATGTTTTCTTTAGGGATACCTGACAAATCTGTAATAAATATTACTATAGAGTTTTATTGTGGTAAATATAAGAAAAAAAATTAAGACCAATTAATTACTAGGGCCGGGACTTTAACGCGTTAATTTAGATGAATTAATTACACAAAAAATAACGCGTTAAGTTTTTTAATGCATTTTAACAGCACTTATTTTTGAACCGCAGAACGTTTCTCACTGGAAGAGTTTCGGCGGACCGATTATACTTTCACACGCTCTCACGCCACACCTTGTATTTCTCACGCTGAAATTTTCACACGCACACACGAAGTGGAATTTGAAAGAGCAATAATGACGAATGCGGTAGGTAATCCATTCATTATTTATTTATGTGTATTACTTAATTTATGATTCCTGGACAAAATCAGTTGCCTGTAATCGAAGATAGTGTGAGCTGCTGCTGGGAAATATTGCCAAATTCGTACAAAATTATTTCTAAAGTTTCAGATTCTGCAATTTAACTATATGTGTACAGTATGCATGCACATTAAGTTGGCTCAGTTGTTCGGTTGGCTCTTTTGCACCAAATTTATCTGTTTATTTTTTATACATTTGTATTTTTCAATATATAAAGCTATTTATTTCATTTGGATGAATTTGTCTCCTTTATAAGATTTACCAATTGTTATAATTCATATTTGTGCTGATCATTTATGAACAATAAGTAAAATTAAACTGCTAGCAATAA
>JAUMHG010000008.1:1168154-1187937 GCA_032359395.1 Enteromius anoplus | reverse complement strand
ATGTATGGTTTGAGGAAACCATATAAATAACGAGGAAAATACTATGCCATGCTGACAAAGAAACAAATATCACAGGACCGTTTCAAAATGAAGTCAACCCTGCTTTAGTAGAAAGACATGATTCCGTTACAGTTCTCCATGTCGCAAATCTGTTTTACTGGCAGAGCTCAGCACTTTTTATCCATGGTGAGCGGCGTCATCAATTATAATTCTTTGGAAAATCCCGAACACATCATTAAATATCCCCTGGTCAGAGCCACATTCTTCAACAAGGCAGTCAAACTCCCTGCAACACTGGTGAACAAAAAAGTAGATAGAGCAGCGTTCCTTGGAAATGATGTAAGAGTTTTGCTCACTTCCTGTAAATCGCATCCAATTTCCTCCACCAGTGGCCATCGAAGCCTGAAATAGTATGCTACATATAAACGGATGTCTTTGAAGTGTGAGGCCTGCAATATGCACTGCACCTACTCGCATTCAAACCCCTGTACATCAGCGCTGAGCCGAAGAAAACACGCTGCACTGGGGGGTTGAAGAACTCATCTCATCTGATCTTCTAGAAAGTCTGCATGTTTAGCTTTCAATCACGTCATCATACAACAAAGGACTGTACACAGCCTTCAAAAGGAAAACCTCCTTCAGCACTTTTCTCAATGAACAAACTTTCCAAAGCTCCTACTCAGGATTTTCAGGAGAAACGAGCAGCTTGGAGACATGCTCGGCTGATGAGAATGATGGATGGTTGGATTTACTCGTGTTCGCTCAACTAGAACCTCGCTCAAACGAATACAAACAAGTTTTATAAGTGAATCATTTACAGCAGCAATTTAAAAGGACAGCGGTAGTTTATAGAAAAGATTTTCATCTGTTGATGATAAAAGAAGATATTTAAAAAAAAAACGGGAGTTGATGGCTACCATTAAATATTCGGTTACCGACTTTCTACAAAATATTTTCTTTTGTACTCCATAGAAGAAAAGACTCATACAGGTTTAGAAAAAGTGGAGGGTGAGAGAATGATGACAGACTCTCTCTTTAAATGTAATCTTTAGGAAACCTCAAAATGAATATCTGTATTTCATACTGAACATTATAATGTTGTGCTGGATATGTTTACTTGTGCCAACTACAACAGCATTTATTTTTAATTTATTTAGACAAAACCTTATTGAATTTTGGCCATTTAATGGAGCAGTTCACCCAACAATAAAAATTGTCTTAATCTACTCACCCCCATGTCATTCCCGACCTGTGTCCATGAGCTCCCACTTCCTCATTTATAACCAATATAAAGCATGTTTGGCTGACCCTAGGGGACTAACCCCTAGGAGGCGAGGGCTGGAAAGAGCTCGGAGCCCAGCCTGATCACCGCATGCCCCCCCGGGAGGACAGTGGAATGGCTATTGGGTAAGGACGGAAGCTGTTGGAATAGTGTAATACGACTGGAAACCAAATGTCCCTGACTAAGCAAGCTGCGAGCGACAGTGGCAAGGAAACAAAAACTCCGCTGGGGAGAAAAAAATCTTTGGAGAAATCTGACTTAGCGGGGACCATTTCTCCACTGGCCGGGACCCAACACCCGGCTACCGCTAGGCAGCGGTGGATGCAAGAATGAAGATGCTAGAGAGAGGAAGTTAGCGGTATATAAAGGGCAGGATTATGTTCTGATTGGGTAATTAGGTAATAGGGAGACCAGCTGCAGCTGGTTGGCATTCGAATGTGCTCCTCTCGAAATTTGTTTAGTTAAACATCATTAAGTTTCATTCTGCTGAACACACAATAAGATATTCTGAGGAACCAAAAGTTGTTGGTCACCAATGACTTCCATAGTAGGGAAAGAAATACTATGCAAGTAAATGAGGAACTGCTTGGTTACCAGCATCTTTTTTATATATATCTTCGTTTATGTTTGACATAAAGAAAATTTCTATTTTGGAAATGAACTACTCCTTTAAGAGTTATCTGGGTCATAATATGAAAACACTACATCACATTTTATTTTATTATATGTATATCCCCACTGAAAAAAACGAAAAAACCTTTAATATGGCATCTACACTGACTAAATCTATTGAAGATGAAAGAGCGAATGAAAAACGAAAGAAGTGAAAGCAAAGATTGACAGACTTGATAAGGCTCAACTTCTTTGAGTTCAGAGAGAAAAGACTGAATATAGTGAAAAGACACAAAAAGCTTGCAGAGATTCAAAGGGTCTTTGTCTGCTTGCAAAGCAACGATTACCCACAGTTCCTTGCGCATGCTCATAGCTTCCACAGGTGGATCTTCATTTGCTTGCAGCGGTCATTGTCTGCAGATGCCATTGAAATGGATTTGCATTTCCAACAATTCAATTATCACGCTCGTCGAATAGGCCGGCTTAGTTCACATGCCTCCTGACTGCAAGATTGCTGCACTGCCTATATCTATCAAGTTCCCATAAAGCCTTTCCCTCTTTAAACTCATTATAGCAGGTCAGGACAACACCTCAGAACATTTAATAACAGAAGACCGGATGTTATTGCATTGGGAATGTTCCCTCCCTGTTTCTTTTTATCATTTATCATAACTTCAATAGCAGTTTGATCATCAAGAGCAGCTGTGAGGTGACGAATCGGTGACAGTTCTTCCTCAAGTAAAGCAGTACCGGGACATGTGGGTGGGCGCCCCAACCCATCTGCAGCACAAAGGAAAAATGAATATTTCAATAGCATTTCATCATTCATTCCACAAATTCAATCTACTTGTCAATTTAGACTGTAGTTCACAAAAGCTCCATCCTTTCCCAACGGCAATAAAAATCCAGACATATTAAAAACCCACAGTCAGGGCCACACCAAGAAGTTTAAACACACACACACATCACTAAACAAACTCCTTAAAGTGATAGCGCACTTAAAAATTTGCCTTATGTTGTCATTTACTCATCTTCATGTTGTTGGAAACCAGTATGTCTTCTTTTTACTGGCCACACATGTCTCAGTATCAAAGTTAAGGGGTCTTACAAACAAAAACACCATAAAAAGTTTTTATCAACATGGTCCATACAACTTGAGCACTAAACTTCAAATCTTTTGAAGCCATAGAGTTCGAAATAAACTGAAACATAAGTCACAATTTACTAAAAACCTTTACATTGTGAACATCTTAAGAATAAAACAACTGATCCAATTCCCAAATCGGACTGATCCAGATTTTTAAAAGTGCCCCCCATTAAGCCATTTCCAATTTTGCCATTCATGCTGTGTGCATTGTAGCTGTGTGTGAATTATCTGCAAAGTTGTAAATCTGAAAGAGCACAATGTACAGTAAAAAGTTATTGTCTCCCAAACTAAAGAATCAACGAGTCATTAGAATAATTAGAATAATAATACCCACCTATGATCGAACAGACTGGGCCATCTGACCAATCAGAGCAGAGTAGGCTCACGGAAAAGAGGGGTTTAGAAAGACTGACGCTGCGTCCGAAATCGCTTACTACCCTACTATATAGTACGTGAAAAACAGTATGCGAGGCGAGTAGTATGTCTGAATTCATAGCAATCAAATTTCAGTAGGCGAGAAGTACCCGGATGACCTACTGCTTCCGGCCGAATTTTATAGTAGGCATACCATGAACACTTTCCTGTCCCATGAGGCTCCAGGAGAGGAGGCGTCATATTAAAAAAATGGCGGAAAGTGGAGACGCGGCTCATTTTAAGTGTAAGCACCTCAGGAAGAAAACGTTGTTTATTGTGATTAAATTAGACTTGTTTAACACAATCTAAATAAACGGATGACTTATTGAAAGTTTAAATTGTCGCGCCGTTGTGACGACACGTGACAGCATCAATATGGCGGATGTAGTACGTCCGAGTTCCATTCATACTACCCCCATTCATACTATATAGAATGTACTGTTTTAACGGTCGGGTAGTACATTCGGTTTTAAATGTAGTACCTACTTAAGAAGTATGCGATTTCGGACACAGCCATGGACTCAGCTCCCCATCATGCACTCACTCACACCTGTCTGCCATTTAAAATCACAGTCACAGTCACAGTCACACAAAATTCATCACCACGCCAACACACTCATTAGCACTGGCATAAAGGCTAGGTTCACCAGTCAGATAATCGCAAGGTCTTGATTTCTTTTGGCTATCTTTTCTAAGCGTTATTTTCCCATGTTTGTTTTTCGTGTTTTGACTTTGGACTGCTTTCCCTGGTTATTTGACCTTTTCTGTGTATCCTAAAATAAAGCTTGCACATTGTTCCGCATGCCTCCGCTCACCTTATTACAATCATAAATGATTCATCTCATTAACAGAGACAAAAAAAGACTTAACTTAATCCTAAAGCCTAGAAATAAGTTCCAGTCTTTTTGAATGGGTTTTTGCTCTGTTCTTAACAAAATCTTCAGATACTTGCATACATTTTTTTTACACCTCAAAATACATCTAATACCGTCAAACATCTCAGGAAGGGCTTAAACACAACAACAAAAATCCATTCGGTTCATTGTATATGTGTATGTATATGTATATATAAGTGTCTACACCCCAAGATTACAAAAAAAAAAAATGAGCCACATCTGAAAGCCAAAGGAGGTGGTGTTGCTACATTAATATTCTCAGTATTTCTCAAAAGGCAGGCTTTAAGTATAACTCATTTGAAGTTATGGTGCTGAATGTAACATTATCTAGAAAAACATGTGATAGTTATAAATCCCCCATGATAAAGAAAGCTGGAAAATACGACAGGAATAAGATGCTTGTCTATAGCCTACTGCAGTACAAGCCATGGTTCAGCTGCGTGTGACAAATGCTGCCAGTGTGAAAGCACAATCGGCACACACTGCTCCTGCTCTGCATTCGCACAACTTACGCCGTTCTGACGCATGCAGTGTAAAAACAGGCGTTACACCTAGCTGAATTGCACTGTAGTCCTATTCGGACAGGACTAGTTTTCTAAACTACTGTACGTGTGAGCTTCGATTCTTATCACCTATCGTCCGTGATTTTCATGAACCATTTCAGATGGGACTAACACCTCCGTGTTTATTACAGAGGTGAGAGGGTCTGTTTTGTACATCTGGGCGTCACAGAGATCTTGCGCTCTGTATGCGTGCATTGCTATAGTCATTCAGATTGATTACAATTAATATAATCACAAATACCATGGTGAAGCTAAATGGCTAGTACAGCAAAACCATGTTAATGTGTGGTTACTTTAGTTTAACTATTACGATTTTTATTTGTAGTAAACACATTTAATTTTGATAATCAAAACATATGTAACCAAGTGCAGAAATGAACATGAGTAATCTTACCTGTGTCACATCTTCACAAAAACCTGTCCCGGGATCAGTCACAGAACCATCACTAGCACCTGTTCCAATCACCTGCACTCCTTATATACTCACGTCGCTACTCCACTCACTCTATGGAGAACGCTTAGAATCCAGCTCTCATTCCTGCCATTCTGCCTACTTACCTGCCTGCCTGCCTGAGCCTCCAACATTGAGTTCTATCACGAACTTTGAAAGACTGAGAATTTGCTTTATTCATTTGCTTCTAATATACCTGCTGAAGGAAGAACTTTTGCCCTCCGACCCACTTTAACCTCATGCCTTGCTGTCGTCTGACAGTCCTGCTGCTGGTCCACAACTCACAGCGCCATCTGGCTTGGGGTGCTCCCCGATTCCACCTCCAGCCTCCGAGGCCAGAACTCCACCTCGGTCCTTCGACCTGTTATCTCCGCCATGGGCCTTAGCTCCCTCCTCTCCTTCTGTGCCCATCAGTCCACTAGCTCCGTCGGGCTCAATCGTCTCTCCGGCTCCACCTTAGTCAGTCGGAGTCCATCCGCCGCCTCGGGACTCCACTCCTCCGGCTGCGCCTCGTCCCTCCGTCGCACCGGTTCTGTCAGGCTCCTCCCTCCCTCCAGCTCCGCCTTGGTCCTCTCTCACTCCAGCTCCGCCGTGGCCTTCCGAATCCCCTCATCCACATCGGTCACCGGCGCCATCTGCTCCGCCTTGGCCCTCCGGACCCTCACTGTCGGCCTGGCTCATCGGCCTTCTGTACACACCCTCAACTCCGGGCCCCTCGCCGGAAAGGAGCATTAAAGAAGAAAAAAAAAAAAAAAAAAGAATTTTGAAAGACTTAGTATTTGCTTTATTCATTTGCTTCTAATATACTTGCTGAAGGAAGAACTTTTGTTTGCTGACCTATACTGATTACCTGAATTACTCACCTGCATCGATCTCTGTGTTTGCTTCAAACCTGTAAATAAATACTCACCTGTTAAAACTTACCTCCTGGTTTTCCATCTCCTTCTGAGCGTGAAAACCTGATACTGATATTACAATAGCCAGTCTTAACAGTTTACGTGATCTGGCTCTTTATTTGTATAGGCTTCAGTCACAATCACTTTCCTCCTGCAAACTGTCTGGAGGGGAACATTTCTCTGCAGCCACTGGGTGCCTTTCCATAAGCAGAGAGCTGCAGTGCAGGTTTCGTCTCCTCTGAGCTGAACACGTCCGTGTCTCCAAGCCCTTGGCGACACCCACGCCTTTAACCAGTATTGCAGCGGCCGCATCTGTAATAGGCCGAGCTGTAGCACTGATGAGGCTGCAGCCATCAGACCCATCTTTCTCAGAAAGGCTTTCAAGGAGGCCCCACAAAATGCCAAAGAATGTTATTTGATGGCTGGGCAGCAGCATACTCTTGGAAAAGTTCACCCTGAGCCCGAGATGGTCTAAATGGCAGAGAAATGCCCTGTGCCTCTCCGCTTCCTCTCGCAGTCTGGCTAGAATGAGCCAGTCGTCGAGATAATTCAGGACGTAATTTCCTATTTTTCTTAAAGCAGTTTGAGCGGCCGCTCAATCGGCTGGCAGCCATGCTGCGGCAACTAATGGCTGTGGCTATTGCCAAAGCTCGTCTGAGGGGGCGGAGCCGTCTATATATAGTGGCTGGACCTCCACAGGATTTCAGATTTTTTCTCCTTCAGCAACGCGCATCTTTGATGTTCCTGACAGCCACACAGATTGTGCTTCCTGCCTGGGCAGACGCCACGCTGAAGACGCTCACTGGAGCTGATTGCCAGCACTGCAAGGTTCTCAGCCTCGGCACTCTCCGCGCTCGGATACCGTCCTTTTCAGGAAGTGACTCTGGCCCCCAAGCCCTCCTGCCTCGCAAGAGGGGTACAGCGCTTTGAGGAAGATGAGCTCATGCCGGCTCAGCCCTGCGTGCCTTATCTCCTCAACCGAGAGCTGCCTCACCTGTTCGCTTCCTAAATGAGGACCAGCGTCCCTTCGCGGCTGCGATAGCCCTCGTCTCATTCGGGAACAGCGAGGACAATCTTCAAGATGACTCCAGGTCTTTTGCAGTGTCAGACGCAGAGGAGCTGTCGGGCTCAGGTGACCCCGCCCACTCTACTCTGTCAGATGCCGGCTGTAGGATGACTTCCTACCTCACCGGCTGAGCCTTTTCTTCAGCCGGACAAGCAGCATCAGCTCCTCACTCTATGGCCGTGCTGCAGGTGTTTCAGGCAAAGCTCCTCGCTACCGGTGAGCCCGACGCTGAGACTTTGAGGGCTACGAAGCCGATGGCGCAAGCAAACAGCAGAATGATGGCCAGCCTTGTCGTACTGCATCCCTGGCTAAATCTCACAGAGATCAAGGACGCCGAAAAGGTCCCATTTCTCGATGCGCCAATCTCGCCGACATGACTTTTTGGCCCCTCTGTCAAGGGATTTGTAGAGCGCTTCACGGAGGCACAGAAGGTGTCTCAGGCGATGCGACACTTCCTGCCAAAGCGCTCCACTGCATCCGCTTCTCAGCAGCCTAAGCAGATGCTCACGCCACCGCCATCTTCTAGGCAGTCGAGTCAGACGAAGCAGGAGTCGAGGAGCCGCTCTAGTTCTTCAACTAGACGCTTCCCCTTCCCCAGGAGACAGGGACCCCGGCCCTGGGAGTGCTGGACCCTCCGCCGCCGACTTCCTCCTGATCTGCTTCTCAAGAGAGTGGGGGAAAGTCTCGACACGAATGGACCACCCAGCAAGCTGCTCCGTTCCTGTCCTCGCTTAGTTCTGGGAATTACACATATTGCTGCAATAAATCGGTCAGTGAAAGCGCCCATGCAGCGCGCTTTTTTCACAGCGCACCCACAATTTCACAAAAAGAGCAGTTACTCTCAAAAACACACACACACAAGTTTTATGTCCCTAGACAGCGACAAAGAGCTCAACATAATAAAGCCCTTATCCCTTCAGCTGAATGCCTGGCAAGCCATTCCCGGGGTTTCAAATTGGGTTTTGGGGACAATAAATTATGGTTACACCCTTCAATTTGCAAGACGTTATTCTCTCACAAAAAAAAATTATGTTTTCATTGGACTTGAAAGATGTGTACTTTCATGCACAAATAGCCCCTCATCACAGGAAATTCTCAATTCTTAAAAAATTCTCAAAAAACAACCAATGGCTGTGCAGTTTCACTGCGTGTTAAATAGGCTTCAGTTAGGGGGAAAAAATGAGCTTTTCCCATAGCATCTTAGCAGACGCAGTACTAGTTCCTGTGTCTCAGGGAACCTGGGTTACGGAAGTAACCTACAGTATTCGTTTGGAAGTAACTTGCACAACACTGCTTATAAAGCCCTGAATGGCTTGGCTCCTCAGTACTTGGGCAAGCTCTTATAACATTATAGTCCTCCATGTCCGCTGCATTCTCAAAATGCTGGCCATTTGATAATACCTGGAAAATCTAAATCTACTGTGGGTGGCAGATATTTTTCTTATTTAGCACCCAAACTCTGTAACAATATACCTAATCCTGTTTTGGAGGCAGGCACACTCTGTCAGTTTAAATCTAGATTAAAGACACATCCCTTTACTCTGGCTTACACTAAACACACTAATAAGAAATTATAATTAAATATATATTTCACATGTGGGCCTCCTTATTTATTTTTTTCTCTGTTCGCTCTGCGTGTGATGTGACGTGAATTACGTTCTGATGTTATTGCTGCTAATTGCTTGTAAAAAGTTAATCCCTGAAAACAAATTTAGCTTTTTATTTTTTGTTAAATTTATTTTTAATGGATCACAACCATGTATGAATTCATATTTAATTGTAATTTAACATGATCTTGTCAGTTATGCCCCCGTCCATCCATCCCACCCCCCCAGTGGAAATTACGCCCCTGAATGAATGTATGAAGTCAGTTTTCCCTCAAGTTAAAACAGTAATCACATCATCCCGTTAACTATTTGGGTGTACAACTAATGTCTGCAACCACACAGGGTCACAATCATTTTCAATGCAATAATAGTTCCAAACAACTCATGGTTGAATTACATTTTAAATAATTGCACATTACCTTATTTGATCACTTTTGGTCATTAATCTCTAGTCTTCCAGTTATTTACTCCGATCTTCTATCCTCTTTTCTGTCCACAGTTTAAAAGACAACTCCACCAACGTGAAGACCTTGTGTTCATATACGACATCAGAGCTTTTTCCTGCCCACCCCTTTCATTCCGTTCTATTCAAGGAAAGTTTACAGGACATTTCCAAGTCGACTTTGGCCTCTATGGATTGTACCTTCTCAGGAGAGAGTGATATTCGATCTTTGTAGACATGTGATGTTGACCTAGACGACATTTAGTTGAGCAGAACATGCTGCACTCTGACAAAATGTACGAATGCTGCAGTCCATCGGCATAAACTATACCATATTACACATCTTCTTCAACAGCTGTTGCTCAAACATCAAATCATGGGGACCACTTTCTAAAGATAACGCACAGCTGATTGTAATGTGTTGGTGAAATGGAAGGAGAGAGCTGAGGCAAGAATCTCGTTGCAGCATTTCTCAACCCTCTGCTATTGTTTTGTAATTTAAGGAAGATATAGTGTTATGATATGTGGCCTGAGAATTAACCTCTTAAAACCAGAGAAAAAAGTTTCAGGAAAAAATGTGTTTTGATGTCTTTACATTGTTAAAAGCATTGGAGAAAAATTGCATTTTTTGTTTTAATTGCATATGCAAAAGTAATAAATTTTTTAAATCACCAATACATTTTGAGTTAAAGATTTTTTTTTAATTTTTTTTACCAAACTTTATATAAAGACGATTTTTAGCTGTGTTATAACATAATTTTTCATTATACCATTTTTCTTTCGGCAAAGTGTAAAATGTTCATATTGGTTTTCTCATTATATACAACCTATAAACTAAATCTAATTTGCATATTAATGTGTTTTTAGGCCAGCCAACATATTGTGAATAAAAGAACTGTAATAATGGGAGTAATAATTTACAATACTTTCATAATATTTAATATTTAATAGAATGCTGAAATATAATTTCTTTCCCCATTCATTAAAAAAAGGTGTCCCAAAATCCCTAATCCCTAATTAACATGCTTTTAGTCCTGGTGTCCTCATATGAGGACAGGTATAAAAGCATTGGCATGAATGTGGGCTGGAAACAGGTGATGCTGAAGGGCTGGCAGAGAACACTAGGAGGAGGTTTAAGTGAAGGACAGGAATCCAGAAGTGGGCCAGACAACAGTCAATGGGGCAGACAACGGATGCAGGATCCAGGGAGGAACTGTACTCTGGGTCCTAATGGTCTCCTCCTGCTCCAAGTCCCTCCTGTTGCTTCCCTGGCTCCTTCCTCCTTCTGTTGATGGCCCACTGTGGAGAGGATGTAGGGACGAGGCAAAGCCAGAGAAGAGGAAGCCTGAGGCGGTGGATGGTCGTCGACTGACAAAGGCAGAGCCGGAGGTACGAGGGAGCCCAGTGGAGCTGGTGGACTGATGGGCCACAGTGGAGAGGAGGGAGCTAGGAGCCATGGTGGAGCCAATGAGTCTAAGGGCTGAGGCCGAGTCTGGGACTCTGTGCTGAGCCATGGTGCAGTGGGCGGAGCTCCACCCCACGCTGTTGTTGTAACAGGCTCTCTCCATCGTGGGTCCTCCGTTGCCGGCTTTTGCACCTGGTCAGACTTCCAGGGATCTGGCTCTGAGGCAATCCACCACTATGTCACTCTCCTAGGTGACTGCTCCTCGATCGCAATGGGCTCTGGCTCTTTGGAAGCGGTGGGCTCAGGCTGTGGCTTCATGCCGCGGGAGATGGTTGGCTGGGCTGCCATGGTAGTCCATGGCATGAACAGTCACTGATGAATTGTATGACACCAGCACCCACTCAATGTATGCAGCGAGGTTGTCTTGAGGACCATCGAGGAGATGTTTAGTCCTGATCAAAACAAAGAAACAAAAAAGGGCAGGGAAGACACACTGCTTACATAAACTGTTTAGGTCCAGTCTTCTGTCACAGCTATGTTTGCTACAGGCAGCACGACAAGAAGAAATGCAACAATAGTCTAATCAATTCACACGAAGATAATCTCACACAGAAGAGTTCCAAAAACCTTAAAAAGCATTTCAATACATTACATTAAATACATTTATGAATTAAATCCAATGTTCAGTACCGTTTCTATGCATATTTAGGGCGTCACCAGCTGGAGGGAATGCCAATAAGTGCATGTACATTTTAGGGTTGTGTTAAAACTAAAATTAAATCATCTTTGAGAGCAAGGAGCCCCTTTTGTGTTTCTGGGGCCCTACGCAGCGTGCTCTGATTACAACCTTTTTTATACACAGTCCCCCCATTTTAAGGGATTTAAATGTAATTGGACAAACTAACATGACCAAAAATATAATGACCGTATTTATATTTTGTTGAGAATCCTTTGCAGACAATTACTGCCTTTAGTCTGGAACTTATGGGCATCACCAAAGACTGAATTTTTTCTGTTGTCATGCTTTCCTAGGCCTTGTACTGCAGGTGACATCAGGTAATTTTATTTATTTATTGGTGTTTCTGCTTTTGGTTGCTCTTGCTGTATGTGTTGTGTCATTGAAAGCTAAAGTGGTGAAGATAAGATAAAATGGACATGTGCATGATCACTTTAATCCTAGAATTTAACACAAATCACTAAAACTATAATTAATAACGCGGCTATATACATAGCATACCTAAGTGTGTGAAAGAAGTTAAACCAGACAGAGTGATGATAGTTTAATAAAAGTAGAGAATATTTTTCATTTTTTTCGATTTTCAATAGTCTATGCAGTGCAGTAGGTGGCAGTATGCAATGATTGGAATGGTCTGTATCCCACCAGGAAACAAAAATATGAAGAAGAAGAACTCCGAGCATCAAGGACTTGAGCAGGAATGGTCGAGCATCGAGCATGTGGCAGAATAGGCATATACTAAGCAGATCGTACAAAAGGTTTGAGAAGGTCTTCTCATTTTTTTAAGGCAACAAAGTTATATAGAATAGTATAGAAAGTAGCCCCTCCTCCCTTTTCTGTCTGTCTCCCTGAAGTCAATGCCTTACACTCCATCCCAGTAGGTGGCGGAGTAGACATTAAAGCTAGTTTGCCAACCATCATCAACTTCAAAGAAGAAGAAGGAATCCTAGCATCAGCATCCAGTGAACGAATATCACAGCAGCTGGACTGGAAACGAGTTTGACAGTTCTGAACCTCAAGACCGTCACATTGTGTATTTTGCCCGGTAAGGTTTGGCTTTGTTTGACCGGGCCGTGTTAACGTTTAAATGGTGTTCCTAAACTTTATATTCGACGCTTGTCCACAGTGTGCACATCGTCATCAAATATAATGGGAGTGTCGGTTAAAAGTAGAGAGGTTTCCTTATTCCTAATGTGTGACCGGCCACTTTGTTTATTACAAGATCCTAATATAATCACTCTGTCATCTTAAAAATGTTAATGTTGTGGACTAATTCTTCCATTCTTGTGGGCAGCTGAACAGTATGTTTTTATGTAATTGTCAGTATGTTGACATGATTATGACTATAAAAAAATAATTAAAAAATAAATAAATAAATGTATATAAACTACCACAGAAACAAAAAGTATTGCATCGACTGGTAATGTTACCTCTTTTATATGTAATGTTAGCGTACGTACACATGCACTGCGAAAAAAAAAAAGTAATAATACCAGCCATGTAGCTAATCCCTGACATGTCTGATGAGCATGTGAACACAATAGCCAATTAGACATATTTAACATATTTAAAGGGTTATTTCACCACAAATTTAAATGTTGTCATTAATCACTCACCTCTTTATCGTTCTGGGTGGAAGTGACAAAATTTTAATTTGGAGTGGAGTAACCCTTTATGTTACTCTTTACTGCTGGGAATGTCAGAGGTTTTACTAAGTGTTCAGTTTGAGTCAGGGATTTTAAAAATGGAAAATGTAGGAACCCTGATATGTAGATAACAGTCTGTTAATTTTGCAATGTGTATGTGGTCATTGGCCATCTTAGTAGCATAAAAAAAAGATTAAACAATTAAAATTTGGGAAGGGTGATGTACAGGTGCATTTTAAAAAATTAGAAAATTGTGTTAAGAAATTTTTTTTTTTTTTTTTTTTTTTTGAAACTTTAATATTCTAGATTCATTACATGTAAAGTTAAACATTTCAAAAGTTAAAAATGAGCTGTAAGCTCTAATCATTCAAATTAAAACTTTAGATTTTTTTTACTTTACATAAGTACTTTACGTAATAAACCCAGGATAAGAAAGTTTCAAAAGTAACTTTTTCCACAATATTCAAGTTTTTTGAGATGCACCTGTACATCCTAGAAAGCATGCAAAGAGCACTCCCTTCCTTATCTCTAAAAAGCTGTGACTCAGTTCCGTTATTTCAAATATAGCCGTCCCTTATTCACATTGTCTCTGCATTTTAAAATGACAGGGTCCTTGGAAATTTGGGTGAAATAGAAAATTTATTATACCTAATTTAGAATGTAAGATATAATATATTATAATCTATTGTGCTTATATATATAATGTACTAATATATAATGGCAATGATTAAATGACTAATTATTAAAAACAAAATAATACCAAAATTGGTAGCTATACCAATTAAATTTAATAATTCTCAATAATAATAATTCCTTTCAAGACACTTTTTTTTAAAAGTACTATTTAAAGTAATTAAATGTTTGCACAGAGAGTTACAAATCTCTTTTAAATCACATTTTTATTATTGTTTTTTTCTTATACATGACCTCTCCCAAATGTTTTCTGTTAAATATTTTATTATTCATGATTCATAAAGTTGAATGTCACATCCCAAATAGCTTCCAAGATATTTCAACAGAACTCTTTGAAAAGGCTGAATCTTTGTCCACTCGAGAGCATGAATGTGCCAGTGTCTTGTATATATTACTGTTCAAACTACCCAATTTATAAAGCCAAACTTCTGTGTAGTTTATGAGTAATGCGTTTGTGAAATGTCACTCTGAATAAATTTACCTCTCACTTTCTTTTGTCCTGTCGGACAAAACTCTATCCGTATTGGTTTGCCAAATGATTCTCAGGTATCTCGCAGTTCCTTTTAATCAATTCACATCCACACATGGTCAGTATTGTTGGTACCCTTGGTCAATATGATCAAAGAAGGCTATAAGAATAAATCTGCATTGTTAATCCTTTTTAATCTATCCTTTGAATAAAATTTAAAATGGGAGAAAATATCATTCTAAAATAAATGTTTCTTTCTAATACACACTGGGCTGAACTAATGGTACCCTTCTTTCAGTAATTTTTTAAAACCTCCATTTGCCAAAATAACAATTTTCTATCCTATAATGCCTGATGAGTTTACAGAAATCAAAGACCATCCCTTTATACAATATCTTTCCACATCCTTCAAATTCATAGCTCCATGATAGTGCTTTTTCTCTTCAATTCACCCCCTCATTTTCTATAGGTTTCAGGTCAAAGGATTAGAATGTAAATTTTTGTGCTTTTTTTTTCCTATTTATTTTTTAAATAAATAAAAAATAATTATTGTCTAGTTGGAAGATCTAAACATGCGCCATTATAGGATTTCTGACTGTCAATCTTTTTTGTTGTTGTTGTTTTTTTATATTGTGTATGTTATATTACATAAATATAGGCCCAGTGTTTGCTGTTAAAAGGCAAATCACATGATAGTGCTTTAGTTTATATATACAATATATTCTTAGGTTTTTGTCATTATGAAGGGAATTTGCCCCATATTTTCCGTTCTATTTATATTTCTGTGAAACAGAAAGCCATGGATGGATAATTTCATGTTCATTGTCACCTAGGCGACTCAGATATATTTCGGATATAATTTAATCTATACAATTTCTCGTGGTACCAATAATTGTGTCCAGCATGTATTTGAGAAAAATATTTATTTCTTAAAAATATTTTCCCCACATTTTGTTTTTAAATAAATGATCAAAAATATTAACAATGCAGATTTATTTTCGCAGCCGCCTTTAATCATGTTAACTAAGATTACTATCAGTATTTTCCAAGTAATAGTATTTAGGTGCAGTTTGGTTATGAAGTGTTTAGTGAAAACCATTGTTATAGGAAAGTCCACTGAGAAATTCAACATTGACTCGTTTTGAAGTCTTTATTATATAATGCCCTGTTTCTTTAGTTTGGTAGAGAGTTTATCTTTTAACCCTCTGGGTCACAAATGCTTTGATTTTTCAGTCAGTCCTTTATTTTTATTTTCTCTCTGTACTAGTTGACTCAAAATCACATATTCCGATGTGATGGTAACACAGATGACATTTGACAAATTGAAATGCTTAAGATGCTAAAGGCAAACGTCATAGCCAACAGTCTCACAAGCCTAACAATCATGCACATGTGACGCTAATGAAATCACGTCGCTTTAATTGGAATCAGTGGATTTGCAGGTTTCAGCTTTTTTTCAAGTTTGTAGAAGCCCTAAATATTTTCCTGTCTCACTGTAGGCAGTGTTCTCAGCCGTGATGTCTGCTAAGGCCATTTCTGAGCAGACAGGAAAAGAATTCCTGTATAAATACATCTGCACCACAGCAGCCGTGCAAAACCGGTTCTGCTGTGCCACCGTCACTGCAGAAACCGACTGGGACCGTCTTGCACAGGACCATCCGTGGCTGCTTACAGAAGTGAGTATATGTCTTGGTTTCCTGTTCCATAGTAATGCATTGTTCAGTGTAATATATTTGTATGTCCTTCTGTGCAGAGGCTGGTTGTGAAGCCAGATCAGCTGATCAAACGCAGGGGGAAGCTGGGATTGGTGGCAGTTGACCTGGACCTTGAGGGTGTTCAGGAATGGCTGAAATTACATCTGATGAAAGAGTTCACAGTAGGCCTTTTAAAAAGTTTATATTTGTATCTACTTGGAGTAAGTGTTATTTGCCATTCAAGTTTATTAATTATTTAATTTCACTATACCTAGCTATTATGTTACAAGCAGGTAAGCAGTTTATTCCACTGTATTTACAAAATACTGAAACATGCTTGAAGCAAATGTTATGTGAAGTTTTCTGGCAGACATTTATATAGATTTTATCCATGCCGCAGAGCCACTTTGCAGGTAAAAATTAAATGCATTTTTACATTAAATCGTTTGAAACAAAAACAACAATCTTGAGATGTTGGGGAAAAAAACTGAATCATGCAACAACCTTATCTTATATAAGTTCAGAGATTCTCTATAATCATTGAAAATCTTTTTGATGATTTTGTTAATTTGTTTTTAAAAAATGTATCCTAAGCCAAATGTTAAAACTCATATTGTGGCTCCTAGGAATTTAAATAAATCAGAATAACTATGCAGTGATATGATTCTATGGGCTTGTTTGATGTAAAGTCTTTTTTTCTTTTTTTTCAGATTGGGCATGCAAAAGGGACATTAAAGAACTTCCTCATTGAGCCATTTGTGCCTCACTCACAGGTATTACAATTAAAAAAGAATTTTTGAAAAATGAAAATTTTTATCAGTGTCTTTTTGTGGGTCATTACACACATTCCTTTTAGGAATCAATTTGATTTAAATTTTCCATTGTTTAATATTTTTCTGGAATGTAATATGTTTGGCAGCGATAGTTCTTTTAATCCTAACTGTTGCAGTTTTATTTCTTAAAAAAACATGTCAGACATAACTTAAATTTCCATTTAGTGTTTTCAAATCTTTTTCAGATTTTAAAGGTTGGAACAAATACAAAACATGAAAAAACTAAAAAGAAAACACACTGTCATTGCTGAATCTTTGAATAGGACAATAATGTTTTTAATAGGACTTTAAATCAAGTGTCTTATCTAGATTTGTACCACACTGAATGTATCAAACCAAGAGACTGTATTATAGCTTAGTTTAGAGCTGAATAACTCTGTCATGCAGAATTGAGCTCTAGTCCTGATCCTACTCAGGGTTGGTTGGACAGTGTACCTAGAGGGCCAGAGTTGCCCACCTAATTTTTATATACATTTTTCTTTAGAAAGGCATGAAATATGTATTTACTTCCTTTTATAATTAATCATTGAAAGTTATTAAAACTGCAAGTTTACATGTTGCATCATTTATTAGAATGTAACGATCCATTGGTTATTTTAAAACCTGGAGAAAAAATTGGACAACTACATTATCATTTGGCAAAAACTCTCTATATGTTCTACATATTGTTAGTACTGTGCACATCCAGCCAACTCTCTTCACTGCTACAATGTATGTCTCCTGTTAATGTTACTAAGTCGTTATGATTGGAGCGTTTAAAAAAAATATATATATTTATTGAGTCCAGGAACAAAGACATCACTTCTCAAACCAATGAATAACGTTATAGAATGGCCTGTACACAGCTCTGTGTGAAATAATGATACTGTGAATTTTCAAGTATGTTTTGACAACCTGGAGCTTTATGTAAAATCATTGACATCTTGACATAGATTTACAAAATAATGGATTACCCTCTATTCATTAATCCTATTTAATTGTTTGGCTTTTATTACTTATCTCACATATATATTTCTTTAGCAAATGTTTTAACACAATTTAAATTTGCTTTATTTTTTTATTTATTTGAGCATGTTATTGACTTCTCTCACAGGAAGAGGAGTTTTATGTGTGTGTATATGCCAGCCGGGAAGGCAGTCATGTGCTGTTCCATCATGAAGGTGGGGTGGACGTTGGAGACGTGGACATTAAAGCCCAGAGGCTTTTGGTGGGAATAGACGAGAAACTCACAGAGGATATGGTTACCCAACAGCTACTTATACATGTTACAGATGAGAAGAAAGAGTAAGTATGCTGATCTATTTGAATTATTTTTGTTTCCCTTCTGTTAGTTTAAAACTATATTTTAGTTTTGCAGACACACACAATTCAAAGTCTCTCTCAGTGATAAAAGAGATATTAAGAGAGTTATCTATTCAATATCTAGTTCAATTACTGTTGTTAACATGTTTTAGTTTATTTATTTTTTTAAACATGAGTAAAAGTGCAGACACTTTTTTGTTCAGATGCACTGACATTTTGAAGCTTGCTCAACTTGATGCATTTTAGACTGTTAACCTCTAATTTGTTATAAAGAACTGGACTGCTCATGGGGTGATAACAGTAAAACCACTGTGTTTCCATATTGAGAATT
Organism: Enteromius anoplus; assembly: GCA_032359395.1. Classification (NCBI taxonomy): domain Eukaryota; kingdom Metazoa; phylum Chordata; class Actinopteri; order Cypriniformes; family Cyprinidae; genus Enteromius; species Enteromius anoplus. The sequence continues at coordinate 1,169,452 of JAUMHG010000008.1, read as the reverse complement.
CCACACACTTAATTAAATTAAGTTTAACTGATGTGCTGCACATGCTGTAGGTCATTTTGAGTCAAGGTAAGTAATGTAGACATTTCAGGGATTACATTTTTGTCAGAGACCAGAGTTTTCAAGTGAGTTTAAATGCTTTATTGTGTGGTTACAGAACAGTTTAAGACCAAATAATTTTATGTTGCAAAAATTAAAAATAACAACAATGAGTTTACATCTTTTTACATATTCAATGAAGACAATTATTCTTCGATTATACTAGTGATTTATTGTAATGTTTCGGGTTATGGATAGTATTGTATACTTTTTTTTGGTAGACATAAATATAGTCAAATATATTGATCCATGGCTTTTGAGAATTAATATCAAATCGATATATTTTGCTCAACCATTTTCAGCAATAAAATTACAATTTTCAGCAAGAAAATGACATTTTAATGTTAATGGTGTATTTAACATAAATAACTTGTAATTGTTTTTTGCAGAGTGCTGGCAAGCTTCATAGTGGGTCTCTTCAACTTGTATGAGGATCTTTATTTCACATATCTAGAGATCAATCCACTGGGTATGTGTTTTCTTCTTTCTCAGGACGTGTGTCCTGTTATTTTAATTAATGGTGTTTAAGGCAAACATCAATATTAATATTTTCTCATGCTTTAATTTTTTTATTAATGTTTGGTGTGTGACTTTCAGTCTGCTCACTGACCTGAAGCATATTGCACTGTTACTCATAAATATTTATTTATTTATTTATATTTACTATAATGGTTTTCATAGAAAAAACACCTCAGACAAAAAACTGTGCTTTGTAACTTATTTATTTTATTTATTTATTGGCTACAATGAGCTGTATGTGGACTAGACTTCATACTGTTGGTCATATGTGCACTATATGTGCTATGGAGATACAGTAAGTGATGCTTCATATCATGAGGAAAACTAAGCAGACTTGGGTTGTTTCTTTTCTAGGTGTTCAGATTTAATGTTTTTCTATTTGTAAGTAAAACAAAAAATGGGATACAATCATATATAATATAACATGGGTATTTAATAAGGTGATTTACTAAGGTTTGTGGTCAGTTTGGTATTTGTGGCAATATTTAATGTCCTAATCCATTTTGTTTCTGTATTGTAAGTAGATTACACATTTCTGATTATCATCGATTCCTACACTAATCTGCGCTGCTCGTGGTAGATGTTGTTTTTTAGTATTGTGCATTGCAGGGCTTAAAGTATTCCGGCACCGTGCCGGAACTCCGGCGTGCGGCTGCGAGGGAAAAAAATAAAATAAATTTAGA
>JAUMHG010000008.1:1090978-1141834 GCA_032359395.1 Enteromius anoplus | reverse complement strand
AATGTTCAGTGCTTTGCTACAATCTGTATTGTTAAAAGCGCTATATAAATAAAAGTGACTTGACTTGACTTGACTTATGCATGCAAATAAAAAGCAGTGGAAGCCCATTTTCTAAGTAGTAATGGAAAGATAATTGTGACTTAATATCTCACAAAATGACAGAAAAAGTTGTGTGTGGTGTTTTGTTTTTTTACATCCCCTGTGGAAGCAAAGTTAACCCTGAGCTATTTTGCTTCAAGAACAATTACTATCAACTATTACTATAGAACTGTATAACTCAGTACAGCCACGCCTAGAAAATGGATTGAGATATTGTCACAAAATTTGACACCCATTCTTTTGTTATCTATTCAATGTCTCAATGTCTATAAAGACACATTGTATTTGGAGGGCCTTGGCACTTAGCACTTGACAATATAACAATTACAAGCAAAGTCTGAGCATTTGTTCTTGGATTTCTGCCAGGAAGACTCTTTAGAGGTCATAGATCAATCATTATCAAAACCACTGAACTATGAAACCAGCAAGACTTTTCCTGTAATAATAATGACTTGACACGAGTAAGGTGTGATTCTGGGTAAAAAGTAAAGCTGGCAACGGACTACAAAACTACAATAGATGTATAATTTGAAAACAGTCTAATAAATATAACTGGTGTTTATGTCAGACGGTTCCATAATCTTTTTGAAAACATTCTATTAAAATTCAATGTTGTTAAATACAAATAATTCAGCTGTCTGCACTAATAGCAGTGAAAATCACTCATTTTGACACCACAGTAAAAACTCATTTGCAATTGAGCAAACTCTTTTGATTAATTTGAACATATAAATCTTATTGGCAAAAATAATATTTAGAAATCAAAAATAACATCACTCAGTAATAAAATTATAAGCAATGAAACAACATTACTTGAGGTCTTTCAGTATTAATATTCAGAAATGCAATGAATGATTCTTTAATTTCTTTGCAACATTTCTGTTTGACAGATATTAATGATGTAATAGATTGCAGCAGGTCTATTAGGCTTTATTTATAGTGTAAGGCCTCTGCACAGACTCTGCATAACACATCAAATCTTTTATCTTGCCAAATTAAGTTCTTTCTTAATATTAATAGTATTGGTAAAAGGTTATATTTTTTATATTGATTTGGTAACACATCACTAGCCAAAAGTAGTATTTCCAATAAAAGTATTCATAGAACATAATCCATTATCCTTTGATGTGATCATTTCCCAATCATAATCTAAGACTGCATCAGTCTGGACAACAACTGAAATTCCAATATTGAATAATTATTAGTTAATTATCCAGATGATAAATCAACCTATTATTACTAGAGAACAATAAGTATTCTTTAATCTTTAAACATACATTTAACAAAAGAGACACAAGAAAATCTTTATTAATACCTGCTTTACACTAAATTATTCACTCTAGGTGTTTAAGTAGTGGAAACTTGTATTGCAGGTATGTCATACTCAGGCTTCTGACTGCACTGGTTACTAGGATTATTCATTAGTATAAATCAAACGAATAATATTGCACATATTCTGTGAATCTGTTTTAAATTCATTACTATGCTTTGTCTGGTTGAAAAACGAGCCCATGGAATTTGTCACGTCTGTTATTTTTAAACTGAAATAGAAAAATCAAAACAATCAAAAAATTTGCTAACAGATAAAACTCAGAACGTATGCAATTCATTAATTTAAAGCTTAAGCAAGTCATATAAACTTGATAATTGCAGAAATGTCTCTTTTGATGTCTTGGGGCAGTCGTGGCCTAATGGACAGTAGTTTGGTTTCCTAGTATGGGAAACCATACCTGGCCACATGTCACGTCCTTTCCTCGTATCACCATCTGATAACATTTTATCTTTATCTTCCATTGTGTTCGACAGAACAAAGAAATTCATACAGATTTGAGTAAATGACAGAATTTGTTTTATAGGTGCAGCCGCCTTAATTTAAGTGTTTAGAGGCTGTTGATAAGTAAACAATGTATGCACATGACAAGCCAGCCTCTTTTGGCCCAGTTTTTTCTTTTTAGCCAGAGATAAAAGCGATTCATTATTCATAGGCACTAAGCAGATTTAGATTTGGAACAGTGGGAGTGACAAATTATCCTAATCCAAATGTTCAGGTCAGGATCAACACAGCAGTATAAAGACTCATTCACACCGAGTGTCAAACGAAAATCATGTCACATGCTTTAATACAAGACACCTGCCATCTGAGCAGATCTCACTCACTATAATGCAATGCGTAATCGTCTTATACAAGAAAATCACTGCATAATGACAGTAGAAGTCTACAGAAGTAAAAACAGTACAGCTGTTGTAAGAAAATACTTCTGAATCAATAAAGTATAATCATTAAACATTCCCATATTTTGCTCTATCGGATAAATGTCAACTGTATTTTTATCAGTGTCAACCACAGCCATTTTACTGAGAACAGCTCTTTGAAAACTCACAATTATTTTCACTTCTCCCTCATTTTCATTCAAGAAAATGTTTATAATGGGACATGGGGCAAATTTATGTCAAAATACTCACCATTGTCACAAGATGTAAATAAGATGCCAGCTGACATGATCTTAATGTAGAAAAAAAAACAATTGAAGTTAATAACTTAAGAGTTAATATCTAATTTTTCAACTCTCTCGCCACAAGCAAAATGTCTCTCTGATCCCTCTCTAACTTTACAAATGCTGATTTAACCACCCTTATAGCATACACGTATTTTAACAACATAATTAATGTCCAGAAAGCTTGTAAACTTCACATTTCTTCTTTAAAATCCTTCAAAAACAATCAAATTGCACTCAAGCCAGAATAATCCATTAACACACTATCCTCATTGAGCTGAAGTATTTTAATGAAATGAGCCATAGCACATGACCCGGGTTTATGGACCTGTCGACTGAATTCAAGTTTGATTCACTGCATTATGCATTGAAGAACAATTCACTAAAAAAATTCAACAATGGCAAACTGGCCATTCTCTTGTCCTTTTAGGTCAGTGCTGCATGGAGAATGAGATAAAAAAATGTATTTGTATTTCCATATTTTATCTCTCAACTCTGACTAAACATGCCTAAGTGCTCATCATTTAAAGAATGGATTACCACAAAGCTCTGCTGGCCTGCTTTCCAGTGCTTCAGATGCTCCAGAATACAGCAGCATGTCTAGTCTTCAATCAACTAAAAAGGGCCGCTGCCCCTATAGAACTGCCCTCTACTACACTCAACATGTTCCTGCTACATGTGTATATTCCCCCCACTATCTACAATCACAGAGGTGCGGTGCCTGATGACTCCTTCGCAACCAGGTACAAAGATCTTTACTCTCTCTGCTGTGACCTTTTGCAGAACAATCAATCAAAAAATTCCTTTAGAACATCAGAAGTACTTTTGCAGAAAAAACTTCCAGGTGTCTACTGGGATGAACTGGAACAATGTGAGAAAACAGAGCAAAGTACAAATAAATAAATATATATATATATATATATATATATATATGTGTGTGTGTGTGTGTGTGTGTGTGTGCAAAACAAACAGAACTCTTGTTCAAAATGCTTATCTTTAAAAGATGCTAAAAGTAAAGTTTTATCTTAAGTGATGACAAACAGACAAGGCAAAATATCTAATGTGTTATAATAATAGATCTGGGCATTATAGGGTCTCACATTTAGCAACACTAACAAGAAATTATTATTAAAAAATTATTATATGCTACATATACACCATCTATATAAATATATAATGCATATTTTTCTTTATCATCATAATTATGTAAATAAAAAAATATTTTTGATTTCTTATGATGTAGGAGACCTGAGATAATCCCTACATTGACTTAAATTCTAAATAGACAATTCTCTTCCACATAAAAACTGATATGAGTTACTTGTGGTGCAATACTGTAGTATTATCTAGATTAGTTTATTTACTAGGTTCCCACAATCACTGAAAATCCGTTTAATGGAATTAGAAAAAAAACTAAACTGTGAAGCCAGGGGGAAAAACATTGAAATAAACTAAATAAATACATTTTTGGTCAAATATGGTACAATTTTATTATTATGCTGAGCTCTAAAAATATAAGCACAGAACACTTGTTAAAGCAGTCTGTTTGGACATATAATGTGTCCTTTCAAATAAGCCTACTGTTGGGCAGTAAACAAAAGTAGTTTGCCTTCATTATTTTTTTTTTTCCTGCAAAAGACACATTAAAGAAGATGTTTTTAAACACACACACACACATACATACATATATATATATATTAAAATCGTACTAAAAGTCACAAATTTGAGAAGACTGCTTTTAACTTGAATCGAAAATGAATATAAATCGTGAATTGAATCACGGAATCAACCAATGGACGAATATATTGTGGTTTGTTATGTTAAAAGCTTAGTATTTGACATATAACATGGTAATGAACGGTCATCATGTAGCCCTACTATGGTAACGTTATTTACATGCAACTTCATGACAAGAATACACCGCCCTATAGTACAAAAATATAGTAACACAAAGGTACCATGTCAAAAACGCAGTTTTATGATAGAACACATCCAGAAAAACATGTTTTATTTGGAATGCTATTTCCTGTTTACTAGCATAATGCTAACCTGAAGTCAAGAGTTCATTCCAACTTCATTAACTTATATTCCACATTCCAACAACGATCAGAGAACACTTTAAACATTAACAGTATTCTGTATCAAATCAGTCATTCAAGAATTAATCCACTTTTAGTGGGGTGATGTTGGTGAATGAGTTAGTGTCAGTGGCCTGTGATCGCACCTGAAAACACACCTGTCATTTAAACACCTGTTTGATACGTCACATTCAAAGCTTGTGTCTTACCTGTTGCTTCAGCTGAATTCACTTGGTAAATTCGCGTCCGTTTAACCACGCTTAAATTCTCTCCGTTAGGTTTCAGGGGAAATAAAATAATCTCCATAACAGCCGTTGCTCCCTACGGTCCGTGTACTCGCTCGCTCAACGCATCCCGACAGTCGGCGCTACACTCACACAAACACTGGGAAAGCGAGCGTGCGGATAAAAGACAGCATCAAGTTTTGAGAAATAAGTGGACTGGTCTAAATGATAATTATTCTTTTTGAGCTCTTCGTGAATTTTCAATTAAATGTCTATTAAAGTTTATCAGCGCTGCTGTTCAGGTGTAATTTAATGTCCAGACCAACGTAGTAGCAATTGATGGCGTTATTCCGTGGTACCAGTTACTTTTCTCAGCGCTGGTCAAGCTGAACCAATCACATTCGAGTACAATGAGACAAAAACGTTTCTTGTTTATTTATTTATTTGATCATTTAATTTTGATTGCACGGCGGAATTTCATTTGCATGTCAGACAACAATTCTTTGGATTTCAGTATTTAACGAAATTACCTTCTTAGTGATGTTAGTAATAAACTAATAAAGCGAAGTGTCTGAGTTATGGATGTCCCTCGGTGGAAGTATTTATTCTGAGCCGTCAAGCGCCCCCTTCTCACAATCAAAGAAAACGGGGAGAAATATCCTTCAGATTTGACTATTTTAACAAATTAGCCTAAATATTTGTCGTTGTTGCATAGTAAAAATTGCCTGCACGAACATTTTATTGCAGCAATTTGTTGCATGCATTCAAAGTCAATGCAATGCTCAAAAATCTTGTAATATTTTTGAGACTTCTAGATTTGAGCCTATTAGCTTATAGGAGTAGATTTCATAATTGTTTTCAATTTATAACCCTTTAGAACAACGTTAATGAAGCTTCTTAAAAGAGACCTCTATTAGCTGCTATCAGCACAAACTTAGAAAACATTAGAAAAAGGTTACAGAAGCTATTACCAGGGTGGTACCTTTTCAAAATATACACTTTTGTATCATTTAGGTACCAATATACACACTCTTTAGGTACTAAAAATAGCCTACCTTTGAGGTGGACCCTTTAAAGATGCCGCCCATGCAGTGACAGCAGAGCTTTTACTTTTTTCCCCTTTAAAGTTAATTTAAATATGAAAATCACATGCAGGGTTGTGGAAAAGTAGCTAAACTAAGCCTTTATCTGATTTCCATTGTACTACTTGTACAATACGTCTTACCATGACAACTGATTTTCCAAATAGGTTAGAAAACAAGCATTATATCTTATAACAGCATATCCACCTTGCAGAAGCAAGCTATTTTCAGTGAATATGCAAGACTTCAGATTCATTACAAGTCAATTTGGTTAAATAATAACAAAATGCAGTAAACAGTAAAACTATTTACTATAGAAACCAGTATATTTACATCATTTAATACAAATAATATTATAAGAAAAATACCAATCACACGGCATGAACTGTTTTTACAATAAAATAACTGGTAGCAATTGACACCAGAAGCGATGCACATTCAAGTTATAAATATTTGCACTTGATCTGACATTACAAATAAGATAATTAGAAATTATGAAACATACAGTCACCAAATGGCACGAGATGCCCATAGATGAAAAAACATATTCAGTAACTGTTGTCCTAAACACAAATAAACATATTTTTGGGGAATTGAGCAGTCTATATTTAATTTAGTTTTAGACAGCATTAAGAATGGAGACCCCTCACAGCAGGCACGTTACACACAGCTTATCTGTTTATTATCTCACAGGGCTCATAAAAAGGCCATGACCACTAGTCAGTAATTACTGCTCCAATAGCGAAACATCAAGTCATATAAACAAGAATTAGCTAAAAGCGATTTGTTAACCTTCAGTTTTGAAATGAATAGCCTACTTCTTATGTTACTAAAAGTGTAAGTACTATATAATGGAAAACCTTCAAATGAAAATCCAGAAACAGTCTCTATCTGAGATCACAGTAACCCCAGTTGAAGCATTTAATCTGGTGACCCCTGAAATGACCTCACAGCTTCTTCTGATCTTTTCCAGAGGAACACAGGAAATAGAGTCCTCTGCATCTGAAGTGAAGAAGTTCCGTTTTACTGATTCCAAGATGAGGAATTTATTATGTTGCTATAATCCTTGGCAAATGTACATATTTACTCCATAAACCCACTATAGTTCAATGTATCCATTTTTTCTCTATATCAAAATACTCTCTATATCAAAATACTATGCGCTAATTCGTTTCTGTAATTTAGATTTTTTTTAATTTTTATTATAGGCTATGTTATATGAATAGTGTTAGGACTTCTTCCAACGTGACATTGTTCATTTAATTGTTTATTTTATTGTTTTAAAGTTGTTTTATGTAAATAAGTATTAAGAGAACATAGATGAAAGTACATGAAATATGAAATTATGTAGTGAGAGTTTGAACAAGTTCGTTGATAAACAAAGAGTTTGTTTGTCCAATCAACGTTGAGCGTTCGTTTGATTAGACCGTCACGTTATCATTACGCAAATGAGTCGCAGATTCTCACACAATCAGAGACTAGCGCGTGAAAGTAGCTACCGCAGGTAAGACACGCGTTCATTATCGTTTAACAGAAACAGCAACTCCTTTAACAGCACTGAGAGTGTTTGTCTGTTGAGGAATGCACAGTATGTTTTGAATGTACAATAAAAAATTATATAGTCTACGCTAACGTAATGAATCATAAATGAATCGCATTTCATTTAGGCTAACAGAAAAAAGGTAAATTATTTTAAAACAATAAATTAAAATAATGTTTTGTAATATTTTGATAGGATGTTTTTTTAATACAAAAAAATATATATATATATTTTAAGAAACATGTCAAGTGTTCACAAAAACAATCAGTTTCCTGTAAATAGCCCAATTGAAATCAATAATTCAAGAAATGTGCATGTGAAAGAGTATCCCAATAAACGTGCCACAATAGTAGTCAGTATGTTGTCAATCTGTTTTCAAGGCGATTATCAGGCACTCTCGGTGTGATAAGTTTAGTTCTCATCCCTCTATTGTGTTTTTGAACCCCCGGGACGGAAGAGATTCTCTCTAATCCAACTTGTTTTCTCTGTCTTGCTGGGATATGATAGTCCTACTCTAAATCCAAACCAATCCCCAAAAGACATTCCTTTCGGGCTGGGAAATTTCACATCGTTTCCACTTTTCGCTATTTAATCCGGCTAATAATAATTAACATAGGCTACCATATTTTATTTACGCAATAAGCACCAAATGCGCGTATTGATATACAGAGACAATGCTCCCTATTATTAGGTGATCGGTTTGCAGTTATTTCCTGATTGTTGATTGGGTGTTGATCTGTGTATCGCTGTTTCCATTCGTTTATTATTCACGCCTCCTTATATCTGACAGACAACGCGGAAATGTTTTTCTCCAGAAATAATTTAGTAAATAAAATGATAATAATAATGTGCACATTTTAAGGGCAGAGCCTCTTCACCATGTTTTGTTTGCAATTCACTCCAATAGTCTTGCTGCGGGGCAGTGGGTTTTTTTAAAAGCTCATTTGCAGTGTTTAATTTGGAGACATAAATGGACACATGACATAGATGTAAACTATTTTTCTCTTGCTATTGTCCCACTGCTGTTGCTGTCATGTTAGCTACCCAGATCTGAAGTCTTCTCTTGACTTAGTGGAGCTGGTTCTTAAATAAAAATATGTTTGATTAACATATGCTGTTTATTCCAAATTATCTTTATCCAGCATAACTTGAAAATGCAAGATTCTGTTATTCTTATTCGCATTTCATGCTTGGTGGCGAAAGGTCTGTGCATGTAGGACGTATCATGGAAAGGCCACTTAAGGTGTCTTTCAGTAAATCTGATCGCTGATGTTTATCGTGTCCTCCCCCTTCTCCCCCGCGGTGATTGCGCATCGCGCCTCATTCTCACTCCCATTACGCAGCAGGATTGACATGAAACTGTGAATTGTTTGCTGCTCAAATAGAGTTGACCTGGAGCCAGCAGTCTGAGGGTTGAGGAGCGACCATCCCTGCCTCCTCCCCCTCTACATCAGCATGACAAAGCACTGGGGGGGTCCGGGCTTGTTGGCACCACCCGTGATCACTGTAGGAGCAGGAGCCCAACACGACCATCACCTTGACTGCAGAACCAGCTATTCCTCTTACAACACCAGCTGTCACTGCTCCACGAACCCACTGCTGGAGTTCGGTGGCCGGCTGGATAAGTCCATAGGGATGGCGCAGGACTCTTGTTACAGAGCCAAACCGACGGACCAGAGCGCATGGGAAATGCAGGATGGAAACTCCAGTGGAGGAAAGAAGAAGAACTATCAGCGTTATCCCAAACCACCTTACTCTTACCTAGCTATGATTGCCATGGTCATCCAAAACTCTCCGGAGAAGAAGCTCACTTTGTCAGAGGTAGGTCATCTTCACAGCAGCGCGACGCGCAACTTTTGTCTTCAAAACGGTCAGAATTACTCAGGAATGTGAATGAAATAATCAATTTTAATTGCGTCACGCCTTATTTCTACACGACTCAATTTGTTTACAATTCGGCGTTTAAGCTTAAATGACTAAAATTGTATGCAACAAGTCCGTGCCACATCCACAAGATGTAGGCTACAGAATAAGTGTTTTTTTTAGAATCTTACTGGATGCTTCCTTTCAGGTTCCACTTAAAAAGAAATTCAATTAGCACTCATTGAAACTTAAAATTTGTATAAAAACTGTGCCCTCACCATACTCACTTTAATTCCAGTTTACATGTGAAGTGAGTTTTAGTGCGTCTGGCACATCCAAATCTGCCTGGAGAACATAATCTGTCTCGTGTCTGGATCTCGATGGGGTTTGTGTTGTGAATAGTGAAAGCAGAGGCCGATACTCTATCATGCTGATAGCTGTGGCTGGAATCACACTGTGCTGCAATTACTACGCAATTGTTCCGAAATGTCGCAACTTGTAAGAATCGGCAATCGGGATTAACAGTCTGCTGACCATTCAAGAGTGACTCCTGTGAATATTTGTAAATGATTTGAGGTAGGGTCTGCTGCTACAGGTGATTGGACTCGACTTTTCTTTCTCCGAATAAAAATGCACGAAATTCCTATGTTTTAAACACATTTAAAGTGACTTGGTTAAACCAGTAAAATATGCAAATTAGGCGTACTTGTAGCACGATACCCGTTTAAAAAAAACGCCACCCTAAAGAAAATCTTTTTTTTTTTCTGCATTATTTTTTACAAATATGTAGGCCTATGTATATGCACAGCACTGTTTGTTGTTGTAGCAGAAAACCAAGATTCATGTATTATTAGCAATATACAGAAATCTGTGCAGTTTAGTGATGAAATAATAATGCTGTAATACTGTGTATATTTTTAATAATTATGAATAAATTGTCTTCGAACAGATTCTGAAGGAGATCAGCACCCTTTTTCCATTCTTCAAAGGAAATTACAAAGGCTGGAGGGATTCAGTCCGACACAACCTATCATCTTATGACTGCTTTGTGAAGGTGTGTTTTATTTCACGTGACTAAAAAAACGTGTTGGTTTGATGTTAATTTGACATTATCTTTTGCCCCTCCTCTCTAGATTCTTAAAGATCCTGGTAAACCTCAAGGTAAAGGTAACTTTTGGACTGTAGAAGTGAGCCGAATTCCACTGGAGCTACTGAAAAGGCAAAATACGGCAGTGTCTCGTCAGGATGAAACCATCTTTGCTCAGGACCTGGCCCCGTACATCTTTCAAGGTTACGCTCAGCAGAACAAATCCAAAACAGTGCCTGCTGACCTCTCCTTACCCCCTGTCCCCAGTCATCACAGCCCACCCCCATCAGAGGACCCCTATCGTCCCAAACTTGACTCCACATTTGCTATAGATTCTCTCCTGCATAGCCTCAGGCCTGCCAGTTCTTCTGGGGAAGTGCTACGAGAGAGAGAAAGTTGGGGCATCGGGCCTCCTCCGCACACACGCTCCACCACTCCACCACGTCCTTGTAACAGCTTGTATAATTGCAGTTCGTCAACCAGCTCTGTCAGTCCTGCATCGGATTTGTCAGACGAGGACTGGAGAGGGATGACACTCATTGGGAAAAGATCAGGTGATCGAGGATCAACTTCAGATGGATACAGTGACTCCTGCCCACCACCTAACAAAAGCTCCAAACGCGGGAGCGCACCTCCATGGGAGCTCCCGACTTCCTACGCCAAGTACACCCCTCCCAACGCAGTAGCCCCACCTAGCATGCGCTTTAATGGAAACCCGTTCATGCCACTGGGCGGTATTCCGTTCTACGGTTACGGTGGTGCACACATCACTTCATCACACTTGATTGGTCACCCTTACTGGCCCATCCTGCCAAGTGGGCCAGTTTCCATACAAGCCCCACCCCTTCTCATGGACTTGGACAGTATGCTGCAATCTGTTCCACCCAATAAGAGCGTGTTTGATGCGCTTGGCCCCAACAATCAGACTGCTCATCCACCTCCAAACCAGTATGCCCTTCAGAACGGGCCTTCTCTTTGCAAATATTCTCTTTGAACTATGCACAAAATAGTCCTAGAAGAACATGGCTTCTCATCTTTGGCACTGCTCAGGTTTACACAAAGATTTGCAACCACTAATGCTGCTCATTACTGTATGGTCAGTCTGTGGATTGTCTCAGGGAATTCTTTGAGAAAATCCCTCTGTGGACTGAACAGTTACAGGGCAAATATTGACCAAAGAATCTACCCAACCAATGTTAACACTGTTGTAACTTCTGTCCATTCATGTGACTTTCTTTGACACAATTACTACCTCAGATTTTATATGTCAATGGGGAGGCACATTGGTCCCTCTAGTTTCCTGAATGGACCCTTGTAATGTTTTGGGACAATCAATGAAATGCTTGACAAGACCAATTGAATGTTGACCATTTATAAACTTGAAATATGTGTGTGTGTGTGTGTGTGTGAGTGGTTGGTTTACTGCCCAACAAATGAACCAGAAATGGTGTGCTGGACATTTGTTAGGATTAAGGCTATGTTTGTGTGAATGTTTTGAAACCGTTAGGAACCCGCAACGTTTACATAAAGACTGGCTTTTATGCCATGAATGTCACTTTTTATATGTTGGTTTTAGCAGGGTAAACAGATTTTTTGAAATCTAGACTTTTTGTATGACTTCTCTGACATGATTATGTGTGCTTAAAACACATTCATTTCACCCCCACTCCACTTGGTAAAGTCCAATCTCAGGCTCTGATAACAATGTTGGAGGCTTGACAGATCTGATGAGATCCAGTCTTGTGTGTTTTTTTTTTTCTGGCATGCATTCACTTTGAAGAACTGTAATTAGAGCCATTTTATCAGTGTACTGTGTCTCAAAGCCTTATCATGACTCTTTGTGTCCCTGTGGAGTGTAGGTGCTGTAACTATGATTTTTATTCTCTAGTCATCAATGCCTTTTTAAAATAAATGTTTATGTTGCCTTTTGATCATGCATGTCTGCATGATGCTGTCCAGAAGCTCATATTGAGCGATTTGATCAGTAATTAAACGTAAGGGTCGTTTAACTGGTGGTCTGTGGTTGTCCTTCCGTCTGGTGCACGTCATGCCACCATCACCTCCTGCTGTTTTTTTCTGTCTTGTCCTCCCTTAAAATCACTCATTCACACCCCCAACACTTCCACCCTCTTACAGGTCCATGCTTTGAGGTGGACCTTAGTTTCAAGTATTTGTGGAGTCTCAGTTTCTATGTGATTTGTTCCACCGAGTTTCTTTTTTGCCATGTATTATCATTGTGGCATAGTATAGAGCAGTGACATCGTATTTATGAATATGGTTTAAATATGCTTATTTTAGGCGTCATTTCATGAAAACATTTTTAGAGTTTTGTGGTTCATCCAAAAGTGTGTGTGTGTGAGTCTCCAATAGAGTTCAGATTGCAGTAATTCTTGGACCTTTTAATATTTTTTTAGATGCATGTTTGTTAACGTTAATTTGCATTTAACATCTATCAAATGTTTGGTTCTTTACTGTTTCGCGATATTGTTCAAATTAAGAACAAGCTGGAAAGGGAAGGGATAAGTAATGATTTATATACCCTATATATATATATATATATTATAATTAAGGAGGAAATCCCCACGATTAATAATCTATCAAAAACAACTTTCTGTTAAGGAGTATTTGGAGAGACTGCATTTGCTCATCACAAAACAAACAAACAAACAAACAAACAAACAAACAGCGAATGAGTGGCTCTATTAGAACACACTAACTGAGAATATATCATTTAATTCAAAAATGTCACCCAATTCTATTGTGGAAACAAAATGGGGATTCTAAAAAAATGCAGACTTCAGATATGAACAAAAAAAAATGTTTTAAACTGCTGCAGTAACCACAAAATCAGGTTTTTGTATATCACATAAACAAATATATATATATATATATATATATATAAACCTGATAAAGTGAAAGACAGGCCTAATAGATATTCAGGAAGAGATGTTCACAAGTTAAGGTATAAGGACAGTTTAATAGGACCATGATCAGATTAGAAGCTGTAGCAGGACTGTCCAATCAAAATTAAAACATTTAATTTGAAGCAATTAATATCAAAATATTGTGTGAGTTTAAATGTATCACCTACTAGTCTCACACTGTTGTTTTTACATGTAGCCTAATAAAAAAGAAGGCTTAATTAATTTAGTAAATAAAGGACTTTCGTTTAGTTCTGTAGGCTACAATGTTGTTACATTATTGGATGGGACGGTTCCCACCTCAGAGGTCACGCTCACATATTCTGTGCATTTTTTCCGATCTCATGAGAATTCGTAATTATTGTAGCTGTATTCGTACGATCTTTAGGTAAAACGTCACTAGAAAGTCAAGTCCAATCCTAACCTCCAGGCTCAGGAGGCATCAACCGATCAAATTAATAAGGAATATCAACCAATTAACCAAATTGTGAATTATTGCTGTAAACACATAGTCACCACCCTAAACGTAATAGTTAAGAATAAAATGACAAATAAGACAAAGTTACTTCATTCCAAGAAATTAGAAATGGTGTTCTTACATTGACAAATGAGTCCGGAATCATGAAACTGCGCGTGCATATGATACGAAATTTGTTGGCGTGGAAATGAGACGCATCTACTTCACAACCCTTACCCATCGCGTAGCATAGGCTATACACCAAAAAGTCAATTTTTGCGCATCAGTAGGTACAACGAGCTTTTGGTTTTATTTGGCGTACTATTGATACACACTTTTATGAGAACAGGTTTAAGGAAAAGCCTTCGGGATAGATTAACAGGGTTAATATATATAGGGATTTCTTTCATGCAGGACGAAGAAATGTATTAAAATGTTTATTAGATTTTTAAAATGTTCTTCACGCTACAAAAGTGAGCGTTCTATAGCATTGCTGCAAACTCCCTTTTTGGAAGCTTAATTTTTATTACTGTGTAGCTTGGTCAGTCAGTTAGTAGCTTCAGTTCAATTCGGTAACGTATGAAGTATAATAAGCCTATAGGGTTAGCATTTTACATTCAACGGAGTATTTTTTTTCTCCTAAAAGACAATGGTAAGTATTCATTAAGGCTACTGATAGTGTGACAGTAGTTTGTTTCCTTATTTTATTTCCTGAATTACAATCATTTCAACACCTGTGAAATAAACAAATAATACAATCAGGTTGTCAATATCATGTAAAAATGCTAATTTCGGATCAGTCCTAAAAATTACACCTTCAAATTAATTATAATTAAGTGTCAACTTAGTGGAAAAATCACCATGCTCACATTTGAACAGCATTAGAGCTTTGAATCGGGATCAGTGAAAACTGAAGCTTCTTTATGAGGTAGTCTAACTAAACAAGTGAATGAGTAGTTAGGTCTGTTAATAAATAGCATTAGGCTTAATATTAATTCATGAGGTCTCCACTGACTGATTTATTAGCCTACTACGATTTTACAAAATAGGTAAGATAAAATAAGGGGACAAAACCTGCATCTATTTTTTTGTATTTTTAATTTCATTCCAGGTGTTAGTATGAGAAATGAAATATGATGAATGCAAATCTCCTCATTATCAATCATACCCATCCAGCTCATAATAACAGCATTCGATTTTACTGTATTGAATTAAAACACTGATCTATAACAAACTTTTGTAAAAGAAAAAAAAACAGAAAAAAAAAACTATAGCAGAACAGAAAACACTTAATATAAGAGGTTTCATTAGTCTTTATTTCAGCTGTCTTTACAAACTTTCTATTGTCCAGAGCTTTGTTCCTTTTGTTTCCTCTTCTTAAACCGTGTTCTGTGGCTCCTACAGGCAACGGCGTTTAGAAGGAAGCTGATAGTCTCCATCCTGTTCATCCACACTTCCATATCCACCTCCCCCAGGGGTGAAAAGGCTGAACATGTCCTGTCATGTATGCCACAGGTCAGTCCATTTTAATGAAAATTCTAAAGACAATAATCATTCTAAAACAACAAAGACATTTGAAGAGAGAGATATAGTTGTGTAACAAGATGTGATCATTAAGGGTGGAACATCCTCATGCAGAAAAATAAAGCTTTTTTTCTGAACACCAATATGCATTCAATATCATTTCCATAATGGAATAAAGTAATAAAAAAGGTAATTGCTGCTCTCATAATTCTGACATTTGTTCTGACAATTCTGAGAAAAAAAGTCAGAATTGTGATATCTTCTTTTTTGTTTTGTTTTTCTACAATTTTAAATTAATTTTTTTTATCTCGCAAAAAAAAGCACAACAATTGTGAGCCTTTTTCCTTCTAGTAGATATGACTGTTTACAACTCATTTTAAAAAGGTGTTATGGATCTGAATGTATTTACAAGCAAAAACACACTGTTTTTCTTACCCCAGGATCCAGGCTGATGGTATTCTTGGCCCCTAAATTTAAAACTCTGCCATCTGTTTTATGCAACAAATTCAGCCCAGGTGCTCCATTTTTACCTCCTAAAAGAACCAAGAATTATATACTTTATATATATGTGTGTATGTATAGGTAAGCATATATATAATTATAAATATACTGTGATAAGGCTACCGTGTAGTCCATAGGGCTGTGTAGAACGTCTCTCTGTTAATACCGACAGAACCACTGGACTACGAAATCGAAGTTTCCGGATCACACCATCACCGCCGCGGTACAGACCTACCCCTCCAGAAAGGGGCCGCAGGGAAAACTGCTCAAGAATCACTGGATACCTGAAACAGCAACTGAACTTCAACAATCTCTTTCACATTTGAACTGAATGGAACATTTCTATAATGCTGTTATAAATAGTCACACCTGCTCTCCAGGATCTCCGGGTCAGTGATGCGAGTGTTTGTCATGTGAGTGTGAACTCCACTGTGCCCCTTCCAGGTTGGCCCTGCCCCCGCACCCCCAGCAACCGTCTCATAGTAACCACTTTTTTCACTGCCGAATGAAATGTTGTTCATGCAACCCTTAAAAAAATAAATTATATTAGAGGATGCAAAAAGTATGATCATAAACAGCATCTAAAGTGACACAAATTCAGTGTTTTGTTCCATGTCAAAAGGTGGACACTACAACTTTACAAATTGTATAATTCTCAATATCACCATGTAGGGAATTAATAACTCAAATTAAATAATTAATAACAACAAATTAACTGCTATAAGTGTATTCAGCCTTAACTTGGATACACAGAATAAAATGGAATGATTCTTAAATTGTTAAATAGAATATTGTTAAAAACGATATTATCACTCAGCAATATCTTAAAAGATATTTTTTGTCACACAATAAAACTGTAGTATTGTCCAGCTTTTTTATATAAATTTGGATATATTGCAAATGATGTCATATTAAATACAGCTGGGGTGCCCAACACACCTGAAGCAACTAAACGTTTTTTAGGATCGCTCGAAAATTAAAGGCATGTGTGTTTCATTAGAGTTGGAGCTAAAAATTAGCACGACAGTCGATCGCCAGGAGCAGGGTTTGAAAGATGTAGATAGTGATGATTTAGACTGATATGACACACCTGTGATGCCGCACACACTTGGAAAACTTTGAAGATGACATCCACCACTCTCTGTGAGGTCAGCACATTACCACCCACTACCGCAGCATTCTGAGACGGCTGCAGGATCGAGCCGGGGGGAATGATGACTTTAACAGGGGCCAGACAGCCCTGAAACACAAACCCTTAATCATATACAAAGTCTATCCTGCTAATTAAAAATGATTATATTGATAAAAGTGTTATAACATTTCATTTTAGTGCACTTGTTGTAGGTTTCATTTACCCACTTCCATAACGGCAGTAAACCATAATCAAAGCATAACATGACCCTATAGTAAACACATGTTTTTCTGCTTACAAAACACTTTCAGGTAAAATGTAACCTATCATGCATATTCCAATTCCAAGGCTTAAGTGACATTTCACCAACTTTATAGGAGGGCTAAAACGAAAAAAAAAAAAACATACTTTGATATGATTTTATGTACTGATTTTAAATGGTTAAAAAATTGAACTATGTAAATATATATATATATTTCTCCACCTTAAAATGAAAATTTTATCATTAATATTTATCACAGTCACAAGCCTCCCAATTTTCATAAAAAATATTTTCAGCTGTGTACCGAAGTCGAACAAAGCTTTTACAGATTTGAAACGACATGGGGGTAAGTGATTAATGATAAAATGTTCATTTTGGGGTGGAGTAACCCTTTAACATGTTTTAGACTGGTAAAGGGAACCACCCGCATGCAGTGATAATAGAGTTTAGAAGTGCCAGGACAATTTTAACATAACTCCGATTGGATTCGTCTGAAATAACCCTTTAAGTTAAGTCCATGAAGATAATTTGTAAATTGCCTACCATAAATATATTAAAATGATATTTTTAATTAGTAATATGCATTACTAAGAACTTCATTTGGATAATGTTAAAGGCCATTTTTTAAGTATTTATCAGTTTTTATCAAATTTCAACTAAATCACAATAAAAAAAAACAAAAACGAAAAAAAAAAACAAAAAAAAAAAACAACAACAACACTTATGACTGATTTTGGTGTCCAGGGATATATGTAGTAATTCTGATTTAATAAATGAATAAATTAATAAATGAATGCAAATACTTTAGAAGTGAAAATTACTTCACCATGCTTGGTTGTTTTCTTTGGTTAATTATTTATGTAGCAAAAGCACACTCAACTTTTGAATTAACTGTCCCCAACCTATTGATATTAAAGCAACTTGTTGGTGCAATTAAATGATAATTATTATTATCATCATCATTTTTTTGTTTAAATCTCGTTACTGTATGATTTTAATCAGTTTATAATCTCTCTCTTCCAGCTTTCAGTGTCTCTTACAGGTTCCTGGTTCTCCTAAGCACTGTTCTCTTTTTTTTCTGGTGAAAATAGGAGAATCTATCCATCTACCAAAACGTTTAGCATAAAAGTACCTCACTCACTACTCTCTTCTGGTTTGTTTAGTCTCTTAAAGATTTTCTTACTTCTGCTGAACAGAAGGCTATATTTTTAATCAGGGGTGGGGAACCCTGGTCCTCAAGGGCCGCAGTCCTCTAAGTTTTTCATTCAACCCTGCTATACAACACCTGACTCAAATCAAATGGATCCAACAGCCAATGAAGTTCTGTGCAATCACTAGTTAATTTGAATCAGGTGTGTTTGCGCAGGGAAACCTTGCAGGATGAGGGCCAAGGTTCCCCACCCCTGTTTTAAAGAATGTAGGTAACCAAACAGTTGCTTGTAACTCAATGAATTTCATAACTTCTGCATTGTCTTAACTATGAAAGTCAGTGGGGACCGGCAACTGTTTGGTTACATGCATTCTTTAAAGTATAGAAATCTATACAGGTTTGGATCAACTTGAGGTTAAGTACATAATAAAACAAATAAACATTTTTGTGTGTCACCTGGTTGAGGGGGATGTCCTGCCCCACCATGCATCTCAGGCAGTATATGAGGGCAGAGAGGGTGATAGCACGAGGAGCATTACAGTTACCCCACACTTCTGTCCCTGTGCCGGTGAAATCAAACACTGCACTGCCCTGTAGACAAACACACAGATGGACAGATGCATTAATTAACAATGTACCGGACTGTTCTTTTTAGCACTTAAATACAGCAGTTTGCACTATTTGCTAGGGATGTAATAAATAAATAAATACATAAATAATTTCAAATACTCATTGAATTTAAAATAAAAATCCACACAGCATTATCAGTGACACACAAAATGTGATGATGACGTATGTGTCATTGCATTTTAATGCTTTTTTAGCCTATCCCGATGTACCCACTGGATGGAGCACTGCTACATTGTTCATTAAAAATATTGTTGAAAAAGTGAACATCAATGTGGAAATTATGTTGTTTACGTCAATAGTGAAACAAAGCAGTTAACACATATTTATCGCATTTTCTCAATGGGGATCTACCACTATTGTACTCATGTGATGTCAGTCTTTATGGTGTTTTTTCCCCCCCATTCCACTGCACCTCATGTTTTTAAATAAAAGAAAGTTTCTTTGTATTAAACTAAACAGGCATACATGATACTGTTTTGTTTCTATTTGTTTAAGCAAATTAATTATATATGGTTTATAAACATTAATGTGATTATTATGCATTTTTCACCCCCCAAAGAAAGTCAAGTTATTTTTTTTTTTTTAAAGAAACATGCATTAGTAAAAGTGCTGTTTAAACAATTAATCACAACTAAAATAAGTTTTTTGTTTACATTATATGTAAAACACAAGCATGTATATATATATAAAAAAATATATATATATTTTATATCATATATAAATATATAAGAAAATCAATCTCTAAATGAAGTTTCCAAAATATAGACTGTGTGTATTTATATATACATAATCAATATACACAGTACAAATACATATCATATATAATGTAAAAAAAACAACAACTTTATTTTGGATGTGATTAACTGCGATATTTTGCTCGATGCACACTCTTGTGGCCTCAGTAGAGAAGCCAAAAGCAACTGAAATGATGCCTTTAAAATTTGAATGTAATTCGAATGATGTTTTTCAGCCATTTTGACAGCCCTACTTTTAATCTGCTATTAAAAGAGAATATTCAATATGCGAATATTATATTCAGTATGACAGCTGGAGGGGATGAATCATCAAAAACAGTTTTAATTCACAAAACCGATTAAAATCTGCAGAAGTAAAAATGATTTCCTACTTGCTGTTCATCAATCTTGACCTTCAATTTAATCAGTGTGCCGTCATCCATTTGATCTTCTGCTTCAACCTCAAGAGTGCCCGTTTCCTGTTTCCGCCGACGGGCGAAATCTTTCAGCATGTCTCGAACCGCAAGCTCTGCGTTACTCTAAATGTACACAGAAAACTTTAAGCTAACATAAACCAAACCCTGACCTAAATCCTAGATTTTTATTAGCTATATTTAAAACATCAGACAAACTGTACACACCTGGATGTATGCCATGTATGCCTGGACAACTTCCAGTCCGTAGCTGGCAATCAACTCTCCCACCAGCTGACAGCCCCTCTGATTGGCTGCTACCTGTGCCCGAAGGTCTGACAGGTTGTCACGGAGATTGCGTGTTCCAGAGCATCCTGGATATTGAGCGGGTGCCATGAGCGCTTCTGTTACAGCTGATGGATATAAAAATGACTATGAATAATGACAGAAAAAACTAAACAAACACCATCAATCTTGTATAGACTGACCATGGAAACATCCTGGTATTTGTTACACTGACTTCAACCTGATGTCTCTTCTAACCTTTCTCCTGAAAAACTCCACTCGTGACCAGTTTGAAGGAAGTGAAAACAGCACCCTCCTGTTGTAGACTGGTGGAGTGGGGGGGCATGGAGCCTGGAGTGATGCCTCCTATATCAGCATGATGCCCCCTGCTGGCCACAAAGAACACTGGCGCATGCATGCCATCACGAAACACCTGCAACACACAGAGCAAATCTCATCCAGTCTTATGTTACAAAATCAACACTTTTATTGAAGAAAATGAAGCATATTGTTAGGATCATTTTTACTTTTTGCATTGGCAACAGATACATTACAGTAATTGGCAACAAAGCTTCTTTTTCTATTTTGAGGTAAATAGCAAGTCAAACATTTTTATGATGACCTTAGTGGATCATATATGATTAAACGTCTGGAAACTCATCATGATTGACGTACAGGAGTGATGACTGTGAGGTCTGGTAGATGACTGCCGCCCGCACACGGATGATTACTTAGAATCACATCTCCCTCCTGCATGCTGCCTCCTGCCGCCTTGATCTAAAAGACATCAAAATAACCTTTTTTATAAACTTAGTTGTTACAAAACGTTTGATTCACTCTTTACAGTACTTTCGTTTTGTTCATTCGTTTCTTCAAAATACATCTCTAAGCACACAATTATAATTCAGATTCAAAATGTCAAATTCATATTCTAAGATTGACTGAACAGATGTGTGCTGTCTGGGAACTCCCGGGTTTTTTTTTTTTCAATCTACATCATTCCACGGTAGGTCAGGTTTGGTAGACGCAACTACTGACGAAAATGAGTAACGCGAGGCTGAGAAATTATTATATCTTAGATGTGCATTCATTTTGAACAGTTTAATGAGTCGATTATTCCACTTGTAACATAGTCATCACATTTACAGTTTTTATGCTAAATATTATTTGGTTTTTAATACAGAATAAATGATATTCAACTGTACTTTAGTAAAACCAAAAACTTTTGACAGCCATGCAGCCACAGAAAATGAATGTTTCTGAACGAAAAACAATCAAAAATTGTACTTTGTTGTATATCTGTGTGTTTGTGTACCTGGAACTGCACAGTCTCCTGCATTGCTCCTAGATGAACAGGGATGTGAGGAGCGTTAGACACCAAACCTCCATCAGGACCAAACACAGCACAGGAGAAATCCAGTCGTTCTTTTATATTTGTGGAGATGGAGGTTCTCTGCAGCACACGACCCATCTGCTCTGTGTTTGAGGAACCACAAAGCTTCTTTAGATATCATTTTTTTTAAGAATAAGTATTTTAAATATTATCATATTTTCCTGTCCCATTACACCTGCAATGCTCATGAAGCGATGGGAGAAGATGGACAACTGGATGGCATTGAGTTCAGTTCCTAAAACACACTGCGTTCCCGTGCTTACATCAATACACACGTCACCGTCCTCTGTCAGATGAGCCACACACGCCGGCTCCACGAGAATTGTGCTGACAAACACAACCAAAGAAGACATACTATAAAATATATATTATAAAAAAGAAATATTTATATTTATTTATAAATTACATTATGATGAGAACAGAACCAATGATGACATTTCTAAACCAATTATATCCACAATATCCACAATTTGAAAATCCTAGAATGAAACTTTGTACTCTTGAGGAGGGCCAATTATCAACACAGAATGTGAAGAATACAGTTCTGAGAAACTATTATTTTAAGACTGTTACATATTCCCGTTCTGTAGTTTCAGTAGGTTATAGTTCCTTTATTGATTAGTTCTTTCAAAGTCTCCAGTTTGCACTAAACTATGCAGGAAGGCAAATCTCCAGAAAACAGGATAGGGAACCCCTGTTTCATATTCCTTTTTACTAGTGTTTAGATGACTAACTCCATAAGAACTGTCAATCAATCAATCACTTTTATTTATATAGTGCTTTTAACAATACAGATTGTAGCAAAGCACTGAACATTGTCAAATAGGAGAACAGAGTGATGATAATGTATAATCACTATAGTCACTAGAAATCAGGTGTTCCCAACTAACCAAGCCAGAGACGACAGCGGCAAGGAACCAAAAACCCATCCATGAGAGACTGGGAAAAAAAAACCTTAGTTGGGGACAGTTCTCCTGTGGCCGGACACCCAGCACCTAATTTCCTAACTTTGGCAACATGCCCAGTGAAAAGTGCATTATATACTGTGCACAAATGTAGCTACGACAAAATCTGAATTGTTTCATAATTCAATTACAAATATTGATGTTTATGTGTGTTTTGTAAAAAACGGTGAGATCTACAAGTGCGGTTTGAATTGCAGTTTTTTACACGGGTCGGGTTAAGTAAAGAAATGTATTAGCACTGCTGTCAGAGAAATTAGTGGCATGCACCACAAATGCATTTATAATGTAGTATTTAGAAACTTTCAGGAAATCACTCACCTGTTCTTATCAATAATGATGGCTGGTCCCTGGATACTGTGATCAGAGGAAAGATCCTCCCACAGATACACGCTGGTGTCCAGATAACGGTCCTCAAAGTAACACTGGGTCATCTGGGCACCCCCCCCAAAAATAAATCATTAACACTTCGGCATATTTCCTTGGTTTAGATTTAATTTGAATTACAAAATCAAATACGTGTAAAGAATTTAAAGGTGAGACCGGCATGAGGTGTCTGTCTAGAATGTCCAACTATTTACTCCTACTCACAATTTTTTTTTT
This sequence comes from Enteromius anoplus, assembly GCA_032359395.1. Taxonomy (NCBI): domain Eukaryota; kingdom Metazoa; phylum Chordata; class Actinopteri; order Cypriniformes; family Cyprinidae; genus Enteromius; species Enteromius anoplus. The sequence goes on along the minus strand of JAUMHG010000008.1, from coordinate 1,118,399 downwards.
AATTAAAATATATTTATCCTAAATCATTGTTAATGTACATAATGACATATGAATGGAAGAATGTGCATTTTTTTTAAATTAAAATATTTTTCATTCTGTGGCTTGAATAAAGTATAGAGAGCTCATATAGAGAGCTAAAATAACATAAATCAGTTTTTTTTTTTCCTGAATGCTTTTTTTACCACCAAATCTTCAAATTTATTAACACCACCTGTTCACATTCTTTAAATGAATTTTTGCCCGTTTAACGATTGGATTCATCATTTATAACTGCCACCTTAAACTAGAGGTGTGCAAACTAGACCAGATTTCTTGCAATGCGGGATTACATTTCTGAATAAAATAATGGTAGCGGTTGGTAGCTCTGGTGCAATTTGAATGGGGGCAGGGCATCATGGCACTTCACCTCCATTGTGTGACTAGCTATAGTGTACCCCTACTGACCGACACTAATTGTGCTTTAGAGAGCTGAACAGGTGAAACGGTAAAAGTAAAGTCAAGGCATTGTGTCTTTGAGTAATGCCACGACTTCCCAACATCTGCAAGTATATGGTTGGGTTTGCATTGGTTAAAATACCTTAATAGGTCTTGGAGATTTCTCCCCGGCTTTGGGCTGCACTTTTGACCTAATTCCAGACTTTCCAGAACCGCGTACACGGATATCATCTACCATAATAGGCCGATCAGTGATGGTGAAGCCAAATTCTTTCAGATATCTAATGTAAAAAGAGAAAGACTGAGAAACAGAAGGGGAAACAACAAGTCATTTATACCATTCAAAGTGGAAGTATCATTACCGTTTAGTAAAGGCTGTTCTAAAGTCTCCAGACTTGCAGGAGTGGTTGTTACTGTGGTGACCCTTGGCTGTGATCATGAGTGCGCAATCTGTGCCCTCATACCGCAGGTGCAGGAAAACCTCTATATTGATCTGAGAACTGTACAGATACAATCACAATCTCGAGTACTGCATTTATAACCTTCTATTTTTGTTTAAAAGGTAATGACACAATGATGCAAAAATGAGATGATTTGAAAGGTGGCTGCATCTTTGAGAGCTACCTGCTAAAGCCTTGTTTGCACAGTATTTGATCGCAGCGTTGAGACAGTTGTTCTATCCTGTGGTCCAGTTCAGAATATGAGCCTGCTTCATACTTTAGAGAACATGGTTCCTGAACCTCCTCCACCACATCAGCCAGAGCCAAACCATATGCTGACAGCACTCCGCTGTATCTGACAAGAAAAAAAAATTTGCATTGTTATGTCACCACATGAGTTCAGAAACATAAACATTTCATTACAACGTGCTCAACCACAAGGAATTTCATTATTAAATACATTATGAATACAAATATGAAATACAACTAAAAGAAGAAGTCACAAGTCCATACTAAAGTTCTAAGTGGTCATGCTTTATTATAATTTTTTTCTTTCTTGTTTTCTAAAATGCTTGACCTGGCTTGAGAGTGTTCTTAAAAGAAAAAACTCAGTTTACATACTATTAGTTATATAATTACAGACCAGAAGATTCATGTCCATAATAACAACACAGTGTGTTTCATTCTGCATTAAGTGGTTTCCTAGGATACAGTATGGACAAAATGTAACGTGTCTAAGTTCATGTGAGGAGAACATGTTAGTGAATAGCTTTTTTGGCGTCAGATTAAAACTTATCGGACCACAGTTGCACAGTTCTTAATTGTCTTAAGTTATAGCGCCTCCATCATCAAAAAGTGATGAGATTTTCTGGCTTATATCTGACAGTTATCCTAATGATTTGACCAATTAAAATTTAGTAGACATCATCTAGCAGACAATTTAAGTTTGATGACCAGCCATTCAGTTTATTGACTACTAGTCTCAGCCTCAGACGTCACTCCCACGGAGCGTTGGCTGAACGTCTGATGCATATGGTACACTTTTCTGGAAACACTTCAGCAGTGTCGAAGTCATCAATTGATTGGTTGCATTTGAGGGGATTTCCGGGGGGCGCAACATAGGTATTTTATTTTCGGTCCGTCGCGAAACAAAGCTCAGACTTGTAATTGCAAAAAAAACCCTGTCGTGTTTACATGAGTGACAATAAGCATTTATTAATATCAGTTAAACGTTGGATTCTCAAAAGTATGCGATCGAAAGAAACGAACTGTGATTGGTTGTTTGACATGTCCATCAAACGGCCTTATAAGCGGGCTTTGCCAAAGAAAGCGGCTATGAAGTCCAGACCTTCAGCCGTCAGTCTGAAGGTCTGCCTACGTGAGACTAATTGACTACTAGGTTGTTAATTTTTTTGTTGCTCTGTCCAACTGCCAATATTAATTCAAAAGTTCACGCTTCCTCATTAATAAAATAAAGCAACGAATTTGGCGTGCTGTCCAGGGAGCGAGCCGGAAGAACGGCGGACTCCGAACCCTAATAGCTTGAAACCTTGGGCGGGTCAGAGTTCGGCGCCCGGCTTGATCTCCTACTTCCCCCCTGGAGGAAGGCATGAATTGATGGAAAAGGTGGAGAAGGGGCGGAGGAGGGATGCACAAAAGCGCGATGAGGGACAAGTGAAAAGAGGGAGTATTTTTAGTGAGTGTTTTTAACTCATTTAGCAATCCTCTCGAAATTATGTTATTTGCAAAACATCCGCTATAAGTAAAACCTCCCACCACAGACTATAAATTAAAATTCACCTTCCTTAATCAAAAGGTTGCCTAGACATGACAGGATTTCAGCTGAATTTCTGAAATTTGTCTTCAATTATCAGGATGCCCTGTTGCCTGTGTGCATCAAGTTATCTTACTTTTGGACATTATTTCTAAAAAAAGATTCAATTTATCATTGTGGGCCTCACCTAAAGAAATTTAATTATTATTTACATTAAAGTGTAATCACAATTCTAGTCACAATTGTATTATCCTGTAATTAATATTATTGTCGTCCAAATTTGTTTATCTCCCACCACAAATTAGTAAAATTATGCCTGAATTATCTACTGTTTTTTACTCATGTGGAAATTTCCAACCATGGCTGAACTTACATTCAGTCCTTGCACTCCTTGAAAACTGAACCCCCTTGAGGTTATTTGAGCTGAAGGAACATTCTAATTAGTTTTCCCTCACACCAGGATTGTCTTTTCCAGGGGAGTGCAGAGTAAGTGGTAAACATGTAGTGGGAAACCTGGATTCCAGAACATATCAAACAGTAAGGAAATAGTTGTCACTCATACTCTATTTTGTCCTGTTTGACGACAGAAATGCCTGACGTTTTTGCTTGACTTGTTTGAGTACAAAAAAAAGGCAACACTTTAGTACAGGGACCAATTCTTACTATTACCTACTTGTTATAGCAAATGCACATAAGCACATTTTCTGCATGACCTTACCTAAACCTAACAAGTGCATTACTAGTTATTAATAAACAGCAGATCAGGAGTTTATTTAAACAAAAGTTGTAGTTAATGGTGAGAATTGGACTGTGACCACACAAAAAAAAAACTAAACACAAAAAACCCAGACTAAATTAAACTTAACAACTAAAGTATTAAAAACATATAGATCAGTGAACCAATACTTCTGTTATTGACTGATTTGATTAAAACCCATCTAAAAAGACAAAATGCTGTCTGTGCCTCATTCATCACCACAGCAATTTAATTTGTATATTATCTTTAAAAAAAAAAAAAGAAGGATTTTTTCATTGTTTTGTAATGTCATTAATGAGTTCATGAAGCACAGCAGAACATAGTCTGGATAAAAGCATTATTTTGGCAACCCGTTCAAGCATGCAGAGGACAAAAGAATAAAACACACAGATAACGCTCATGCATAAACATAGACATACTTGTGTATGAAGACAGTCTTCATGCCCAGGGCTTTTGCAATGGCGCAGGCATGCTGACCACCAGCTCCTCCAAAACATGCCAGCACATGCTCAGATGTATCATGGCCTTTAGCCTGTTAAGAGAGAGGATATTAACATATCAAATCCGATTTGAAAAGAGTTCTGAGGAGTGATGAATTATGGTTTTATGTTTGGCAGTCAGTTTTTGGAAAATATCAGGAGAATGTTACCTATCTGACTGCATTGTGCCAACTGTAAAGCTGGGTCAAAGTGGGATAATGGCTGTTTTTTTTAGCTGTTTGGGTAGGACCCTTACTTCCAGTGAAAACAAATCCTAATGCTTCATCAGCATAGCAGACAATCTTGTGCTTCCAACTTTCTAATTCCAACATGACTGTGCCCCAGTGTGCAAAGCAATGTACATAAAGACATGGTTGGATGAGTTTGGTGTGGAGGAATGTGACTGGCCCACACAGAGCCCCAAATTTAGAATGCAATGTAATGGTCAGGTATAATGCAACAATTATCCTAAACAAACCATGCACACAATGAAGGTGCACAACAAAAAATGTTGGATGTTTTGTTTTTCAACTTGAATTTAAGCAGTTAAATTAATTTTTCGAAAAGAAGTTAAGGAAGCTTTGTAAGACACTTAAGACATTCATGATACAATCAACTTTGTCAGTTAAATACTTAAAGTTCAGTGTTTTCTTTTTTCTAATATAATATACTACTCATGTTCTGATGGTTCAACTGAACTTTATTAAAAATAAATACTGTGTAAATATCCCATCTACAAATCACTTTTGACCACTACAGTATATAATGGTCCTAGAAAGGTCTAGATTACCCCCTCCCAAAAAAAGGGTAATTTGCACTACATGAAAAAAAGTTGTATATCATATATTTGGGGTGTGTTTTCCAAAAGCTTGTTTCTGGTTCAACAGAATTAACAACCATAGGTATTCAATATTGCTTTTGGGAAACACACCCAGGCTGGAAAATACTACTGAAAGATTAAGATACTACATCTATTCTCTTTATGTAAGCCATCCAAACTGAAAATGACTGAATAGGGTGCTGTACCTGTGTAAGAGCTCTGATTGGCCGGCACATGGCCTCATTAGCTACATTAATGAAGCCCATGGCAACATCTTCTACACTCATTTCTGAGTGGTGCCCTCCTGCAGCACTACTTGACGACTGGTTAGTTGAGAGGTATTTATTGATTTCTTTTGTGAGAGTGCGGAAATGTTTCATGGTTTCCTCGTTCGAGAGAGGTTCATTTTCTCCGGGACCAAAGATTTTTGGGAAGAAAGAAGGCAGCAGGCGGCCGAGGGCTAGATTAGCATCAGTGACAGTCAGAGGACCACCTGAACCAGGAGAGAAGGGAACACAATTAACATGTGCTATAGAGTCAGTTCAGTCTTTATGACACAATAACCTCAAGACATTTTTATTTGGCAGAAATATGCAAGGCAGAAACAGTCATAGCAGATTTTTAAATGTATGAACACAAGGAAGTCTTGGCATTTCTTGGCATAATTTTGGCATTTCTAAGTTTTTGTCTTTTGCTCCTGTCAGAATGTCCTGATATTTTATTTGAATTCTTTGGAGGGCTTTGCCTGAGATTCACACTTTTTAGAAACTCTGACATAGGGCTGGGAGATATATATCGAACGATATAATGGGCATCTCGTCAGTAAATCCGGTTCTTTGATTAGCGGTTAATCTCCACCAGCTGTTTTCAAAAGGAGCGCCAGTTAAAGCACAGAGCTGTAGATCACTGACAAGCTACGGCAATAAATCACCCGCGGAAATGAATGTGTATCTTTATACATTGCCCAACTCTGACAAATCATTCTGTTTGACCTTTTCAACGTTAGTGTAAACCATTTATCAGCATATGTACATTTATTGTAATAGTTGCATTAATGTCTTGACTAATATTAATGTGCCAGTATTGATACATATTTACAACTTACATACAATTTTGTTCTGTATGTAGTGAGTCAGTGTGTGAACACAGAGTTGTTTAACACAGCCATTAGAAGAATAGATGGATGGAAGCAAGTATTATGTAATGTAGAAGGGCTAAATGTACAAGCAAGAAGAAGATGGTATGTCTAATAATCTAACAGTTGCTCTTACCCTTTCTATAGCAGGCGGGTCCAGGATGAGCTCCAGCTGACTCTGGCCCTACAACAAACATCCCTGACCTGAGATAATGACAGACAGTAGAAAACAATATTCACCTTTTCTAACTTAATATAGTTTCACGGTTGTATACCCTGTGAGAACTGTAACTAACATACTACTAATGTATAACTATAAGCCTAATACGTTAAATGTTTTGTTTAGTATATGCACTCTTTTAAAGGTGAATTATGCAGGTTTTGTGCTATAAGTGCCCCCTGGCAGAATTACAAAAGTAAAGCAAAACTATATTATATAAAATATATAAAGTGTATATCAAAGAAAAGGCATGTCTCCACAGGTAAAGGTTCATGATCCAACATATTGAGAATAATCTCTTAAATGTGTTGATACATGCAAATGTGTGGGCTAACACTTGAGTGCTTTGCTTATAGTAATGAAATATTTTTACTTTTTAAGAAACAGAGTGAAATATTTATGAAACGTATTACATACAAAACATTCTGGGTCTCGAATTAACCCAAACCCAAATTTTTAAAAGTCTTTTTAAGACCAAGTAAAGATGTTCACTAAGTGACGTTTTGCAAATAACAAGTTTTGGGAGGAGCGATAGATAGTTAATCACGGCTAGCACCGCATTATCTAATAAATCTCCTCATTACACCTGCCCAATCGAATTCTCCCATCCAACTATAAATAACCCCCATTTCCTTCCTTCCGCATCTCGCCTTTTGCGCATCCCTCCTCCGCCCCTTCTCCGCCTTCCAGCTGGCTCCCGAGCCGGATGCCGAGCTCTTGCCCTCGCTAGGGTTCAAACCACTAGGGTACACCGTCCTCTTGGCTCGCCCCCTGGACAGCACGCCAAATTTGCTTACCATTTAACCTTTCATGATTATGAGGAAGCGCGAACTCGTGAAATGTACAGTGGGTACGGAAAGTATTCATACCCCCTTAAATTATTCACTCTTTGTTATATTGCAGCCCTTTGCTAAAATTATTTAAGCTAATTTTTTCCCTCATTAATGTACGCACAGCACCCCATATTGACAAAAAATACAGAATTGTTAACATTTTTGCAGATTTATTAAAAAACTAATTAGAAAAACAGATATCCCATGACACTCATATATTTAACTCAGGTGCTGTCCATTTCTTCTGATCATCCTTGAGATGATCTACACCTTCATTTGAGTCCAGCTGTGTTTGATTGTACTGATTGGACTTGATTAGGAAAGCCACACAATTGTCTATATAAGACCTTACAGCTCACAATGCATGTCAGAGCAAATGAGAATCATGAGGTCAAAGGAACTGCTTGAAGAGTTCAGAGACTGAATTGTGGCAAGGCACAGATCTGGCCAAGGTTACAAAAATATTTCTGCTGCATTTAAGGTTCCTAAGAGCACAGTGGCCTCCATAATCCTTAAATGGAAGACGTTTGGCATGATCAGAACCCTTCCGAGAGCTGGCTGTCCCGCCAAACTGAGCGATCAGGGGAGAAGAGCCTTGAGAGAGGTAAAGAAGAACCCAAAGATCACTGTGGCTGAGCTCCAGACATGCAGTCCGGAGATGGGAGAAAGTTGTAGAAAGTCATCAATCACTGGGGGCTTTATGCTTTTTGACAGAGTGGCCCGACGGAAGCCTCTCCTCAGTGCACGACACATGAAAGCTTAAAAAAAAACACCTGAAGGACTCCAAGTGAGAAATAATAATCTCTGGTCTGACACAAAGTTAGAACTTTTTGGCCTGAATTCTAATCGTGTGGAGAAAACCAGGCATTGCTCATCACCTGTCCAATACAGTCCCAAAAGTGAAGCATGGTGGTGGCAGCATCATGCTGTGTTTTTTTTTTTTTTCAGCTATAGGGACAGGAGGACTGGTTGCAATCAAGGGAAAGATGAGTGCGGCAAATGGCTTAATAAAACAACGCCGTGACTGTTCTTGAATTGCCCAGCCAGAGCCCTGACTTAAATCAAATTGAGCATCTCTGGAGAGACCTAAAAATGGCTGTCCAACAACGTTTACCATCCAACCTGACAGAGGATCTGCATGGAGGAATAGCAGAGGATCCCCAAATACAGATGTGAAAAACTTGTTGCATCTTTCCCAAAAAGACTCATGGCTGTATTCGATCAAAAGGGTGTTTCTACTAAATACTAAGCAAATACTTAGGACCATGTGATATTTCTAAATATTTTGTTTTTCTGTCAATATGGGGTGGTGAGTGTACGTTAATGTGGGAAAAAATTAACTTAAATGATTTAAGCAAATGGCTGCAATATAAGAAAGAGTGAAAAATTTAAGGGAGTCTGAATACTTTCCGTACCGACTGTACATGAGCTGTATTGGCAACACTTCAAAGCAACACCTTCCTACTCATCTCCATTACTTTTTAATTCATTGTACAAAACAAAACAAAAAACTTAAGCCTCGAGTACTCCTGCTCCCAACCACTAGAATATGAATAACTTTTATACTGTACCTTCTGAATAGTCATTACAAAAAAAAAAAAATATCTTTATCAGTATAGACTTGTTTTCTAGTGCAAATGTCTGCAGATTGTTAAATCAAAATTGATCAAAATTAAGTGAGTTTGATTAAAAAGAAGAAATATATGCTAGTGATTTATACCTGCTAAAAAAGTTTTTATACCCCATTTTCATTCCTAATATTTTATCTTGTTTTCTAATCCAAATAACATAACATCAAGGAATATTTACTTGTTTCAGACTTTTTTAAAAACAAGACAAAATACTGAGAAAGATAGTTTTGCAATGCACACAACATTTAATGCCATGATTTAAGCATTTAAATTTAAAAATTTTTAAACCTAAATCTTTTTTCAATATTTAGGTTTATTATTTAATATTCTTTCTTCAAATATTCTTTAAATATTTGCTTTGCACCTCTGTAACCGAATCTGTATTTCTTTTCCCATGTTAACATGTCAGCCATGGTCCCAACCACCAGTAAACAAACATCTGGTTCAACTTGCCATAGTAGCCACGTCCTAAATCCTGCTATCAACTGAGCTGAAAAGAGATTAACTGATCTATACAGACTAATAAATACTCTTAGTGTTTCAATTTTAGAGGAAATAAAATTCTCTCATGCAATAAAACCATTTCCTTTCAGCTCTGTTTTGTAATGAAATGCTTGTTGCTCAATGTTTGATTCCTTTATTCTTTTTTTTTTTTTTTTTATAAATAATATGCTGAATAAATACTAACTTCACTACAGTAGATGTGTATGTCTGTAGTAAACATGGTATTTATTTATAGAGAAAATTCAAACTGTTAAGGCTATTTATTTCCTACAAGTACGGTAAAGGATGTTTTTTTAGATTGTGGAAATGACCTGACCTCCAGCACACAATATCTTTGGATGACTGCACAGGCAAAGTTTGCATGAATGCATTTGTGCTGACAATTAGAAATTCATAAGCCTAGCCAATTAAATAATTAATTATTGCTTCATCATGAACACCCACAAGACAAATGCCAGTGGTTCTTACGTAACTCTCTAATAACCAACCACAATAAGAAACTAAATGAACCTAATTAAATGTAAAAGCATGCTATAGAGTGGGTGTTGTAATGGTTCAAAATGGTTCATCAAATGAATGAATAATTTCACTGTTATCTATATTAATATTGAATGTTTGTTACCGAAAGAACAGTCGAGAGCCTCCACCTGCTGCTACAGTGCTGATGTCAAGCTGTGGAGCCTGCAGGGTGATGCCAGAGATAGTTGCTTCAAACACGTGCTCATACTGTCCAGCATATCGGCTCACATCTGTAGATGTGCCTGAACAAACAAATGCATCAACAGTCTCTTTCTGACCTAAATTCAACACGTTGTTCACAGCACGCTCAGCATAAACAAACGCAAACATTAAAGACAAGTGCCAGAGGCAAGATTTTTTGGAACTTCAGCTTTAGTAATTTCCTCACACAAAGCTGCAGATGGCAAAGTTTTAAATAACACCAGGGTGAGCAAACAACTCTATTAAGCCTTTGGAAGATACATTTACACATCTCTCACCTCCCATGTCAAAACCAATGACAGGCTTCTTTTCCATAAATCCATAGCATGTGACAGCATAGCCCACGACTCCACCCGCAGGACCAGAAAGCACTGCCCGAGAGCCACAGAACTGCTCCATTGGTGTCAGCCCACCGTCTGACTGCATGAATAATACATCCACATCCTGAGAGGGGGAGATGGGAAATTAAATTAAGTGCTACTTATGAAAGCATGATCAAATAAACCTCCCAGACATACCTTCAAGCCTCCTTTAAAGCCCGCAGAGAATTCAGTGAGGTAAACGTGTATCTTTGGTGTGAGGTAAGCATCGGCACAAACAGTGTACCCACGAGGCACTGCTCGCACCATGGGCATCACCTCACTGGAAAGAGACACTTGACTGAAACCAAGACGCTTCGCCAAAGAGCCCACAGCCTTCTCATGAGCTGCCCATCTGAAACACACCATCAAGAATGAGAGATACAATTTCATTGAACATTACCAGATGTCTCAGGATGCTTCAAGTAATTCAGTTTTTGAGATGTCACATTGGGTATTATGAAATTTTATCTCTAAACCAGCTACCAACTGGTATTCCACAGGGCTCAGTACACAGACCTACAAATTTATTGGCATATAAAAAAATTATATAAAATCCTTGCTACTGTATGTGCACTGAGCTAGACTAACTAAGACTTGTCACAGCACTTGTATATTGTTGCCCTCTTGTTGTTCTGCTTACTTCTACTTTATAAGTCGCTTTGGATAAACCAAATGACTAAATATAAATGTAGACCACTTTTATACCCTCTTTATACTAAGTCATCAAAGCTCATGGTAACTTCTGCCGTTCTTACAGATGATACTCAATTAATGCAATTACCCAGGTATCCTCTCATGACTCTGCACTGTGAGTTCTTGCACCTTGCAGTGTTTATGTATATCTATGTTTTACTGTTATCTACTAGTTTCACCTTAGTCGTAAGCTGTGTTTTGCAGATGAGCCAGCATACTACTTAGACAAGCAGACCATGTTTGAATGTATTTTTCAATTAGAATTAATTTATTATTTCAATATAATTTGTAAATAGAATTTCTAATTTGAAAATACAATTATTTACAACAAATATGATTTTAGTGAGGTGTGAGACAGTGGAAGTGGTAATATGTATATGTAATTATTGACATTACATTGGCAACAATTAAAAAAAAATTAAAATTGTATGTACTAAACATAATTCTAAGTGATCATAAGTAATTTAAAGAAGCAATTAAACAGCAAAGGTGTGTATGCACTTTATATTGTCACATTTTGTTAACTGTATAACAAGCTGTACTATTATGGAATCTTAGTCTCTTTAAACAAACGGTCACAACTTTCGAAAAAAAAAAAAAAAAAAAAAAAAAATTATGCCATACTTATAACACTTCAAATTTTGTAACTGTCTGAAATTTTGTTAGCAAATATAAAAAAAATCTTTGTGAATATATTTCAGGTTTTAATGAATGTATGTATACAGGTCTGCATGATTTGACCACATATATAAAATGTTTATTTTGTAACATTGTTATATATTGCAGTTGCTGAGACACAAAGAACAAAGACTCTACTGCTAATGAAAGTTACTTGGGTGTTGGTGTTTATACTTGGGTTCACTCTTTACAAGAAACAACTAAAACTTACGGGTACAATACTAATATTTCTGTCTAAAATTTTTCACTTTCAAATTCACTTACAATTTTAGCAGAATATGGTCAAAATCAATTTTGTTCACAATAAGGTTTTGTATAATGAAATTATACAAATTTTCTGTCAATAAATTGAACCTAGTGTACACTGCATTCTCAGATAAATGTTTAACTCACTTGCAGAGATAGGAGCCTGTGAGAAGCTTTTACTGTGCCTTGAAAACATAGTTTCATAGCAACTACATACTTGTAACAAAGCCTTTCAATTTATAATCATATGTAACAAAATACACTATATTGTTATTTCAGATTTTTTTATAGTGCAGTCTTTGTTTGTTTAACCATTCATTTATGTTAATATTACATTATATTAAATGTAATTAATATACTATCTTTTCACCCCTTGAAGGTTCCCTGTGAATATCAGACTGCTGAAGGCCATGATTGACCAAACAGAAATATTCCCGAGAACCATGTAATACATACATAAAATGTATATAATGATCTATACACACGTGTAAGAATGAAGTAACAGCACCGCTAGACTTTTGATCCCTTTTGATTGCACACGTCTCAAATCCTGCTCCACGCGCTGAAGATCCAACTCTTGCCACACCTCCAGACTTTCTCCTGTACTGCCTGTGAGAGACGGAGATTCCATGCAAGTGACATTACTAATACTTTTCTGGGGTTATATCACCTACTAAAGCTTTCACATGACAAAAACATAAAATGTTATTCAAGGTTTTAATGTCAAGTTTTTATTCTCTTAATTAGCTTTTATTTTGGCAAAGCAGATGTCCATTATTACAAAATATCAAAATCCTGATCACCTGTTACTATTCGTTTAGGCTCATTTCTGGGTAGCTGACAAGAATCTTGTCTGAGAATAACCCTCTCCTCCACTTCAACCACCTCCTCATACAGAACCTCCGGCATACACACCTCCTAAAAACAAGCATGTTAATATTAACAACAACAAGACACTTGATTATCTTGGTCTTTCATCGAAGCAACCTGTGAAATGGAAACAGGAATCATGGCAGACTGGGTTCTTGCAGGATAGTCTGGGATGGCTAGTTATTTAACAAAGTTAGATTGTGTTGTTCAGTAATTGACTTCACAATGTCAAAAGCTGAATGAACTGCAATCTGTTAAAATAACTAATATTATAAAAATATAGTCCTCAGGAGGTCCACATGCAACTCAAAGAACTCTTTCACAGAGATAGCAACTGATTTATGACATTTTCAACATAAATCTACATTTTATTTAATGGGGATTTTTATGCTCCTCAATAGCCTGGCACAACACCACACTATCAGAGATTCAGAGAATTCACTATTCAACATTTCAGAGTAAAACAACGTCAAAAAGAACAAGATAACATAAATATCAAGCCATTGTTGTGGCCAAAGGAAATTGAGAAAACTTGCCCTTGTTCTAAGAACACAGTTCAACCTTCCTGTTAAAATCTAACTATATGTGGTTTCATCATGTTCACTTTTTAACCAAGGGCTTTCACAAAAACTAACTACAAGAATTTTACAATTTTGCACTGCAGATTTCACAAACATGATTCCAATATTAAGCCAGGTTATTGAAACCAACACACCAAACCTTTACTAGAGAAAGCAAGCATTTGTGACTCAATACTTTTTAAGATATATCCCTTGGGACAACTTCCCCACTGGACAGTTCCCCCCTGGACTCTCCTGACTCTCAATGCTGTTTTATTTGTCAAGGAATCTTTGTCATTTTTTGTACAAATCTTTAAATCTTTTTTGTTTACTTCCGTCAATTGAAATGTCTTCCTTTTGAAGCCCTTGGATGCTTTTCCTTCTTGCACAACTTAGTAGCAGTTGAGTGGACCCACTGAACAAAAATATGCTGTTTTGCTGAATAAGCTAATGGTTGGATACGGAGTAGGATAGGAACTACACTATTTCTGCCATATCTAGTATGAAATTGTTTTCTTAAACAGTATCAAAACATTCAAATTACTGGCATAAATCTACATCAATAGCACTTCTCACCAGATCAAACAGGTTAGGTCGTGCTTGTGTGCCAATATGTAACAAGTCCCGAAATCCACGTGTCACCAGGAGTGCTGTTTTCTCGCCCTGTCGCTCGAGTAAGGCATTGGTTGCCACTGTAGTGCCCATTCGTATCCAGCCAATCTGAGAAGTGTCCACGGGCTGATCTCTTGGAAAGCTCTGCCCCGTCTCCTGTTTAATTCACATACAATTCTGTTGACTATATTCTTTCCTTCTATCATTTTCAGATCAAATCCATCACCACAAACTAAGTCCAAATATATTCATGTCTTCCTCCTCACCTGCTCCAACACTCGGCGGATCCCCTCAGTAGGGGCGTCTCTGTAGTTCTGGGGGTCATGTGACAGCAGTTTCAGGACTCTCTCTCTACCATCGGGCAAACGGGCGAACACATCCGTGAAAGTTCCTCCCCGATCAATCGCGAAATCAAACTTCCCCTTAGTTTCAGCCATGCTGGGAAACAAAAGGTAATGAGCATACACAAAGCATTCTCATAATTCCCATAGCATGAGCATACCTTTTATCAATTTAATGAGTCCTTGCTAAACATAAGCATTGGTGGTATTATTATTATCGTTTTACTCACCCCAAATCGTTTGAATGGCAGGATGAAATTATGTCTTGCATTTACTAATTATCATGTTGTTCCAAGTATGCATGATTTCTTTCTTCTATGAAAGAAGAATTTTGTCTGAGTGTTTTTTTAACCATACGATAAAAATAAATGACGTCTTTTTTAATGATGATTATGTTAAACGTTAATCTGAAGCAAATATTTTAAAGAAAGGTTTAAATTTAAAGGAATCGTTCACCCAAAAATGTCTTTACTCACCCTCAAATAGTTCCTAACCTGTATGAATTTCTTTGTTCTGCCTAATACAGAGGAAGATATTTTGAAGAAAGATTCAATGGTTGATTTGAATCACCATTGACTTGGTTACAAACTTGCTTTAAAATATCTTCCTCTATACCGTTTTTGAACTACCTAAGTATGAGTAAACTTTTTGGGTGAACGATTCTTTTAAGATTTCTTGATTTGTGAATTTGGTATTCATCCATAATTCCAAATGAAGATTAGACAATTTAGCTTTAGCTCAGAAAATGACAGAAATATTACAAAAAAAAAAAAAAAATCACAAGAAATACAAATTTTGTATGAGTAAAGAAACAACGGAGAGAGATTGTTCCATCTCTAGGCAATATGAAAGAAGAAAGAAATGGTACATGTTTGGAACGGTCATCGTGCTTTTGCAAATAATTTAGCGTATCAGTAACGTTAGTTATGCTGCAAACGTGGAATGAATCTATGATAAATAGAAAGCGTGTAAATAATAACGCTGTGTGCTGTCTGCAGGTGCTCAGTTGTTATAAACAGGTGTAGATATATACTAAAAGCTTAAAGGCTAGCACAATCCCTTTAACCTTAACTAGGCTAGAGATCACGGACTAACGTTACATAACACACGTTGCAATGCTTTCGTCTTTATATGCATTACATACATTCATACATAACGTTACATACAGGGATGCTGTATAAGAAAATTACAACATTAGCATGTTCTGCTGTACTTACACTTCAGAGGCAGTTAAACAAGAAATGAACAGATGCTCTTCTCTTGTCGTAACGTTACCCTCTACTACTACCGTGGTGAAACAACACTGACTTCACCAAGTTCAGCACCACCTCCAAGACACTGCTCCCGCCTTCAGAATTACCACGTGACTAAAGCAGTGTTGTGTTCTCCCACAGGGGGCGCGTCACGCGGGTGATTACTCAAGTTTGTTAATTTTAAGGGGTAGTTCACCCGTTCCAACCATTACAAACCACCAACTGTTAACCATTAACACTATTAAATAATTATTCCAAGTAGTTGTTTTGGGCCATTTTTGGATCTGGTGGTTTTAACACCATAGAAGGCAACGAACATCATTACAGTTTGAATTAAAACAATAAAGTTCCCATAATAACCATTAAAACCACAACACAATTTGAGGGTTGCTGTTTTTCATTTTATTGTATTGTATTTTCCAGTAGGAATTCGTTCCATTATTACCCTGATGTAGGCTGTATTAAAAAAATTGTGTTGCACTTAAAGTTTTGTCAGAACTTAGTTGACAAACATATACAATATAGACTACAAAAATATAAAAAATGAATAATAGTTATACCATAACCATTGGGTTTATGTCTATTTATTTTAAATGTATTTGTTTTGCATTCCCTTATTTTTTTGTATTGTCAGGTATACTTTAGTTAATTAGGTTTTACTATGCTTCATCAACATTTGTATTTTTTTCAATTAATTACCTATAGGGATCATTTTAAGTACATTTTGGGATAATGTTATCAATATGTAACGTGTTTAAGTTGGCTCTTTCTGACACCACACAACTAATATTGCCATCTGCTGACTCTTTTGAGGAACACAAAATAACCACAGGCATATCCCATTTTTAGGGTCACAGACATTTTTCCTTGTTTTTAAATTTTGGAATTAAATATCCTCAACCAATGTAATATATCTTGTGTTGTTTTCAAGTTTCTTTGGCATTTAATTTCCTTTTATTTCCACTGTCATTGAACGTCTTTCAGTCAATCAGCAGCAAAGAATCGTATTGCCCTGACAACAAATTGGAACTTGTTGCTGTACTCTGCTGTCTTCAGTACAAACATGCACGCGTTTAGTAGTACTGTGGTGTTACAGAGCACTCTTTTGTCCCCAACCTGAGGACTCAGCCTGAACCCTTTTTGGGATGATTTTCCAAATTCAGGTCTGAAAAAGTACTTGTTTTCAAATTGTTTAATCGACTTAATAATCAAATAGTTTGTTGTATGTGAATGAAGTTTGAAATCAGCCTGAATCTTTCTTTGGATGATTTTTGATTTCAGGCAAGAAAAAGTACCTATTTTTAAATTGTTAATACTCAGAATTAACTGTTGTTTTGTGTGTTTTTATAGAAAAGCAAGCACACAAACAAACGGCAACATCTGAATGAAGGTGGAAATCAGCCTGAATCTTTCTTGGGATAATTTTCTGATTTCAGGTCAGAAAAAGTACCTATTTTTAAATTGTTAATAGAACTCAAAATTAACTATATTGTTTTGTGTGTGTGTGTGTATTGAAAACAAACAAACAAGCAAACTAGAAGATCTGAATGACGTCAGGAATCAGCCTGATGTTTTTCTTGGGGTGATTTTTGGATTTCAGGTAAGAAAAAGTACCCATTTTTAAACTGCTAATGCATAATTTACTATATATATTTTGTGTGTGTGTATTTTCATAATATTCAATGATGAACAGTTTGAAGACCTGGAGGGCAAAATATCCATGGAACTGCAGCACATGCATGTCAGTTTTTCACAAAACAATAAGACAAATGTATGTGAACAAAATTCAAGTTTTGACCATTTGCGAAATTGCAATGGAGGAAACAGTTTTGCAGATACAGTCACAGCTTTTATTGACAGAAGTCAATCAATCACAGTTCAAAGTCAGACAAGCATGAAGCTGAGTAGGAGACACTGAACAGTAGCGCAGGGACTACAGTGAGCATTTCTGGATGGAGATTCTCCTGGGACCTCACCGGAGGGAGCGGACAGAGTCAGCCAGGGAACACAGGAACTGGAACAGAACTGAAGGAGCAGAACTGAAGGAGCAGAACTGAAGGAGCAGAATTCCACATGGCCAGCCAGCAAGGCAGAGGAACTGACAAAGACATGACAGGTTAGCACACATTAAGTAGTGATAGGTAACAAGCCACAGCTGGAACTAGTTAGCTTGTTACCCACACTCAGCCATGCCAACTCATTCACACACACATTGGGTTTACATGTTTTATGCGGACATTCCGACATTACAAGCAGATCGGAGAGGAATGTTAGAGGTAGAAAGCCACACTTTTTGACCAAAGATGTATACAGGAGGCTTAGACCAGTGGCGATCTGCTTTAGCCTAGGTGCGCTCCCGCACCTGGAGAAAAGTCTTACGAGCTCTCGTCTAGGTACGGTGACACTTCTGGACAAAAGCGTGGGCAGAGGGGACTGCGACTTCGGATTCCCTACTGAGAAAAAGAGGTGGCTGGTAACCTAAACTACATTGGAATGGCAACAGGCCCCTGGACGACACTGGCAGTTATGTGCGTACTCAACCTATGAAAGCTGCTGACAGCAGGAAGGGGGATTCTGGGTGACCAAACATCGCATCACTCTCGCAAGATCTTGTTTGGCCCACTCAGGGTGAAAACCCAAAGACAAACTCACAGTCGCCCCAAGTAAACGGCAAAACTCTCTACAAATTGGGGACCCCTATCAGAAACCACGTCTACCGGGAGGCCATGAGTGCGAATAACATGATCTATGACAGTAACCGTTGTCTCCTTGGCTGAGGGTAATTTGGGCAAAGGAATAAAATGGGCTGCCTTCGAGAACCGGTCCACTATGGTTAAAATAACTGGAGGGCAGGAGGGCAGTCACGAAATCTAGCACGATGTGGGACCAGGTTCTCGAAGGAACCGACAGTGGTTGAAGTAACCCCTCTGGAGGTCGATTGGAAGTCTTACCCCAAGCGCAAACTGAACAGGCCAAAACCAACTCCTGAATGTCGCGAGCCATGGCCCGCCATCAAAATCGTTGTTTATTCAGTAAAATGGTGCGCCCGATTCCTGGATGACAAGCTACGTTGGAAGAATGACCCCACCGAATTATGTCAGACCTTAATCCCTCCTGCACAAATAAACGACTCACTGGGCATCCGGGGTGAAGGTGTTACCCCTTCAAAGGCATTGCGGACCTTCGATTAGATCTCCCAAGTGACAGCAGGGACAACTAATCTCTCCGGTACGATACACTTAGGAGACACCGGGTGGTCCGAATGTTCAAAACTGCACGATAACCCGTCGGGTTTAACGTTTTTGGAACCTGGACGGTAGGAAATGGAAAAAAAAAAAAAAATGTCCAAAAAAAATGCTCAACAAGCCTGCCTGGAGTTCAAACGTTTGAATATATTCAAGATTCTTATGATTGGTCCAGACTATGAAAGGAACCCCCGAACCTTTTAACCAATGATGCTAATTTGACGGCCAGCAACTCTCTATTGCCAGTGTCGTATTTGCGTTTGGCATGGGATAAACGGTGGGGAAAAAATGCGCAGGGGTGCATCTTGTCGTCTGAGGCAGCGAGCTGCGACAACAATGCTCCTACCCCCACCTCTGACAGGTCAACCTCCACAAACTGACGTGTGAGATCAGGGGCCAAAGAGTGGGAGCCGAAACGAAGCGGCTTTTCAGTTTGTTGAACGAGGCTCGACCACCTGAATGAATACTGAGATAATTTTGTATATCTGGCTTTACAGTATTAGATATGAGTTGTTGGATTCTTAAAACATCAGATAGGGGTATGTACAATTAATTCAGTGCATTTCATCAAGAAAGAAAAAGAAAAAACTTCAATCCAGCATCCCATATTATTTCACCAACTTGTAACAGTTGCAGGAGATTTTACTGAGTTTTATTTACTAGTATATTCTTAATTGTTATTTTTATTAATTACACATATCTTACTGAATTTAATTATTTATATTTCATTCACATGGTACAAATGTTTCTTTTTTGTTATAGTATGTTTATTATATTTTATAACACATTAAAAAACAGAGCTTAGTGCTTAACAATTGGAAAAAAGGAGGGAAAATCTAAACTCTAGTGTATAAAAAAAAGATTAATAAATAATTGAATAAACCTGTTTACAAAAATTAAATAATAAATAGCAAAATAAAATAAGAGCTTGTGGTGGTCAGCAGATGTCAGTGTAGGTGTGTTCAACTCACAGTGGCTGTTTTTCCTGCAGTTGAGCTCATGAATGGATAAACCCTGTCAAACGTTTAACGTCTACAAATCATCATCAAATCCTTCTGCTGCAGGTCTCCGTTAATGCTGTGAGCACATGTTTTATCACCTTTTTTAATTAGTTGTTCTAAGTGTGACTGGTTTCAGGTAAGTTAGCTGACTGCATTATTAAGTACTTTTAGTAATTAGCTTAACAGACCTTAAACTGCTCCGGTGAGTGATAATGCATCATGAATCCAGCCACAAATATAGGTGCAAATGGTTTATTGCACAGGTAAACTGTCAAATGCAAGCGCTAAAGTTTTAAACACTTGTGTTTGTATCTTTTATCCTTAGGGTTGAGCTAATGCTAGCTGCTAAGTGCTAACGTAATGCTAACTAAACATTTCACGAGCCGTCAAATTCATCGTCTGAAAATAAATGTGAAATGTGTGAAGGTTTCATACCGTAAAACATGATTTCGGTAGTATTTCGTTTTAGTTTACCTGCCATCTTAGAGTTAACTTAATGTTACTTCTTGAGTTTAAAGCAACAAGTTTGTGTTGATGCTAATGTTTGTGTATGCTAATGTTGTATAGTCTAGAATACAGAAACAACATGTTTCATTTAACACAATATTAAATTAGCCTACTTTACCCGTGTATCTTAGGATTTGAGCTAGCTATCTAAATATCAGTTTTTGGTGTCATACCCATAGAAACAGTAACGTGATTTACTATGGTACTGTGATAGTATCATGGTGAAGTTACAGTTTTCACTTGCATGTTTCATGGAAAACACTTTGATACTCTTTAGCATGTGTGGGCACATGCAGCATTGTGGAAATCGTTAGCCTGTTAAAAACGTAAAATTTGTACGTATTACCATACTGGTCTGTTTTAAGTATGTTTAACTTGAATGCTTTTCAAACAACATACTACTTGTATTGTGTCTACAGTTTCATAAAAGTAATACTGTCGAGAAGTCATGTGATGACAGTGTAGCATGCTACTGATGAGAAATGTATTATGCAATGATAAAGTCAAGTCAGAGTGAAATGGACGTTGCTATGATCTTGTCCTCCATGTTGTGACTACAGTTGGAATTTTAAAGGGATAGTTCACCCAAAAATTAAAATTATGTTATTAATTACTCACCCTCATGTCGTTACATACCTGTAAGACCTTTGTTCATCTTCAGAACACAAATTATTAACTTTGGTGTCAGTGGTTCAACTGTACTTTTAAGAGGCTGCAAGAATACTTTTTGTGAGCAAAAGAAAAATAACTTTATTAAAAAATTATCCGCCACATCACCCTATAGCACCAGTATCACATAGACTACATAAACAATGTGTGCTGTTCTGTTTTAGCAACATAGATGCATAGTTGCAGACATTATTCACTCAGATGAGACTATACAAAATAGCGCTAAAGGGTGACATGGAGGATATGAATTCGTAATGTTTCTGATCCTTGATCGTCTTAGGATCCTTGCTGTCTATGGCAGGGTGAGAGAGCTCTCAGTATTCATCAGAAATATCTTAATTTGTGTTCCGAAGATGAATGAAGGTCTTGGAACAACATGAGGGTGAGTAATTAATGACAGATTTGTCATTTTTGGGTGAAGAAATCTGGACAGTTGTGTCATAAATGTTCCTTCTATTGCTCAAATGTTGTTACAAAAACCCAATATTTTATGGGCCAGATCAGCCAGTGCGCATGTGCAGTCCTAGAACGCTGGCTGTATAGCCACCAGGACTTCTTATGGCAGCTGCAGTGATCCACTGACTTTACCTATTAGCGATTGGGTCCAGTGTTGGGGGTAAGGCAGTACAAGTAACACTAGTTAGGTAATCAGATTACAAGTAACTAGTGAAGTAACACATTACTTTTTAATTTACAAGAAAAAATGTCACATTTCAAAAAAGTAATGCCAGTTACTTTGTTTTCCCATTTATTGACTGACATGTCTCCTGTCCCCATGTTGAGACAAATCAGAAGTGCTGAAGAAGAGGCATTGTGTTCGCTTAGTGAATGCAGGGTAGATGTAGACTAAATGTAAATGTGCCCCATGCATCTCACTTGCAAAAAAAACTGATTTAGTATTTATCAAAATAAATTAAAATGGTGAAATGCAAAAAAATGACTCAAACCTGCAGTAATTATTTTTAACACAAATGTATCTAAAATGTTTAGAATTTTAGAAATTTAGAATCATGAGCAGAGTGTAGCTGGACTATTTAAAAGCAAAATAAGGGTCAGAAATCTGTATGTGTATATATATGTATATGTGTTCCCAACAGTATGCTAGAATACTGCATACTGTGCTGTGTATACTGGTCCAGAAAATAATATTGTAAAAGTTAAATGAATTTCAGTTTTGGTCACAGAAAGGCTGGAAACAGAAGGTCATGTTGGCACACAGTTTTCATACCATTCTTAAAGTTACAAGTCTATCTGTCCATTCAGAGCCAGGTATGGCGCTGTGGATTCAGGCGCAGCAGCTGCAGGGGGATGCCCTGCATCAGATGCAGTCTCTCTATGGTCAGCACTTCCCCATTGAGGTACGCCACTACCTGGCACAGTGGCTGGAGGCTCAGCTGTGGTGAGCTTTTTTGCTCTACTAGCATCTCAGATCTGTGTATGTAGTAAAGGCTGTTTGCTATCTTAGCATGGAATGAAATGGACTGAAGAGTGTATATCATGTGCCAGGGATGCCATCGACCTGGAGAACCAGCAGGACGAGTTCAAAGCAAAGCGTCTGCTAGATGGTCTGATCCAAGAGCTGCAGAGGAAGGCAGAGCATCAGATGGGTGAAGATGGTTTCCTTCTGAAAATCAAGCTGGGTCATTATGCCACGCAGCTGAAGGTATGAAAATGAAAAATGTTTAAACACAAAATAGCTAATCAAATTAAAATAAAGTATAACCTGAAATGGTCTTAACACAGTGTAACAAATTGGTTTTGAATCTAATGTTTGTGCTAGTGTGGTATTTTCAGCTGAATCTGAAAAAATCTGAATAGCAGAAGTCATGCAGACTAAAATGACAAGTTGAAAATCTGTTGCATATTTCATTCCAAAAAATGTGTACACCTGTTGAATTTGTACCGATGATGATCCTGTGTTTCGTAGAGTTCTTATGACCCTTGCCCTCTGGAGCTTGTCCGGTGTGTTAAACACATCCTGTACACTGAGCAAAGACTTGTACAGGAAGCATCCAATGTAAGTCACACATGCAGCTTCTTTGGTTGTTTATTTACACTGAGGATGTCATTAGTGGATTTTGAACAAGTATTATGTTGTCTGTTTGTGGCAAACAGGCCAGCAGCCCGGGTTCAGTTCCAGTAGATGGGACCCCTCAGAGATATCAGCAGATTAACCAGACATTTGAGGAGCTACGTGTTATGACACAGGACACAGAGAACGACCTCCGCAAGCTGCAGCACAGTCAGGAATACTTCATCATTCAGTACCAGGAGAGCTTAAGGATACAGGGTATGAATATATGCTGTCTTTATGTAACTTTATGGTAATGAGCTATGATGCGGTTTGGCGGCAACCAGTCAGAATGCAGAAGTCCACCTCTTGGCAGGGCAGCGAGAGCGCATGGTTAAACTATACCGGAATATTTATCAGCTTATACCACGGCTACTTATCAAAGGAATGAGTTTACTGTCAAAAAAGTTGTGCATGGCTTTTACTTTTTCAATACCATGGCTTGGATGAATACTTGATACTTTAGTTTGAATTAGGGCTGCTCGATTATGGAAAAAATCATTATCACAATTATTTTGGTCATGAGTAAAATCACAATTGTTTTACACGATTACTCATTGAATTTTGAAATATGTTGAATTTATTAAACAGAACAGTGAATTCTCCTTAAAACAGATTAAGACAGATAAAGGCAAACAAGATCAACAATGTAGTGCACTTCCACAATGTTTTAAAAAAAAAAGTAATAAATAAAATATAAATATTAAATAAATGAGTCCAAAATAAATTTGCTCACGTATGTGCCTTAACAAACTGAATGCTTCTGTAACAAACTATACAGCTTTTGCGCTGCTGTGAATGTTCTTTGGCCTCTTGGTTTTGCTTAAGCAAAATCATTGAAATGTTTTAGTACTCCATGACTTACGAGTTGGCTAACAAAGCTTTTGGGAAATGCACGCCTGACTGATGTGCATAGTAATGTCTAATGTGGGGACAAAATTATCTTTTTAAAGTTGGATGAGTGACAGTTTTGAACATGTTGAACTCCAGCTAAATGAGTCATTCTAAAATATAATGGCAAAAACATGCCAAATTATACACAGGGAATGCTTAGTATAGAGTCATTAAACTATGTTCTTAATCAATTAATTTAAGATTTCTTTGTTGTGCAGCTCAGTTGAGTAGTTTGGCCAGCATTCCTCCAGCTGAGCGTGTTCAGAGAGAACCAGGACTGCAGAGCAGGAAGTCCACACTAGAGGCCTGGCTCACACGGGAGGCCAACACCTTACAAAAATATAGACAGGTACACTAAATCCACTTGATAAACAGTTTTTTTTATGACAATATGAAATCAGTAACAAACATTGTTTGGAAGCCAGAAGCTATGCTTTACATCATATTCTCTAATGGTTGAATAACATAACGTTTGTTTGTACATAGGAACTGGCAGAGAAGCATCAGAGGACTCTAGCTCTGTTGAGAAAACAGCAAACCGTGATCGTAGATGATGAATTGATTCAGTGGAAGAGACGACAGCAGCTCGCAGGCAATGGAGGACCATCAGAGGGAGGATTGGACATACTGCAAGCCTGGTACTGAAGAACAAGCACACACACAGGGCTTACCATAAAATAATGATTTTCAAACCATACAAAAAGGTAGCTGAAATGACGCAGGTTCTCAAAGTGTAAATCAGTATACATATTTTTCTGATACAAAAAGTTGCAGATGAGTATAAGTCACATTGAGTGACAATTAAATTGATGAGAGAGAAGAACATATATATCACACCTTATTATTGCATTCAGAAATATTGTTAAATACCAGTTAACCCTCAAAGCCTGAGACAGCTGCCCACGGCTACAAATAGCTATTTTTCTTAAACATATAATAACTTTTTGATCCTTAGTCATATCTAAGTGCTTTAAAAAGTGGTGTGAAGGGGAGATTCTCAATTGTCTCATTTGGATATTCACAGACTTTGTAGCGTATGTGTGCATGAAACTGCGGTACAGACCGGACAAAACACTGGAATTTAGGTATTCACGTCACAAAGCCATGTCCTGGTAAAATTGATGCAGAGTGCAACCAGCAGATTAATCAATTTGGCTCTAATATTAAGTACTTATATAGTTCATAAAGATCATTTGCATTATTCTTTTCTGTTGAACACTCACCTTGTGTGTAGTTTGTGAATCCTTTGCACTCTTTGTATTTTTGTTGCAGAAGACAGTTTGTGCAATTGTTTTCACTATTAGCTGCACGGTTTGTGTTTATTGTTCATACTCCGATTGAAAATGTATCATATCATTTATGTGTTTTGTATTCTATAAAAAACACTTTTCCATATTTTTTCTCCTTAAACATCTATATTAGTAAACTACCTGTTTTTCATTGAAAAGCGGCTTGAACAATAAATGCATCAATTGCAATAAATGGTTCAGATGGACCCTACTCATACAAGATTGAGACACTTTTGAGCAGCAAAACCAAGCAACTGACATTATGGCTACATCTGTGCTACCTGTGCCAAGAACAGAAGGCACCTATTATAGCCAAGTTTTAAAATTCATGTTTTCACACCTAATTGTTGCTTTTGATTTTCTTACAGTTATGGAAACTTATTTTTCTTATTAAAATGTCATTTTAAATTAGCTAGACTTACGGCAAGGTCTGAAAAAAAACCAAAGAAAAGTGCGGTGCGGTGTGTCAGGCGCCCCAAAAATGGTCTTTAATGGTTAATAAAATTAAATTTAACATTCTAAATATGTATACATTGAAGGGAATTCTTAGAAGATAATTCAGTTAAATGCAAATTAGCTTTATAGATCTTTATTGGAAAGTGTTTTTATGAATCCAGGTGTGAGAAGTTGGCCGATATGATCTGGCAGAACAGACAGCAGATTCGCAGAGTTGAACATCTGACACAGCAGCTGCCCATTCCAGGTCCCACAGAGGAACTGCTCACTGAATTAAACGCTACTGTCACAGACATCATATCAGCACTGGTCACCAGGTGTGTACTCGGTCAAATGTCATCATTATTGTGTCTCTCAGAGAAGCAATATTTTTAGCAGTGTCTTTACTTCTGATCTCTCCGCAGCACATTTATAATTGAGAAACAGCCTCCTCAAGTGCTGAAGACTCAAACCAAATTTTCAGCAACGGTTCGCTTGCTGGTCGGAGGGAAACTCAACGTCCACATGAATCCTCCACAGGTTAAAGCCACCATCATTAGCGAACAGCAGGCCAAGGCCTTACTAAAGAACGAGAACACCCGCAAGTACGGTTACAAAACACTAACTGCATTCAGATGGACCCTACTCACACAAGATTGAGACACTTTTGAGCAGCAACTCATTTTTTTTTTTAACTACAGAAATAAAAACCAAGCAACTGACATTATGGCGACGTCTGTGCTACCTCTGCCAAACACAGAAGGCACCTATTATAGTCAAGTTATAAAATTCATGTTTTCAGCCACCAGACAATTTGGCTTTTTAAAATGGTCTTTGAAGAGTACATTTTTTTTAAAAGAATGCTCAGTGTGATTTAAAAAGTAAAATAAATGAAAAATTACCTGTATAAACGATCAATCAATACATCACATTTATTTGAATCTATATATTTCTTAATTTATTATTTACTTGTTTATTATTTAATTTAATTTCATGCATTCAAGTGCATAAAAGTACTTCATAGGTGGGCACGTAAAAAAATTGGTTCTCTATTGAACTGTTGACACAGTTGTGTATGATGAAGGTACTATGTACTATCACATGTTATGCAGTGTTAGTTTCATGTATATCACCAGCAAGACCTGTAGAGAAATGCTGTTTTGTTGCTGCATGTTACATGTTTTTTGAATGACAGTAAAAAGTGACATGACTTTTTGTCGTCTTTTTATGCTGAAGTGACAGTAGTGGAGAGATTCTGAACAACAACTGTGTGATGGAGTACCACCAAACCACTGGAACCCTGAGCGCACACTTCAGGACCATGGTAAATTGTGCTTAAATGTTCCACTGTGCTGAGAGATCACACAGATTAAACATGTGAAGTGTGTTACCTTTTATACTCTTGAACACATGAACACTTCATGAGCTAAAGCAAATACATTTCAGATTTATTTCAAATTTGTTAATACAGCCTAATGACATTTTGTCATTAGGGTCAATAATTGAGACATTGAGGTCAATAAGTATTTGATCACCCTGTGATTTTGCAAGTTCTCTTACTTAGAAATCTTGGAGGGGTCTACAATTTTCAGCATAGGTGCATTTCCACTGTGAGAGAAGGAAATCTGAAAAGAAAATTTCGGAAATCACATTACTTGTATGATTTAGTTTTTTACAATTTATTTGTGAATGACTCTTTGATCACTTGCTTATCAGCCAGATTTATGACCCTCAAAGACCTGTTTTTTTCTTTTAAATAGTCCAGCGACACTCTGCTCATGATTCTAAATTAGTAGCACCTGTTTGAGGTCGTTAGCTGTCATAAGACACCTGTGCACCCCAAAATCAGCCAAAGTCTAAGGGTGTACTCACACTAGGCAGTCTGAACCGTGCCCGAGTGCGTTTGACCACCAAAGTGCGGTTCGTTTGACTAGTGTGAGTGCTCCG
>JAUMHG010000008.1:1045059-1059587 GCA_032359395.1 Enteromius anoplus | reverse complement strand
TCTTTAGTTGATTCAAGCTGTGCGTGGCATCGCGTTGTTCTTCTGGGTTGAATTCCAGGCTTTAGGAATAGGTTGCGTGACGGGTTGGCCTGCATGGGAGGGAGCATAATGAGCTCAGATGGGGTAGACTGTCAAAAAATAAGTTTTAAATTTTAAATTTTATATTTCTATAATTTCAGTAGCGTGCAGAAAATGCTGCCTGGTGTTCTTAAACAGGTGTTCTGACATTTTTTCCTACCCGCCAGATTTTCCTACCCGGGCTTACTGTGCACGTCAATATTGCATTTTTTCTCACCCTGAACAACAATATTTAATGTGTCTTCATTACTGTAAGGGTAGGTTTAGGGTTGGGGTAGGTGCAGACATTAATAAAACACAAAATAATAGTTAGAAAAAATATATTTACTGTTGGTTTCCAGAAGCTGTATACATTATAGTCAAAACCGCGAATATAACTCATAATTACTATATTTGCTAAAATAACTCATAATTACTTTATGAATGTGATCTGGTCATAATAAATTGATCATGTTGTCTATGTCATATGACCTATCAGTGTCAGTTACTTCAGTTCACTGACATTTATAAATCTAGGTATCTTCCAATGTAAGCTTTCAATGTTGTTATGGAAAAGGATGAAGCTGATTAGTAGGTTCTTGACACATGACCCGTGGTGCGCTTGCGGCAAGCTGAAAAGCTGAAATGCATCTGGAAAAAATTAGCGTGTCGCTTTCATTGTAAGTGTGCAAAATGCGCAACTACATTTGAAATAATGGACTTGAGCGCGCAAAAGCCGGCACATGGAAATGGTCCCAAAAGCACAGTTGGCACGTGCTGCTCCTGCTCTGCATACGCACGCTTCCTTCCGCACTCATCCACGATTAAGTATACTTCCAAAGCTGTGCGGATGTGCGCGAGACGGAACGAAACCGGCGTACAAGCACTCTGCCTGCGCAAAACCATATGTGACGTCAGGCGTCATCACGGATTAAGGATTAAGATCGTGTGGGGGGTCGAATCGAGATCGCCATCTTTTAACGATTAATTGTGCAGCTCTACTTCCTTCACTATGATCATACTGTTTCACAGAAACACACTCCACTAACCCTTTATGGATGATGTCATTATGCCTCATGCAATCAATGTTTAAACAGAAACCATTATTTTCCCAAAAGGCTCGAATGTGGTAGGAGCCTATCCTTTTTTAATCCAAATGGAAATACTTTTCTCTGTATTTAAAATTCAGCTGGAAAAACAATATTGGACATGGTTAATTATCCTTGGCCCCGCTCGTTTGCTCCTGGGGAGGGAGCGGCTGTCAGTGATGGATGTTAGGGAATGGTGGGGCAGACAGTAGTCTAGAGAGTTGGTGCTCTAAATGCTAGTGCCCAAGTGTAAGTAATGCTGGACAAAGGCATTAGAACAACTCATGCTGTTCATCTGTATAACAAAAAGTCAGTAAACTACCATAGGATAAGATAGAAACAAATCCAAAGATGCAGAGAGGCAGTAAGTACTGCAAAGCTGCATACTTTGCAGTATAACCTGTGATCAGGTGGTGCTCAAAATTGATAGTCCCAATAAACCATAAACCCCCATTAAATCTATCCAAATAATTTATTAAAAAGCAATAATAATTTGCTCCAAAAAGCTGTGGGTGTTTAGCTGAGGTTAATTATGCAGTCAGCTGTTGGGCTGTGAGGATTTTATAGCTTGATCACACGCTCCACAAACAAGAAGACAGAGTTATTTCTTTTAATCCTCTCATACTTTAACACTGAACCTATGCTCAGCTATTTAGGATTTCAAAAAGCGGTGTGAGTTTGCCTTTGTCAGCACTTGGAAGTTGAATTTTGGCTTTTCACCCAACAACATCTTTTTACATAAGCCAGCTGCTAGTGAGCTGCCTTATTGCTTTTTATTGAACACTTAAAGTTTGTTGTTTTGGGTTGGGGAAAAAAGTTTTGCTCTAGACAAGAATATGATGATGGCAGAGAAAAGAATAAAAATTAGTGAACCCACCCTTGCTCCCTCAAAGTGCACCCAACTTCTGTCAAGCATTTTAAAATGTATAGTCATTAAAAAGAAAATAAATAAAAAACGTTATGCCCATTTTGCCGCAGTGTCCAACCTCTCAGGTGGCAAGATTAGACATGTCAGGCAGGTGACTGATAGCAGATAGTACAACAATGTATTTTATCAGCAGCATATCCAATGGCAATATAAATGGCATATTCTCTCCACAAGACAAATGATCCCATTTGCCAGTCCAACATCCATCTCACATTTACGTCACGGTGACTGGCATACAAATGCCCTAGGAGAATCACACAGACAAAACTAGCATGAGATGTCAATTTACTAATTGAATCAACTTTTACAACATCTCAATCACCTTAAAAACTTTACCTCGGCAGTTAAACTGTTGACCTGTTTTGTATTCACCTCTGAGTATTGTATATGTGCTAATTTAAAAGCACAGGGACATCAAAAGTCTCTGAGGTAGCGTTAGCTGGAACTAGCCTCATTAGCATTCAACCCGGGAATCAGGGAACGTCTCTCAGTGTAAATGACAACACAGTGCATCTTGTAAAACCAGAAACCAAGATTAAAAGACTTTTAAGAGAGGACACTTCCCACAGTTTTATCCCTCTCGTGCTGATGTTAATCATTGTTAATCACCAGGATTTGTTTCCCATCAAATAAGTCCTTGCAGGTGCAGTAGGACAGCATCTCTGATTAGACAGGCAGAGCACAATGTGGTGAACAATACAGATCTCTTGAGGGCGGTTAATGTGGAGTTTAATGTCTAAATGGTGTCTGGGACAATGTACTATATGAGGTCAAGGGCATTAGAGAGGTAATTCATTTTGTAAATTAATAAAATGAAAAGAGTTATTGAACAGGAATATGGCACAGAGATTATGTTAAATTATGCAGTCTTAAGGGCTGCTAACAAAGGGCGTGTCTGGGCTGGATTATGTACATACATAAACATAATTTTTGGTGAGGATGGAGGAGACATATTACGGATCAGGATATTGTTCCATCACTTTTTATATGCTGGGCTCATGAAAAGTTGTATAGTCAAATTGGGATTAAAACTACGCAATGCATCTGCTAAAGACAATTGCTCAAAACAAAGTCACAGCCAAGTGGTAACCTCCCGGCCTTTCTCGTGAAATCAGCACAGAATTGACTAAAACAGCAATTCACTGGCCGCTAGAGGCTGGCTCCAAAATGGATTCTGTCCCATAGACTCTCAATGTTCTCAATTTTTTTGCTTTGTTTATTAACGAATCTGCTTTTTTTTTTTATCGGGTCAATCAATGATTCAGTAAATCATTGGCTTCATTCCTGAATGATTCAGCAGATTTGAACAAAAATCAATAAATGAATGATTCAGTGACTAGATATTTTTTTCACTGATAAAAACAAGATAAAAACTAAATTAAAACGTCAGTTTAGCCCATTGTATTTATTTAATTAATACATTTATTTATATAAACCCAGAGCCCGGGCATGCATTAAATACAGAGGAAGCATAACATATTCTTAAGCAAAAGTTCTGTTTTCTTTCTAAATTGACATTTGCAATGGTCTCTCTAGCACACCGCTATTACAATCAAGCTATCAAAATGCTAACAAATGTGGCCCCACTCTTAATATTTATAAACTGACGTACATGTTTAGTATATCTTTAGTATATCTTAAAAGGTTTAATCAAGGTATATTTGAACCTAGTATTCATCTCACTTAAAATGGAAATGTTACTACTAGACCAAGAAATCATCCTTGGCTTTTGATTGTTGATTCGTGATTTATCAATGGCCTAATTAATGAACATTTCCTGACAACAACAACAACTGTCAGCTATGTCTGCTGTCAAAACTCCAGCTGTCTGATAAACTACATAAACACAAAATCTTTTTTTTTTTTATTACTTTAATTTTTTGCTGTTGTTTATGGAAATTAGTTTAAATGTTGTTGATGTGTGTGCTGCAGTTCCTGGGGGAAGTGTCTGAAATGATGCCTATACCATCGCTACAGCTATATATTCCATCTTTATTTCAGTGATCATGATACTGATTCAAATAAATGTCAGTTAGTTAACCCTTTGACCTCTATCCTCAAAAGGAGCTAATGAAAATAATAAATAAATAAACAAACTTAACATTTTTGTTAGTAGACATTTAATAAATAGTCTACGTTCCTTTAACTTTATTAATATATTGGATACATTTCTTAAAGGGTTAGTTCACCCAAAAAAAAAAAAAAAAAGAATATCATTAATTACTCACTGTCATGACATTCATCTTCGGAACAAAAATTATAAAATATATTTTGTGATGATATCTGAGGCATCTGTCCCTCCATAGACAGCAATACAACTGAAATTATCCAGATAGAGAAATGTTGCAAAAACATCGGTAAACGTGTATCAAACTCACTTTATTGATGCTACGGGAATACTTTTTTAGTAAAACAAACAAAAATAACATAATTTACTCTTCTCTTGTAACTTATGTCTTCCACCATTTTAGAGAGTATTAAAACGCGCAAGCTTTAATGTATTTGACATAATCAGCCTTGTTTACATCCGGGTAAAAGTATGCACATGTGCATAACCTGCAGCTGTTTACACCCAGAGGAAAGCATATGCTTACACAGTAATATTCTCTAAAATGCCGGAAAATGTAAGTCATAGGAGATGAATGGTTGAGTAAATTATGTTATTTTTGTTTTCTTTCCGCTAAAAAAAAAAAAAATCTCAAATTGGAGTTGATCCAATGACTTTATTAGCGGTGTTTTAGCACGTTTCTGGATCTGGGATTATTTCAGTTGTATTGCTGTCTATGGAGGGACAGATGGCTCTCTGATATAATCAAAAATATCTTAATATGTGTTCCGAAGATGAACAAAGCTCTTGTCACCGATAGCGCCTCTGTGGCCCTCTCTGAACGGTCACAGCAGGAACCTTCACCCGCATTTTAGTTCCCACCCGGACCTTTTAAACTCACGTACCTCCGCTAGTTCCGCTACAGCTGTTGACGATTATTCCGTCATTAAAAAATTTATTCCGCCTATTTTTTCCGCCTATTTAAAGTGCAGACATTCGCTACATCTTCGCGAAGTCTTATCGTACCTTTGGTTGTAATTCTGAGCGTTTTCCCTTGTATTGGATTCTCTGTGTATGATCTTGGACTGTTTCTATCGTTGTTGATTCTTGCTGCCTGCCATTGCGATCTCTACCAAAGTGTGGTATTGTTTACTGGATTGTCTATACTGTTGCTGTTCGCTGTTGATTACCTTTGCCTGCTGACTACTCTAAATAAAGCCTTGCGAATGGATCCGTACGACTCTGCCTCTTCGTCACAGCTCTTATGGCACAAGGGTGAGTAATTAATGACAGAATTTTCATTTTTGGGTGAACTAACCCTTTAACCTTCAGGGTCCTCAAAGGTGAAAGGTAAAGGTAAAATATATTTAAGCATCTGTATAATAGGCTCACTATAAATAGCAGCTAGCTATTTCATGTCAACTGTACGGTCACAAATGATTTGGGATAATTATGTTTTTTTTACCCCTACCCTATTCACAGCAATATTAGGTTTTTTCTCCCTACTTCCTTGATTGCTTGTTTGACCCTATTATCTGATGATGGCAGTGTTATTTCTTCTGTGTGACTGACTGAAGTTAGTAAACTGCTGCTGTTACATGAAAACTGGAAATACACAAACCCCTTATGGCAACAGCAGACACAGAGAAGAGGCAATACAGCTGTGAACAAATTTCTCTCTCATCTCTTCCTTTTGATAGATTTTTTCTTTATTAAATGTAAGCTCAACCGTACAGGAGAGACATCAGTTAAAGTGTTTTAATTTCAGTTCTGTCTGAATCATGTTCATGAATTGTGTTCGTATCATTTTCAAGTAATTAGATAAGGAAAGGAAATGCATAAATTTACTACCTGTGACATATTAAATTCCTTTTAAAGCAAGTCTATTCACTTAGCGATCATATTTGCAAGGCCTTTGGGGCAGTTACGTATATGTTTAATCCTGAAATATAAAAAACTTAAATTAGCAACAACATATCACATTAACTGTCCCATAAATGCTGATTCTTATTGTTAAATTGCATAAAAAAGTGCAGTGGCACAATAGCAAAAGACTACAGATCTTATTCTGACTTATTCCACTATTTTGGTATATCTGAGAAAATAATATACTGTTATGTGTTATCAAAGTATGTTTTCTTTCATTGTCTTTGAAATATTGTTATAGTATACTGCTAAATATACTGACATTTATAGTCTAAAACTAAACTACTAAAACTTAAACTAAATTTAAATCTATTGAAAGTTCTAAGTCATACATTTAAATGTATTTCCAATTGAACATTTTTATTAACTGAGTTTATCTGAATTTAGTTATTTGATTTCAAATGTAACATAATATTACAGTTAAATTTGTTACAGTTACAAATAGGCTATAATATATGATTTAGTATGTTAGTCACAGTTCAAAATAAGAGTCCTTATTTAAAGCATGACAATATTCTTATAATGATTATTTAAAATACATTTTTTTGTTTGACTATCACAATGTGCATTTTTTGGTTTAGAAACAATGAGGTGACTTTAAAGAGCTACAACTATAAGTTAATTGAGCTGAAACTTAAATGTACTTCAGAAACTGTAAAAATCCAGTTGACATAGTCATTTTTAGCTTTGCTTAAATTTCTGTGACTGCAAAGCACCTTGTCTGATACCCATCTGCTCTTATCTTTTATTTTCTGAAATATCTCAATGCGCATTCAAGCAATCAAGAGCAAAAGGCAAGTAATAAAAAAGCACTTACAACACCTGAAAAGTATCTCTCTCACGCCTCTGGAGTAACACATCCTTCCCACTGAGAATCATCCATCATGCTTGATAACTCATGCCACTCAATTCGTCTCCCGTTGAGACAGCAGCAGCAGGACAGCCCCTACGTCTATGAGGAGCGGGCGTGGAGAATAGAACTAAAAGAGGAGAAATCCTGGAAAAATGAGAATTGATGGGACACCCATAACAGGTCAGGCCCACACATACACACCAACACACAGGAGTGCAGAAGAAAACATGTTGACTCTAAAGTCAGAGGAGTTGAAGAGCCTCTAAAGGGAGAGTGAGTTCCTTTTCAGGATGCCTCGGCGTTAGCCACGCTCTGAAACAGCTGTGAATCTGTCCATATAAGGGCTCCGGCATCATGCGGTGACGCCATGACTCCCGGAGCTTTAAAAGCCCAGGTGCAGCGTATTACACATTAGCTTCTTTGATTCAGCACGCTCTACTATGAGTTTGTCGCAGCAAACTTTGTCTTTAGTTTAAAAATTAAAAATAACTAAAGAGCTATCATGAGTCAAGAGCAACCGTTTAGAAGATGTGTGACCGTTTTCTCATGCCTAGAGACTCTCATGATATGTGTGTGGCTTGTTTGGGGGAACAACACGCAGTGTCTGCTCTTGAGAGAGGAGATTGCCCGTGTTGTAACAAGCTCACGCTGGCTGCTCTCCGCTCATGAAGGGCTCTCTTCGAGGAGGGACTCTTCGTGGGAATTCCCCGTGGGTCAGGCCCCACTGTCGCTGAGGCGAACCGGCGTCTGTGCTCATCACAGGTCGATCTATTGGAGGAAATGGATCCTCTATCTCCTTTGCAACCGGATCGGCCGGGTCCAGAACCCAGTTCGGAAGCGCCGCAAGCGGCTACTTCCTCTCGGGTGGGCTCCTCGTTGGAGATACATTCATCTTCCTCCGAGGAGGTTGATGTAATAAGTTTAGAAAACAGCCAGCCAGCGCTGCAGTCACCACAGTACGACGAGTTGTTAGAAGTGGTGACTCGCGCTGTTGAGAGGCTCAGTCTAGACTGGCCGGAAGCCCAGTAGACTGAACCACAAACAAGCAGGCTTGATGAGTGGTTCTTGCGACCGAGGTCGATGACTGCTCGTAGAAGCCTGCCATTCTTCCCAGACCTTCACTCGGAAGTGTGAAGGTCTTGGAAGAAGCCCTTTTCTGCCCGCTCTTTCACTCCCGCCTCGGATTACTATGGTAACGTGGCGGGGATAGCAGAGAAGGGATATAAAAAGATGCCTACGGTGGAACAGACGCTGGCTAGCCATCTGTCCCCGGCGGAGGCATCCTCATTGAAACCCCCCTCCTTGCCGTCTAAGCCGTTGCGAATTACATCCACACTGGTTGGCAAAGGCTATGCAGCCGCTGGTCAGGCAGGTGCTTGTCTGCACACCCTGGCAGTGCTGCAGGCGTATCAAGCCGATCTTTTAATAGACCTCAGCAAAAGAGATCAGGTGGACCCAGAAGATGTTATTGAGCTGGGTCACACGGCTGATCTCTCTTTGCGTGCCACCAGGGAGGCGGCTAGGGCTGTTGGCAGATCAATGGCAGCTTTAGTAGCAGCGGAGCACCACTTATGGTTAAATTTGTCAGCGGTCAAAACTCAAGACAGGGTTCTGTTGATGGATGCACCACTGTCCCTCGCAGGGTTATTCGAGGAAGTGGTGGAAACCGTTGTAGAGCAACACCAGGTGTCTAAAAAAGAGGTGGCCGCTTTCCAATCGGTTCTTCCCCGCCGCTCTCAGCAAGGGGCAGCGGGTGATAATCAGAAGCCTTCGAAGGCTCCTTTCCTGCATCGGATGAGTCAGAAGGAGAGTGTTGCGTCTCGTGCAACTACGGGACTTCCAAATCGTCAGCACCCAGAAAAGATCTGAGACAACAAAAGACGACAAGAAGAAGTCCTGAGAAACTGCTAGAAGCAGTGAGAACCCAGTCACAAGCGTGGCTGCAAAGAAAAAAAGACAGTGCGCCTATGGCTCTTTTTGGTGCTCCTCAGCGACCTCTGAGATGCGTCTCAGGGGAGCTGATGGGTGCCCTTTCCCTGGAGGGGGTTGGCGCAGGCCGCTCAGTGTCCTCTCTGTGAGCCGGGGGGACAAGAGTCATGCCCCACCCTGGGGGCCAGTCTCGGGAGACTGGTACCCTTAGTAAATCATTTAGCGGCATGGGAAGAGCTGCAGGGAATATCTCACTGGCTTCTACAAATAATAAAATATGGTTATCGAATTCAATTCAAAACCAGACCACCATTCTACAACAGGGTGATTTTTTTCCGTGGTCAGACCAGGCCAAGCACTAGTGCTAGTTCAAGAAGTGACTACACTGTTACAGAAAGGGCCTATTGAGGTGGTTCCCCTGGCAGACAGAGAATGGGGCTTCTACAGCCCGTATTTTGTAGTGCCAAAAAAGGGCGGAGGGTTGAGGCCCATTTTAGGTCTCAGACAACTGAACCTCTCAGTCAGTCAGCTGAAGTTCAAAATGCTTACTCTAAAGTATGTGGTGTGTCAAATCAGGGCTGAGGACTGGTTTGTCACAATAGATCTGAAAGATGCTTACTTTCATGTTTCTGTACACCAAGCACACAGAAGATTTCTGAGGTTCGCTTTCCAAAGGGGGGCTTATCAATACCGTGTGCTTCCCTTCGGTCTCGCCCTGTCACCCCACACTTTTACAAAAGTGGTAGATGCGGCCCTGGCCCCGTTGCTGTCAAGGGGGATCAGCATTTTAAACTACATAGACGACTGGTTAATTCTGGCGAGCACACGAGCCGAGGTTTGCAGACATTGAGATGTCGTCCTGGCTCACATGAGCGAACTGGGTCTGAGACTGAATGCCAAGAAGAGTGTTCTTTTTCTGGCTCAGAGAATGTCCTATCTGGGCGTAATATGGGATTTGGTTTCGATGCAGGCACGACTGTCACCCACTCGGATCGATATCCTCCTGGCTGCGTCCAGACAGATCAGGCCAGGGTCTTCTCTTACAGTAAGAGGTTTTCAGAGACTATTAGGTCTGATGGCAGCAGCTTCCAGTGTGATCTCGCTGGGGCTGCTGCATATGAGACCACTTCAGTGGTGGCTAAAAAGGAAAAGCTTTTCTCTGAGGGGAAATCCTTTTCGATTAATCAAGGTCAGTCGAGCAGGAGCTCGAACTGTACTGAGATGGAAAGAACGACAGTTCCTAGAGGCAGGGCTGCCTCTGGGAGCACAGTGCTTTCGAGTCACCTTGGTGACAGACGCATCCCTCACCGGCTGGAGAGCGATCATGAATGGTCACCCAGCCCGAGGGTGACAATGTAACGAAACTCAGTGTCAATTACACATAAATTGCCTGGAATTGCTAGCAGTGTTAAAGGCACTGAAGTTTTTTCACCTGAGCCTGTTGGGACATCGTGTCCTGGTGAGGTCAGAAAACATGTCAGCAGTTGCTTATATCAACCATCAGGGGGCTTGCGATCCCGCCTAATGTATATCCTGGCAAGAAAGATTTGCCTGTGGGCTCAGGGCAAGCTCCTTTCACTTAGGGCAATCTACATTCCAGGTTACCTGAATGTGGCAGATGCTCTGTCAAGGTAAGGGCCGAGGTCCGGGTAATGGAAACTTCAACCGCAAGTAGTAGAACAGATCTGGAATCGGTTCTATCGAGCAGAGGTGGACCTCTTTGCGAGTCAAGAGAACGCTCAATGTCCCCTCTGGTTCTCACTAGTTTATCCAGATCCGTTGGGGCTGGATGCGATGGTACAGAGGTGGCGAGGCGCCCTCTGTATGCTTTTCCCCCAACTGCGCTGCTCCAAGCAGTGTTAGAGAGAGTTCAGCAGGATGCGGTCAGCTTACTGTTAGTAGAACCATTCTGGCAGAATATAGAAAATATGGTTTGTGGACCTAATCTCTCTCTTTGACGGAGTGCCGTGGCAAATTCCGATCAGGATAGATTTACTCTCCCAGCAAGGAGGGCTATTCCTGCATCAGTACCCGGAGACATTCCGTCTGTGGCTGTGGCCTCTGAGGGGGTGCAGCTCATAGCGGCAGGTCTCTCGGAGGAGGTCGCTAATACCATTCTGCACTCTAGATCGCTTTCAACGAGAAAGCTGTATTCACTGAGGTGGAAGCTCTTCACCTCTTGGTGCGCAGAGCGATTTTTGGGATTCCATTCCCAAAGCGTCGTTGACGCAGTGTGAGTTCCTGAAAAGGAACGTCTCCGGGTTATGAATATAACCCTAGTTCCTTGAAGGAACGAGACACTGCGTTTTTAACCACACCCACGGCATCCCCGACGAGCGCTTGCTTCATTCCAGAGCTAATGCGCTGCACCTGGGCTTTTAAAGCTCCGACAGTCATGACGTCACCGCATGACGCCAGAGCCCTTATATGGGCAGATTCACAGCTGTTTTAAAACGCATGGCTAACGCCGAGGCGTTCCCAAAGCGTCATCGACGCAGTGTCTCGTTCCTTCAAGGAACTAGGGTTATATTCATAACCCAGAGCTGTTTTAAACTTTAGCCAAATTGCAGTCACCGGAGAAAAGAAACAATACTCTTCACAAAAAAGCATGAGCTAGGGCCCAGATATTTTCAGTCAAACTACATCTCTAAACATAAAGTGGCTATTAAATGAATCAAGAACAAGGTGGGAAATGAAAGTGTTTCCTCACTTGGTCACTGCAATGTCAAGGGGGATGCTACAAAATGAAAGATGAAAAAACTGCTGTATGAAGCTTTATCTCCAAAAAACTTTTCTCAGTTCCTGACTTATGGGACTTTTGAGGTCTGCTTTCTTTCAGTAAAATCAACATTAATTCATGAAATAATAATGAAGTCTAATTTACAGAGGACCTGAAAGGAAGTGTGTGACGCCATCTCTGGAAAAAGTCTCTGATTAAAAGATTTAAAATTAGCAAATATGCCCTATCACAACTCTATCAGACAGCCTTGTAAGCATTGCAGTCTCATGACTTCTGTACAGGAATACATTAACACACTGGTCTGGTACTTCTGCCTTGATCTTTTTCTTTTTTAGGAACAGAACAGTTTGTCAAAGGCAGTCACAGAGAAAGGCCTATTTCCACAGTTACATCCTTACAGTGCATGGACTAGTTAAAAGAGTATTGAAACATCAAAATGCAGTTACTTTCTAAAATACAGATATCAGATGCAGTGTTCTAGCAGTAGGAGCTATAAATATTTTAATACAAGGTTATCAGATGCATGAAACTACGAGAACTAAGAGTTCTAAAATAGAAATGTAAAACGTTTAATGTGCTAAAAAAAGAAAGCCTTTGGAGAACTCTGCAAACCAGATACCTTTTTCAAAATGTTTATATCATTTCCAAAACTAAAAAAGGAGAATTTCTGTAACTTTGGCATATTGACTTCTTTTTTTCCAATCTATAAGCATCTTAACTGAGGAGCACAACACTCCCTTGAAATTTGAGAGCAGGATGGTTTCAATTCAATTCAGAACTTTAAATAGTCCAGTGAAATGACTGCTGCTTAAACATTGACTGTGATTTTGCCTAGGATGTGTTTCTGGATCAGTATATTTTGTCAGTCATGAAACATGTTTTCTGTCCAAGAACCACTGTCCTAACCTTTGCTCTTAATCTAAATGTTTTAAATAATTAGGGAAAGATTGGTTTTCCCAACTTTACTTAAATCCTAACCTAAAATCTAAATTCTAAGTCAGATGTGGAAGACCTTCGTTGAATATGCTTTTATTTTGATAGTCCACTTTAGACATAATACTAACTATAAGCAATGTTGTAACTACATGTAAATTAATTCTCATTAATTTGCAACTGCATGCCTACTGCTGTAACACTCAACTAGAATTGCAGTAGTTGACATGCAAAGTTTCTGAAAGAAATTGTGTGCAACTGAAAGAAAGAAGAGATGTCAACCCTTGAGGTCTCACAGACAGATTTGTCAGCAGTGTGTCCAGGCACCCGGGAGGCGTTCTGTCTATAGCTCACCACTCTTCTGTTTAACAACTCTCAATTGGTCAGCACAGCCTCTGCAGATGATGCAGGGCCACAAATTGCACCTCTTGTGTGCAACATAAATCATTTAAGTATTTCCTATCAACCACTTCCTTAGGACAACAAAACAGACACAACACGAGGAATAGAAAATCAAAAAGCCTGATTTAAGAGAATTATAATGTTACAAAGTGTGTTGTCGTTTTGTTTTGTTTTTTTCTGTTTGCATGTGTGTTTTTTTTAAGTTGCAGCACATTGAGCTCTCTCGGCCACTGTACTAAGCCACAGAAAACTACAGTGATTGGGAGGGGACAAGTTTGATTCACTTTGTTTGTTGTAGGCACAAGATTTTATAAATTTGACATAAAGTACATAAAAAATAGGCCTATAAAAAAAAACACATTTTTATCCATCCCACAGTTTTGTCCATTAAGTGATTGTCTTTTTGTATAAAAAAATATAGCCCTAAAATTTTGTTTTATACATTACTGATTTACATTACTGAGAAATGTATGCTTTTTTTTCCTCAAAATAGCATCTTCAAACTTTACATCTTGCGGCCACAACATATTGGTCCCATCATCATGGTCCCACAAGCACAACAAAAAAACTATGTAAACAGAAGTTGTCCCTTCCTGGTCGTAGAAAAGATACTGACTGAGGTGGGTCCTCTTTTGTGTGGCACATGGATCTACTGTCTATGTATTATCTCTAAGTTCCCATTTTTGTTAAAGTGCTGCCTAAAAAAAAAAAACAGCAAACAAGACTGCTTGGTGCCACTTTATTTGAAGGTGTCCTTGTTACAGTTTTTAAGTACTGAGTAATGATTTAGGAATACTTGCATGTAGCGTGTGTAGCTAGGAAACCCTAAAAAAAGTATTACCCAACTTAACAGTTTATGGAACGGAGCTTCTGTTAAATGTTTCACATCATAAGCATACTAGATTCTGTCCCACTTTATATTAAGTGCCCCTAATACCTGTGTACTTCCATAGTAACTAGATGTGTATGTAGTATGTAACCACAGTGTAAGTACACACCGGTACATAGTATCTACAGTTGTGATATTTCTGTAATTTCACACATGTAGCAACCCTCAGAATGGTATGTGTAAGTACAAACGTGTAAAAGGACATTGGTAAAAACACTTTTTGGTAATGAAAGTACAAATGTGTAACAGGACTAACAGCACTTAAATAAAGTCTTACGCTTTATATTAAATAGACAATTACTGTGGATTTAGCATGTAATTACTTTGATGTTACACAGCAGCGGGCAGTAAATTAGGCTTCACATATAAACTGTGGTTGGTGTGCAGAATGTTACACTTTATATTAAGTGGGCAGCTCCTGAGGAGTTACCATGTATATACACTGGTATTAGAGAGGTGCACCAACTCCACCCATTTTATACATCCCTAAACCTACCAAACTACACCCCCTGTTCCAGTTACTCTTACAGTACTGTATACATACTGCAGTTACAAAATGTAGCTATGTAATTGCTGTTACATGACTACATAGTGAAGTGAAAAAAAAGTGTTGTTCCCAATGTCCTCTTACACATTTGTATTTGCACACACCATTCTTGGACGCTTTTATCCAAAGCGACTTACAGGTGGGGAAAAACAGCAGCAATTAGTCCTAAAGAGGTAAACAACAACTAAG
>JAUMHG010000008.1:1020078-1031611 GCA_032359395.1 Enteromius anoplus | reverse complement strand
AAGGATTGCAGTGCTGCTTTAAATACCTCAGGCACCCAAAAATAGGTCTAGATGTACTAGCCCGCTCTCATTCCCAGGGCGTCAAATACTGACGCTTTGTCAAAGGTGCTGGCATCTAAAAGACACGCATGAGGTGTCATTTAGCATCAGAGAAAAGTGAGAAGGTCCTTACCCGCGTATGGAGCGTGTTAGAGACTGCCGTGGATAAATGTTATTTTTAACACCCCTTATTGATAGAATACCAGTTGGAAACTCGATATTGTTCATACTGTATTTTAGTTCTGTCAATGTTGACTTTACAAATAATTTTGTCTGTTTTAAACTGTTGCTGGAGAATCAAACATGTCATAAAATAGCATTATGAAGTGTTATGGTGTGTACACACCTGTCGTGAATCAGGAGCGAGGCAGGCGAATCCAAGTGCAAGGTATTTATTGATACACTCACAAAACTCAGTGCAGACAGGCGATGGTCGAGCGGGGAGCAGACAGAGCAACGTAGGCAAGACAGATTCGTAGTAGAAAACAGGCGAGGTCGGCAACGGTAAATCCACAATATAAACAAAGACAGAGAAACACGGTAAAACGCTTACAAAGACGGGACTAGCCACATGCAATGATCAGCGGGGAATGACTGGTGGACCAGAGTATTTATACACGGGCTAACGAGACAGGGGGGTGGAGAACATATTAGTTACCATGGGGACACATTGGAAGGGCAGAGAACATATTGGTTACCAAGACAACACAGGAGGTGGGTGGAGACAGAGTACACAGGTGACAGGTCATACATGGCATAGAAAAAACACAGACACAGTACATAGGGGGCTGGAGTGCCATCCAATCTGGACTGGCATATCCAGCAGAACACAATTGTGTTCGTTGTGTTACAAATTATCATACTCTTAAAAGCTATAACTGCAAATAAGTAAATATTATAACACATTAAAACTGTTCTTATAAATATTCATGAGATGATACAACACATTACAACACAAGTTATTTATAATGCATTTTTTTAATAAAATAATTTCTTAACATGACATTGTTCTTTTCTTTATGTTTGAGCACTCAGTTATGAGAACGTAAAGTGCATATGTACAGACACAATGTTACTTACTTTCTGTAATAATTATAACTAATAATGCTTTAGATTAAGAGTTTAATGGGAAAAGTACTGTGTAAACTAATTATAGACAACTTCTTACTATAACATTAACACAGACATTACAGTATTGTCTCAGGTTGACAGACTTTTAACATAATTCACATTCTGGCCAAGAACAATGATTAGTTCTTCGTCAAAAGAGCACCCATTGTGCTTTCACCTCAGGAAGTTGCATGAAGCCAGCTAATCATATTAGAGTTTGTCAGATCAAGAAAGTGCCTTTCCTGTCAGTGAACAGACTACAGTGACTGATGTCAGAGACTGAGGCTAGTTTTTCAGTATAAAGATTGATTCCCCAAACCATGTGAAGTCAAATTCAACTGACGTCAAAACTTAAACGCAAATGCATCATGGGCCCGTTTCAGAATTGCATAGTATATGCATTCTGCAGGCTGTTATGTTATTATTCTTGTATACACACCTTCCACATAATGCGAATTGTCTGGATATAAAATTCTGCACTCTAAAAAGTCAGCAGCCAGAAAGGTCAAAGCTGTATATGACCAGAGGTTAATACTGTAGCTTAGCATTTTTCTATACAATTCAAGGCATGCATGAA
The DNA here is from genome assembly GCA_032359395.1 of Enteromius anoplus. Taxonomy (NCBI): domain Eukaryota; kingdom Metazoa; phylum Chordata; class Actinopteri; order Cypriniformes; family Cyprinidae; genus Enteromius; species Enteromius anoplus. The sequence continues at coordinate 1,029,885 of JAUMHG010000008.1, read as the reverse complement.
GCTGATTAAACATACTCTTTTCAGTATAACAGCACAAGCCTCTGAAGAAGATAGTGGCTAATTCTTTCTCTTCTTCTTGAGAAAGGCATCTGCCTCTGAACCCGAGTGAAACATGGCTATTCCATTTTCATCTTGTTAGACACTTCTGCTTTTATCCATGTTGGGCCGTGATCATCAATCTCTCCGCGACAAGAGCCCCTCTGCCTAATGAATGCTGATGCTGAATTGATTTGTGGATGGGATGAGTTAATTTTAGATCTCCGTCAGGGTCCCTCATAATCCTGATGGTCCCACAAGAGCCTTGGATGGGCAAGGATACATCACTTCCTATCTCTGATGATCTGCTACCATGAGAGACAAAACGAGATGGACTGGGCGTTCCCTTGCCTGAACTCTTAATCATCCAGAATGTGCATATGCCCTGCTAATTTCCCATATACATGAACGCTTAAAAATAGATGGCTCCTTACAACTTTTGTAAAGCTTCAGTGAAATCTTTGTAATAGTAGCTGCAAAAACAAATGCAGGCAAATGTCAGGCAGCAAATGCAAAATAATTAATGTTGCCTTGTATTAACCAGACACACATTACAGTCTGAGGGACTTTATATTGTTACCCCAACAGAAGCACTATAATTTCTGCTGCTTCACTTTGTGAAAATAAAAACATGGCATCGCGGAATGCAAAGTCATTCTAGTGAATAGTAGGTATTATAAAACAAGTCATAAAATACCTGAATTGGCTTCATTTTATGATAACTTTCTTATAGCTGCATAAATCATATGGTCGATGAGAAGAGGCATTGCTTTTACTGGTGAAATTAGGATTAACTAAAAAGAGTTTTTTTGCCTCTTATTTTTCGGTCTTTTCATTAATCTTTATTTATTTAGCATAAACACAGATGATATTCTGTTTTTATCCCAACACTCGAGGCACAAGACCCTGCATTATCGTTGGGAAACACAAGTTAGTATGAGGCAAAATCTGTCTTGAGACCTGTTTCATTGTTCCCCGCTCCATATTAGAACAATTCTGGCTACTGAGCTGCATTATTAGCCGAGTCCCAGATGTTCTACTTTTCCTTTGAGCACAGCGATACAATGGATGGATTACAATGTAGGATTCTGACACAGTTAAATGTTCAAACATGTCAAAAATAAATAAAATAAAAATCAGAGAGAGAAATGTTGTATAGAAGCATCCTCGTCCTATGGAAGCTCCTTCCTATGGAAGCTCTCCAACTATTTGCCCTTTTCCAGTACTCCACTAAAGTAACTGTTATTAAATTAGATTAATAAATTTAGTGTTATGAAAAATATGTTATACAGTACTATGTGAGAAATATGCTTTTAATTGGATTTTCCAGAAAGCATATCATATAAATAAATGTAATTCTTTTCATATTGATTGGCAGTCCTACTTTAAATGCATTGTTCAGATTTGACCAGCCCATGCTCCATGGAAAGGCATGTCTGTGGCGATATTCAGAAAATGAAATTACATTGCTTCTTAATTTTTTGCAAAACACCGTTTGTTAAAAGTGTGCTTCATTTTATCTAAAAAAATTAGGTTGAATGTTTTATCATGAAGGTTGCTGTACGTACATATGTTAAAAAAAAATTGTGTTAAAAGGTTTATGGTCTTCTACAAAAATGATACTACCTACAATGAAACAAAACAATTTACACAAGCAATGCATTTGCTGAAGCATCTCTCACACTTGCTTACTTTTGAGCTATTTTATCATGATCTGAGTTTCACATGATTCATAGCCATGCACTCTGCAGAACGCAAAACAAGTGCAGTAGTGTACCAGGTGAGCTACCAAGCAAGGTTACAATGGATTAGCTATACTGTACATACGGAGCTGGTGATGTGATACAAAATGTATTTCTGTACAAATCATGCACTGTGATTAATGTTTTGAGGTCACAATATGGTGTTGTGCAAGTAATCAAACAAAAATAAGTCTATTCATTTAATCTAAACCAGTTATCACAATTTGTGTGAAATAAACAAAAGTTCACTAGTGTTAATTTTAGATGGAATCTGCGGTACATTGTACTGCAGGTATGTTTTTGGAGTTTTACAATATATAGGCAGAGACAAGTTTTTCTAACAAGGCCTATGATGTGCCACTTGCATGTAGCGCAATCCTTGTGGATGCTGGCTGTGAAACGTTCTGTTGCAGCACTGGCACTGGCACTGGTAATCTATGTCCTTTCCTACAGCATGTGATTGATTTATGCAGAGTCAACAAGCTTCTTATTGAAATGGAAAGTGATTTATCGCACACATGTTGTGCAGTAAGCGCTTTTGTGGATTTACTTATGCCGTACAGCCATTGAACATATTAGGTAGCCAAGCCAGCAATTGCAAAACAAACCCCTCTGTGCTCTGTGCTACGTACTCTTTTCAGAGATCATAGACTCCCTGTGGAATAGTCATAATTTATCTAAAGAACGTTTATTCCGAGGATTGTTTATAAGTGCTCAGGGAGCAACAAATCTGTAATTCTCTGCACACGCCTGCATGATGATGGCAGAGAAAAAGAATGGCATAGTGAGCGGTTCTGAAAAAAAAAAAAGGTTTGTATCTGCAAAAGGGTGCGTCAGTGGTACACTGAAGGGTGACTCAAATAAATAGCTGTGTTTACCGTTCAAATGTCTGGTTTATAGGAGGCTACATGAAATGCAGCAAATCACTATTAAATAGTCAGAAGAGCTGAGGACAGAATGAAGCAGTTCTGTTATGGGAGCACATCTTAATTTGCCGCACCTCTAAGGTACATACATATTGCAGTTCCTTAGATTAGTGTGCAGAGAATTTTGCACTACAGAGGGTTAGACGATAGTAAAGAGAAGCGTTTAATGTAGATGGAGGTCGCTGGTCTCTGTACGGGGGGGCCGACAAGGTGCACGGAACAATATTTCATTAAATGATAAGCACAAACGTGAACTACTTAATTTCCTTTGAGTTATCGCTATGTACCATTAGCAATTCTGCACTGTGAAAATGATAAAAATGTAACCAAGGGACACTAGTCGTTGTAGAGAGAGAGAGAATAAAAGGCAGATAGAGCATGTATTCCATTGTGGTACATGTGCCCCTCTTGTTCAGTTGGAAATAGCCACAGTCCTTGCACTTGAATAGGTGCGGAGAAGTTCAACAAAGTTGAGATCTTTAACCGCTAAAGAAAAAAAAACACTATGGCGGTTCCAAGGGCATTCATTGCAAGCTAGACTGAATCTTTCAACGTCCTTGTTTTAGTACAATGGAACTTGAATTATATAATATATATTTATATATATGAAGAATTTGGTTACAAAACACAATAAACCCCATTTTGAAAATAGGATTGTATCTGGTCATTGCTGAAAAGTTACCGCACTGGAAAAGTTAATGCAATGTAAACAGTACCAGTTGAATACACCTACATCTACAGTAGTTATCATCATCTAATTTGTACTTTGTGCTCAAAAAACAATCAAACAAATTAGGGCTGAATGACAAATCACACGTGATTGTCATGTGCATCTCGTCAGTAAAGCCAGTTTTGTGATTAATATAAATTTCCATGATGTGCTTTCAGATGGAGCTGCATTTTAATCACTGACAAGCTACTGTACACGATCCCATGTTCATAATAGCGGATAAACAGCATTTGAATTATATGTGGATCAACTTGCTTTGTGTATTTTTAACAATTTTAATATGAAAAAAAAAGAACGTTACATTGATTTATTGCATTTTGGGGAAAAATATATACTGCAGTCAGGTCCATAATTTAAAAACTAAAGTCCACCTCCCCCTCTACCCTTAAACATAACCATCATTGTACAATAAACAGATGAGATTGTACCAATTCAAATGAATTCAAATGCCACCAATTTATCAAAATACAAATCACCATGAGGCTGTGTTTTTGGGATCACCAAAGAAACTCAATTCTTATGTTGCATGTACAATGCCTTTGTTGTAGTTATATTTAAAAACTCTTTATTTTCAGACATACATTGAGACTTTACTTTCAGACGTTTTAAGCAAATCTAGAACATTGCATTTCAGAGAGATATGCAGTCAAGAACAATGATAAATGGGCTGGTGTGAGGGCTGGTGATCAGTAATGGCTGGTCTCAATCCCCTGTGGTCTACTCTGTGTTCTCCACAGCCCCCAACAATGCTGCTCTTAATAGGCCATTATAGACCTATGGATTGTCATCCCTAACCACTGCCGGTGTCTGCAGCTCAGGGGAATGATGGGATTGCTGTAAAGATTGCCGAAAGAAGACTGGAGCTTAGACACACTGAAACACTGAGGGGCAATGGCCATGACTGAGGTGTCACTAAGAGCTCTGGATTTTAAAGTTTACTCAGTTAGTGATTTGGAATATGTCATCTGGGTGGAAATGTACTACTTGCTGTTCAAAATGAAGTATGTGCATACTACATATACTATATGCTGAATATTGTTGTTTCAAAATGGAAATATGATGTGCATATTTTGTAACTGTAAAAGTTTTAGCTGGCGATAGTTTCAAACATTATTGTAACTGTTAGATATAAAGTTTAAATTATGAAACATAAAATAACATTTAAACTAAAAGGAGATTTCAAGAAATTAAGTTGAATAGACATAAACTTGCCAGCGCAGTCTCACAGTATTTATTCATGGCAGGTTCACGTTTATTTCGTTATTTTCGTAAGTCCAAGCACAAATGGATCCATCCAATGGAATCTTAGTTTAAAAAATGTGCTGGACTTACGAAAATAACGAATTAAACGTGTCACTGCCCACGAGAAAATAGATTAAATGAAATTTCTTGATTTAGTCACAAACTGCTGTGAGATTGGGTTGAAACTTGCAATTTCCACATACAAAGTCACACTGTCAGATACATAGACACAATTCTATAGAAACATTGTCAAAATTTTAATTTTAATAAGCTATTTTTTTTTTTCCTATCTAATGTGAAACAAGGCCATAGCCTCTTCTTGGAATTTTATTCAGCTCCAACAGTTGTTTAGCGCAAATTATCCCAAATGTAGTGGGTCATTCACATATAGAGAAAGTTTAAATACATTATACATGATGTATATTACATTCTTGCACTATGGACAAGTGCTATCTCACAAAAATTAGGTGGCTAATCTAGTCTAGAAACTCAATGGCAGGTTTCATAATTTAAATTCTTAGAAATCTGTGACAGATTCAATGTGTGCCTTGAAGCAAACATTAGAATATACTTATAAGTGTCATTTCTTCAGAGAGTAACTCATTCAGTATGAACTGAAAGTTTCTCCATCAAAGCAGAACATCACTTTCTCTGGGAGGGTGATTTGAAGGATGCAAGTTGAGCAAAGCCCAACTTCAAAGTCTCTGTCATGCCATATGGCTGGATAGAAAAAAAATCCAAAAACTGACCTAAAAAAAAAATACTACAGTATTAACATGCATTTGTATTAGAATCAAAGCACAGATACAGACACACTATAATGATTTTGTGAAAGGACCAGGCACACTGGTATGTAGGAGTTACAGTAAGTAGTGTTCACACTGACAACAACTGAAACACTGGAGGTCAGCAAGTCTCTGTGTTGTTGGTTGCTGTTCTAGGCGTTTGTACTCGACTTCGGTATCTGAGTGTATTAGGATCACTGTCCAAACTTCTATTGTTGGTCACATACTAAGTAGCCGCAAATCACTGGCTGTGCTATATGTAATAAACTCTTAATTAATAGGTGTTTCAATGTAGAATTTTTGAAAACAACAACCGAAAGGTCAACCGGTATGGTCAATAAAACAGCTTTTTAGACACATATACTTATGTAAGCCACACAAAATAATTCTGAGCAGACTTTTGTTTCAAGTTTTGCAGTGCATGCTTTGTATTTAATAACACAGTCACAGTGTACAAGGAAAAGTGCATTTTTCACTTTAAGCAGAGAATTTGACTCTATTGCTCATAACGTCTCTGCTTATGCTTTCACTTGCTAGCAGTTTCTCAGTATGTCTTCGCAAATGCTTCCTCTCACAGCATGTTCTTATACTGTGTATGTGGGAGACTTTCACAAAGCCTCCAATAAACACTATAATCAAATAAATTCACCATGAACTACTTCCGGTGAACAAAAGTTTCTCCATTAAAACCAGCTCATGAAAAGAAACAGAACGTATGGCGGTAATTACAGCTCAAACTAAATGGTTCTAATGTGCTTAAAAGTGAAATTTGAACAGAAAGGAACAAATGTTCAAAGATAAAGTCCAGTCAAGTCAAGTCAATGTAAAAACACTTGACTGAGTTGAGTGTCTACACAAACTCCTTATAAGAAAGACCACATGGACCGTGATGTCATTTACAAGCATTTATTAATATTGATGATGTCTGAAGTTGACTCCAAATGTCAGACAGAGACTAATCTAGCTTCAGCATTCAATGGGTGCTCATGAATAATTCATAAGACCGCTAATGAGCACGACATGGATTTCTCCTACTCTTGCAAAACGGAATCCACTTTTGACACCACGTCAACTTTGTGACCCGTCAGTCTGGTTTCATCAGGCCCAGTATTTAACCTCTTTTATGTCCGGTAAATGTATGCTAAAGTAAAATACTTAAGTATCATGTTTTATATAAAGGGCACATGAAGAAGTTGACCTCAGGTAGTGTACGCAGAACTGCAAGCTTAGATTGTGTCTGGTAGGTGACGTGTATTAAAACTAGTCTTTAAAGTTCCCCAATTATGCATAATGAAAGGTTGGATTTTTGGTTCTGGTAGTTATCATAACAGGTTTTCATGCATGTAAGGTTAAAAAACACCTTCATTGTCTTATAATATGCCTTTATTGTTAACACTTTATTTTATTGTTACACATATTAGTTGGTTATTAGCATGCATATTACTATTAAATTACCCATATTATTAGTGCTTATTAAGCGCATGTTAATGCTCTATTCTACATGACCTTATTCTACATTCTTAATACCTAAATTTAACAACAACTGTACCTTACTATTAACTGTTAATAAGCTGCAAATTAAGAATTTAAGGCAAAAGTCATAGTTGATAGTTAACAAGTGTTATATATAAGTGTTACCCTTTTATTTTTACTGTACTTGCTCAACAACTTCCAAACGCTTTACTCAAAGCTTCTTTATTCCAAAAACTCCAAAAAGTGCTAAAAATATTCAAAAGTGGGCAGGCAATATGCTAAATGGCTTGGAACTAATTAGTGACTCATTTCAATGTGTTAGAGTTAAATTTTCCTTTTGAGAGACAATAATTTTATTCATGGTGCATTTTCAGATTAAAAACTTTGTAGGGTGTTTACATTCACTTAGAGCTGTCTTACATACTGCCTGTAAGGGCTTTTTGAGAAGGCATATGATAGGGACACTTTAAAAGTCATGCAAAATAAGCACTTTCTTATGATAATGATACAATTTTTTTTTTACTTACCTGCCTTGCAAGGTATTATGAACACACTTGTTCTTCTTAGAATTAAAAGGACAATGTGCATATTTCCTTTTTGTCAATGATTTTCATATCTTTAGAAAGTAGATTCTGTTCGCATTTCTGGTATTTTCCCTTTCAGCCAACCAAAAATGTCATCCCAACCAATTGCTTCAAATAAAACAACATTTGATGCCATGAATCTGTTACATTTTTCAAATCCAGCAACATCTGAAATGTTCTTCATATTCCTGGAAACCTGTGCATCTGGTGTAAAGATTTTTGTATGCAATAGGAAAGAGACTGCAGTTAACATATAGCTTAAACTTAAACAAACTAGACAAAACACTTATGGTTCTGCAAAACAACTGAATATGGTGTTTATGCACTTTAACTGAAATGTGATTGCAATCAGCTCTTTTTAGTCCCACTGTTACATGGGCATAGTATATTGTGGCTTTTCATTGTTTAAGAACAATGTGGAAAAATATGTGATTAGATTTAACTAATGGATTCCAGTCTAATGTGTAATAACATAAACAGCATCTCTTGAAATGACTGTGGTCTGATTAATGTATCTCTTTGCACTCACCTAAAAATAGAGCCGGCAGGACCAATTACCCTCTATTTGCCACCTGGGAAGGCTGAACTGATGCCAACAGCCGCTCATCATGCCATACAGAGAATGAGCTAAGAGATCGTTCAAAATCCATACACTTCCAGCAATTGTGCATTGCATGTTGCAGAAAAATAATGATACAGATGTTTTCCAGTTATCTGTAGATATCAAATCAGCCTTTTCAGCAAATGTGACTTACGACCAAGACTTATCCACCAGAGATAAGAGGCCACCAACTATTTTCTACTTCCTCTGAAAGCACAGTGATTTATTTTCCAAAGACCTTGTGTAAAACAAAGAGTGTGCTGTGAGAATAAATGCAGCAGTTAGGATGTTTCATTACAGCAGTGTTTAAAACATTTAAAAACATTCCAATTAGCATAAATTGCTCATTAGTTTAGCTAAAGCTGCAGTGATACAAAACAGCTGAATTTAAAAGACAGCTTTAAGGCAAAAAGGGGGGTATTGTTTGTATATTCATTAGAATGACCCAACCACTATGTGCATGACAGAATGAACAAAATAAACACAGGAAGTAAAAGTGTGGAGTCTAAATCTGTTTATGTGGTAGCTATTCTGTAAGGATAGTGCAAGTTGGTGGATGCATCTTAATAAACTGTGTTAAGACTGTAAAGGTGCAGTGTGGAATTTGCTGGATACTGACTGTTTTCTCCTCTCTCAGCTTAATATGCATAGACAACTATTGATTTGTATGAATAGCATAACACCGAAAGCTTCTAGATCTTTTTAAATGGCCATAAAGCAGTAATAGTGTTTTAACCAGTAGCATAAAAAGCCAGCATGTGATATTTAGAATCTCTACAGGTCAAAATGTCCAGCAAAAGCATATGACCTAAAAATATACAAATGGTTGTTAATTAATTACATATAGCAAAACTAAATACAGGTGAAAGCTAGGTTTCAAAATAAGGCAATTTATTTAGCCTGAAGTAATAACTTTCTCTAAAGACATGCACTAATAGAGATTCATTAAAATCAACGTTGTGCAACCACAGATGCTGTAAACGTGATACAGTTTTGTAGTTGTTTTTTTGCAACTATTACAACACACTGTAACTGGGTTATTAAGTAGAAACAAAATGGAACTCCTAGACATAATTATTTCCTCATTCACTGATGCTGTTCTTGATGCAATCATTCAGTTTCTGTCCGTGGCTGCAGAGTTGATTGACGTAATTAGCGATAATGTGATAATTGTTCCTGGAAATCTGTTGAATGCCCTCTGATGCCAGCTGTGTGCTCATGTATTGGAGACCAGCTGGTATGAGATAGATGTGCAGGTTACCTTTGCAACCCTGGGTTTAAGAATCTCATGCTGCTTCATGTCCTGCTCAGAGCAGGCCAAGTATTTAATCTTGCATGTCATTGAAAACTTAAATTCTCACTGCAGGGCTTCTGTTCCTTATCACTGTCCCTTTAGCTCCAGGCTAGGTCAACATTTGATCTCCAAACGATGACTATTCTCCATTTAAAGTGCTCCTTATTGAACTATGAGACCAAAGAAAAAAATGATTTATAGGTGGATTGTGGGCTACTAAGAATAATTGCACAAAAACCTATACATTCAAATAGGTTTTCACCCTATTTAAAGAAGGCTTTTGCATGTGTTAATAACAAATGTCAACCAAGCAGCTTACTAAATGTCAGGGAAATTTAAAGATGGGACAGAAAAAAAAGGATTGGACAGCACTTATTTAAAAAGTTTTAATGCC